>WEIU01024448.1:144664-167093 GCA_013389925.1 Aegithalos caudatus
GTTTACAGATAACAAAATAAAAAATAAAGACAAGAGAATTTCTTGCTGTAGACCTTAGGAAAAGGCAAGATAACTACTGAGCCAGCGTTCCTGTTAGATGTTTTTCTTGAACATATAACATCAGAAAACTCTGATAACTCTGACATGCGGCTTGAAGATAGGAGATGGCATCCTAAGGTTTTTTGGTCCTTGGAAATGCACAAATTTGGATCCTGGGAGACAGAGGGATGTGGAATTCTGCATTCTTTGCTGCCTTGCCTTCTCCACTGACCAGCTGTGGTTATACCACAGCCTCTGGAATGTCAAATCTCAATCAGTTCAAACCAGACCTCACTGGCTAGATAGAAGTGTCATTCTTTACCAAGCTGCCATGGATCCCTTTCATTCCTGACTTTCCAATCACTTCAGAAAAAGATTTTCAGGCTGCAGAAGCTGGCTGTACTGTAGATTTTGAATATCTAGCATTTCTGAGTTGTTCAGGAACATGTTGTTTATATAGCCAAGAACACACATGAGGACATTTTCAAAATTTAGATTCTGATTTAATCTTTCTATCTGGAATGGAAAGATATGGCGGGGATTTAGTTCTGACATGACCTTGATTTGTTAATATTACAACTCTACTTGTACATTCCATATAAAACCATGTTTTCTCTGAAACTTTTAAACTGCTAAGAAGTTAAATGTCATAGTTCTCGCTGTGAAGTGAACACAGAATACTTTACAAAAGTTTTCTTTAGTTTGTGTACACAGAGCGAATCCTTGTAACTTCACTTCCCCAAACTGCCAAAACCTCTGTCCTTACAAAAACGCATATTTTTTCCAAAGAGAGTGTTTTGAAACAGCTCATCAAGTTCACTCACTGTTCAAAATAAATAATGCTATTTACCATTGGGTCATCTTCCCAAAACATCAGGAAAAAGATTCTGATGTACATAACCTTTGTTTTCATTCTACTGTCAGAATTAAAGTAATATCAAGCTTTTTATAGACATAATATTTGTTTTGTCCCTCTTCTGCATGGTTTAACCAGCTGCTAAGATAATCATCAAAAATCACCAGGGAAATGGATCATTGTTAGTGTCACTGAAAACAGCTAAATCAAGATAATCCAGTACTACCAAAAGCATAAAAATTACAGCAGGCAAACATCAATAACAACACATGCTGTTTTTCTTGAGGGAGGGCCACTGAAATAATTTCCCAGATTTCTGAGTTACATCTCTTTTGTGCATATGTTTACTTCAGAGTAAGCATATGTAATATGCACACAAAATGTTATGCCAGGAATGGAAATATGTCAAAAAAACACTGAAGTCTTCAGAATAGAAAAAAAAGAGCAACTAATATCTTAATGCCATTCATTAATTCACATTAATTTTCTAAGCTTTTAGTACCATTTCTCTTTGTTTACATACATTTTCCATCTTAGGTGGTCTACAAATCATTTCCATCCAGATCTTCTCTCCTTCATCCAAATTTAAGATGACACTGCCAGATGGGTAAATTCTCTGCACCTTAGCAAGAATACTTTCATTCACAGACATCCAGCAGCTACAGAACCAGATGAACAGATGAAGGCATTGACTGAGACAGCCAAATACATGGAAGAACACCGAGGGACTGGGATCTCCACTGTCCAAACCCTGGCTGAAGTGGTTCAGCATGTACTGACAAGTCTTTTTGAAATAACCCAGACTTGAGAGATTTTTATAGAGCACGTGCTGACTGAGAGGTTTCAAACTGCAAAAAGTCAGCAATGATCAAGGAGAGGCACCAATGACCACCTGTAAGCTCACGGATTGTGCAAGTGACTGGTACTGTCACTGGAAATCTGCCATTAGTTGGCAGCAAAAATCCCTGTTAAAGATGACAAACATGGTACATATCCCCCCTCACAAGAAAGACAGGATGGGACTAGAATTAGTGTCAAGTCTGATTGGATTGCTGGCAATTAGGGCAGGGAAAAAAAAAATACAAACAAAGTGTGTAGAAATAACCCTATTTTTTTTCCAATGGTCATCAAACAAAATAAAGCACCAATAACAGCTGCAGATACTATGCATAAGAACTGTTCTCCTTTATGAGCAGAATTGAGCATCTGAATGAATCTGCATGCAGAAACAGACCAAAATCCAAGTAAACATTCCTTATTTAATTTTAGGTCATTTTTGGGGATGATCTACCACAGAAATAAAAACTTCCCTGGAAGCTTTCAATTATATTGCTTGTTACAATGACAAAACTTTCAGTGAAATCATTAGAAGCTCAAAGGATCTTCACAAACCACTTTTACAATACCAAGGTCAATCTCTGGTTAAGAATGATACAGCAAATTCAGGCAAAATTGTTCTGACCAACTCTCCTTTAAAGTCTCCTCTCCCTAGATATTCACTTAGTTGTATTAATCAATACAATGAAACAAAGTCTGAGACTATTCAATTTTGTTCTGAGGGTCTGTTGTTACCAATCTAAAACAAAATTTGCTGCTTAATGTAAGGACTTCAGGTGATAATGCAGCCTCTGAAGGAGCACTACTAATAAATCCACGGACAAGGAAGGGTTTCAATCAGCCACACAATTTTTTCCAAGGAAAGGTAACGAAACTTTAACCTTGAACCTCTAAAATAATGGCTCTTCCCAAAAGAAACAGCAATGCCATGATCCTGTCTGAAAAGCTGAGGAGCCCAAACAAGGGAAAGAAACAATTCAAAGTGAAATAGATTGGACAAAAGGGGAAAGCAAAACAGGCTCTGCTCTCAATTCTGCCCTTTAGTTTAACACTAACTCGAGCACATCTGCAGTGTTACCCTCAGTGCAGACATGCCCTGAGGGATTTCATCCCTTACAGACCTAACTGGAGACTGTCAGTCTATGAAATCAGCAGACAATGCAAGGAGTTTGTGCAGTACAGCATACTTAGGTGCACATTGCTCATAGGAGGGCTCTGCTCTGCTCTTTTGAAGGAAGAAAACCCTTCAACCCTTCTGAAATACAAGCTGTTCCTTAGAGGACAACCTGGTGATGCTGGCACCATGACAACAGTGGCACCATGGCAACAGTGACAGTAACTTCATGATCCACACAGCTTTGATCCAGCCACACAGAAGTTTCTTCAGCTGCTGTAAATTTGTTTGAGAACATTCATTTCATATTTGCCTAAATGCCTGCACTCATCTCCATCTTCTCTAAAGCATCTTTTTTCTCAAAGGAGGTTTTGGTTACTCTCTTCTGCTTTTTCTTCATATTTTATCTTCCTTCTTGCTATGTTTTTTTTAGCATTATAAAAGTAGTGATGGTAAATTCTCGCGGTTAAGGACACAGTTAATTCCACATATTGTGGCTCAAAAGCAGCCAGAGTTTAAACATGCCTTAGCAGTCAAATGCTTAATGATGATAAAATTTAGTTCTAGTATAAATGAGTCTATCTGTTTTTCATAGCAACAAATTCTTACAAAGCTTTAAATCACCTACATGTTACATTTAAAATATAGAACATACTAAAAACAGAGGGAGAGGGTAGATCAAATTACACATGATCAGAAACTTGCCCTTGAAAATACTTTCACAACAAAAGCAGGACAAATGGTTGCCTCTAGAAAAATCACTAGATACTTCAGGATGGTTTTTCTTTTTTACATTACAAATATCTAAACCAATAATGTCTGTACTGCAGATGACTGTTTCTATATATTAGCTTTTTGACTGCTATGAGAAACTAGATTTCTTAATTAGCCCTAGTATGTGTTTTAGAGGGAAGATAATCCTCAGCATTTCTGTGGCTAGATACCTATATGTAGTTCCAGCATTTAAAGAATTAGGTATGCATCTTCTACTTTCTATCACAATCATGAAGATTTTTTTTCAGTGCTGTTTTCTGTAAGTTCCTTTTATTTCCAGGATTTGATGACCAATAAAACCATGAGGCTGGTCCTGAAAGTGCGAGGTGGGACCAATAGGTGGTTGCATCCTTAAAGCTTCCTTAAAGTCATTGAGCATCTTGTCTTACCAGATTAAAACATGATTAATACAATCCTTTCAGATTAATATGCTACAGTAACTAGTTTTTAACCCTGAGCATCATATGAATATCAAAAGAACTTCTGAGATGATGTTTAACTTCATCTTTTTTTAATTCCATGTAAGACACAAGTGGCCAAGCTGTTGTGCTTGCACCTTATGCGTCTCATCGGCAGCTGGGCTGCAGGAGAAAATGAACCATTAAGGTTTAATTCCTTGCCTTTGAATCACTTCTAGAGGATCCTCTGCCTTCACCTCTTTGAGGTATGTGGCACCTGTCTTACAGCTCTCAGCCGTACCAAGACTTTAAGTACAGCTCATAGATAGCCATTTTGACTCTCAGCCCTAACTTTCTTGTCTCTGCACTGTCACTCTCTTTTTTAAACTTTACAACAGCCACCACAAAAATATGATGATTATTTTATGTTGCAGAAACATCTTACAATGTTAAAATACAGTCAGGAAAGAAGGCTATGTGGATTAGGGAGTGCAATTAATAGAATCTATGTAAGAAAATTCTCCTGTTATAAGAAACAAGATATCATGGTCATATTTACAATGATCAAAAAGGAACAAGGCAAGACAAGGTCTTCCTTTTCAGCAAGACCTACATCAATCAATGTATAAATGAATCTATATATGCATCTATATATAAACCTGTACTATATATATACACACCACAGAAATACATAAACATACATGACTGATGAGATAGGACTGAACAACTCCAAGCACATTATAATTTATTCTGCTTTCCTCAAAAAAAGGTGAGACATTTAAAGAAAATCAAAACTCTTTGCTCCTTGGAAAATACCACATTGGGTTGGAAATTATGGTAGGGATTTTTTTTCTAAACATCAAATAGCCATATCACACTAACTTCACTCAGACATAAAGATCAGACTTTCTGATGAAAGACAAAGCAAAAAGAAGAATCATTTGCCCTCTACTATTGGAGATAATGGCCAAAACATCCATTTCCCCTTCTAAGACTAAGAGCTTGAGCAGTGACACTGATCTTCAGCCTATAAAGTAGCTAGAGTACAGAACCCAACTTTAGGAGTACCTCGGCTCATATTTTAAATATTTCTCTTAAATGTGCCCATCTGTAATCCAGACACTGTTATTACTTTCAGAGTTCCAGTTCAAAGGACACAAAGGGAACAGCCTGCACAACCCACAACCCTGCACAACCCAACGCTGTCCCTAAGTCCACAGGATTGATATGGAAACACAATCAATCATGATTCAAACAGGTGTGTGCACATGCACCAGCCTAACAGCATCTGTTCAGGTCAGTTCTGTAAATGAGAGGCACAATACACGCAGCTGAAGCTTTGTCAAGTGAGGACAACAAAAGTCATTTAACAGAGCACAGAAGAAGGCTTCTTTATACCAAATAAGTTTGATTTTCTTTGAATTTTCCGAGAAGCATTTTGCCCATTCTTGCTATTTTACCAAACTTAAGACCTAACACCCCCTGTTTCCTGTAGATGTTTCATGCATTATAATGCTTAACTGTACTTTTCCTGTATCTTTTCAGCCTGTCAAGGGTCCTCTTTTGCTTATATGCTGCCTCATTGCTGCAAAGGCCTTAAATGGCTTCTAACATTCAGCTTCTCCCCTGAAACTTCTAAGTTCCGAAGCTGACAGGGCAATGTGATTCATCATTTTGTTCATATTTTATGAATTATTAAATATTTGTGCAATGGAATAAGCATTTCAACAGCAACAACAATAACTGTAAAGTGTTCTGCTTCCTAGGAGCACAGGTAAAAACTGGATTGGACTAAGACAAGGTTTAATCAAGTATTGGATTACGGCAGGGAATTTGGAAGAATTTATTATTCTCCCCTAACGCAGCAAGTCTGTGCATCAATGTGCACATCAGAGAGAAGGAGGTATTAGCATCTTGACCTTAGTTGATACAAAACTTACATCTCATGGCATGCAGTTTATTAATCTTTCCCTTTTTTTATAGAAAAAATTCCATATAATGTCTACTATTGCTGAAATTGCTCAATCCCTGGAACCTTTTAAGCAGATCCAAGTCTGTAAAAATATATACCTCTTTTTACTTTTACTCAGTCTCAGTATTATGTTCTCTTTGAGACATTGAATTTTAATGATCAGTAATATGGTACACTGTGTAAAACAATTGCTTTTTCTATCTGTTTTGAGAAGTATTGATTTTCAGTTTTGTCCAGCAGTCAGCTAACCCTCTACTGCCACAAAATACCACAATAAAATACACTTCATTTTATGTTAAGCTCAGCAAGAGGTAGCTTTCTGGCATTCCAAGTTATTCTTCATCTCATGAGATCATGAAGATAACTCAGATAAAACATCTGATTTTTGTTGTCACATTTAAGTGGTGAATTTAACAGCCAAACTGACTGCTTGTTATATATCTGGCAAGAAAGGAGCTGGGTCCCTGGGAAGGAATGAGCTCAGCATCTGCTTATGACCATCTTCTTCCCAAGTTCTGGATGCCCATGAGTGGGCATCAATCAGGAATGGTTACTATAAGTGCCTTGCAGGAGAGGATGCACTTCCAAACTCCTCACAGGTGAACCATGACCTCCACAGAAGCAGCTCAGTGGTGGCTCAGCTGGCATGCAGGAGAAAACAAAAAGCTGGTTCCAGCAGACAGATAATACCTTCACAAAACAGATCAGAAGCCAGAGCAGTAAATGCCCTCTGAGCAGCCCGGGAATCAACGGCAAACTTTTCTTTTCCATACAGGCCTCAGGCAGGTGAACATCCACCCAGCTGTGCACTCTGAAGTCACTGCCAAAACTGGCCCAAAGACCCAGATGGGGACACACTCAAGATCACATCTGAAGCCCTTTGCCATCAAGTGGGGTGTTGAGTGGGATGCTGCACACATTCTCAGGGATTGCTCTTTCCATGCTAGATTGCCCAAAGGTCTCATGCTGAACCCTGTAGACTGAGGCTGTTATCAGTTCAAGATCTGCCCATTTCTTGAGTGCATCTTCAAATCCCTCCTTGCCCCCAGTGTCACTGCTGTAAGAGAACAGACCTTGTGCATGCTGCTTTTCTTATGTATGGAGAGCCCAAATGCTGCTGAAAGGGTTCAAGTGGACTGTGAGAATCAATGAGGCTGCCCAGCTTAAGGGGAATATTTTAGCGAAAAGAAATGCAGTGCAATTTTCCATTGTTAAAGTCTATAGACACACCTGAAGTGCCTATGTTCCTTGTCAACATTATCAGATGTAAAACATTTTTCTGTCATGACTAATTCAGAACTCTGTGGAGGATATCAGCAGTATCAAAATAGCATAGGAAACTTTAGAATGCGTAATCAAGGGTTTTTTTAAAAAATCTGCTAGCAAAAATAGCAAGTTTCCATCAACCTCTCTCCCAGATGACACTTGCAGTTTTGGTATTTCTATGCATGTATGAAGTCCATTTCCTATTGTATTTCCCATCTCACAGCTCCTTTGGGAAAACCTAATTCATAAACAAAAAATTCCCAGAGAAGATAACTAAATCTCCCTACTGACCCCTTTCCATACTACCCAACAATAATAACAGAGGCACAGTCTCTGTGTTGCCATTCTTTGGTGTGTTTATGCTGTTTTAGTAATGATGTAATGGAAAGAAAGTGACATGCTATTATTACTATTATTATGCTGAGGACGGCAAGGAAGAATGGGTTTTCTTTAAGGTTTTATTTTTCCATTCAAAAATGACAGTCTTTCCAGGGCTTTCTAACCATGAATTATTACAAAAGGTCAAAATATTCCATCAGAAACTTTAAAAAAAATGTGATAGTTGAAAAAATATTTTTAAAAAAACATTTATACAGCTGATCAATTTTGAGCAATGGGTTTTATTAATGGGTAATGTCACAAGGTTAGACACTGTGGGCCTGAGCAGTCTCTGTGTGCCCCATGCATGGGAAGACAGTGACAGAAGTGACTGTAGCTGACTATACTCTAGGCCTCCCAATTCCTTCGAAAAGAGTTGGGGGAGCTTCTGCAAGGCAGACCCATTCCCTTCTGGCCCCTTAGAACAGCCATCCACAGCAACATGCATGGAGAGAAAGCTGGACTCTACCCACTTACTCTCCACACTGGCTGTGTATAGGTCAAGAACAGCCCAGAGTCATCTCCTGAGATTGTCTGAAGCCCGTGTGACTTCCCTGAGTACCACAGATTTCAGGAACAGAATATAACCCATTTAGTCTGCCTTCCCTAGAGCTCTATGGCTGTTTGCTGACTTTTGTTGAAAGTCAAAATCCAATCCTTAAACAGGTGTACAGAGTCAGACTGAGAAAGGAATGCACTTGAGGTCTGGCAAAGTGTTGGTATGAGTTGGGAAGCAAGAGAAAGACACAGAGACCTGTTTCAGAGAGCAGCAGCTGAAGTTTCTGAAGGAAGCCACCTGAAATGGGACACCCAGTGCCTATCATAGAGGTCAAGGCTCAAGATCTGTGAGATAGCCTGGAGACATTTCACCCACAAAGGTATCTAAAAATCAACAGGGAACATTCTGGAAAAGAACAGACAACCAGCAAAGCAGAAGAATGTGGTTATATCTTTCTTGTTTCTGGAAGCCCAGCCTCAGCTAGCTTTGGAGCCTTCTACATTAGTATGTTAGAGAGTGCACAGTTCTCCCATGTAATTTTGGCATTTACATCAGTTCATTAGCAACGGAAATGACTTCCAAAACAGTTCTCATTCTTTTGACTTCTCTTTGTCACAATAATGATTCATCTCCCAGCCTCAGCTCTCCATATGCTAGTAACTCCAGGAGACTAAATAAAAACATGGGAGACTAGGAATCTATTATGCAAAGGAACAAATAAACCTGCATTCTCTGCAATTTAAAATTCTGCTAGATTCGAAAAAAATTTACTTTTGAACTGTTGTTTTGTACTGTCAAGCATATAGAGATGGTTTGTCAAGGCTAGGAATGAAAAAGTATCTTTCAAAGACATACTCCAAGCTCATGGTTCTGCCTTTAGCTTTAAAGAACGTGCCAGTACCAAACATACACTACAAATGGATATCATAATAGATAAAAGGAAACAAACTATTTATTTCAGATCATCTCTAAGGGCTCAAAGTTAATGTCTGTTGAGACTGGATTTATTATATTAAGCACAGCTGAAAACTGTGCTGCAATACCATCCCCAAGTCACAACACATAAATTTATGTGACCATGTCATGCCCAAAAGCTGTGTAGCTGGCTTTTTCAGTGGATACACAATTGTAGACATTTACACCACCCTCACAATATTAAAATTTTCCATTACCTGGCAATTCAAAATCTCCAACAAGTCTCAGCTGTTCTTGCAAGACAGCTTCCTTAAATTGCAACAGTGCCCCAGGGAGCCTGTGTCACTGAGTTTAGTGGCCATGTAGCATACAATGAAGTTGTTATGGAGACTGGTATCTTCCCAGCAATTATATGGTGTAATTAGTGTTGGCTGCTACAACATAACTATGAAGCTGTCTCCATGGAAACTACCCAAAAACCGGTATTTTTAAGGTTTCGGCAACCAGTCTTTTTTACAGACCCTTACAATGCAGTGAAGTTCACACTGATTGCCTTCTCTGCTAGAAGCTCAACTGAGAAACATATTTTCTTTTCCACTATTTACATAGTCCCCGTGGGAGCTCACAGGAATCAACTATGCCTAGCAAGAATAATGTATGTATTTCATACAGTGAGGACCAATCACAAAGTAATAAGGATCTTTACAATTTTTCATCATCTGTTTCTGTATATGCATGCACATCCACATGCATGACAGTGCACGAGGTGTGTAGATGGAACAAGTTCACTCCTACTTTTTATGAAGCACTTCTTGGAATCCTTGAAAACCTCAGGGTCACAGAACCTCCCTCTCTCAGACTAGACATGCGCTTCTAATCACACTGGTGCCACAGAGAGCTCCTACTAGTAGAGTCCAGATGGGTCTAGGACACAATTCTCCCTCTCTCCCAGGATTTTGGCTTGTAGCTGCAGTTTTTCCAGGTTGGGTGAGCAGAGATCTTGAGACAGTCTTGCACAAAGTGCAGGATCTTTGCCACATGAACACACAGTGTTTATGGAACTTCAATGGGAGTTTATGACATTTTTGCCTAAAGCTTTATGAGGTCCAAGCCAAGACAGCAATGGAATTTTCAGCCAAGAATCTCACTGTCACTTTTGCCTGAGCCAGCAGCATGCAAAGAAGTCACTACCTCAGTGTACAATATAACCAAGGGGGCAAGTGCCAGAAAAAAAACCACATTCTTGTTCTGGTTATGATATACATATAAAATTTTTAAACAGACTTTTTAATTCCAAAACCCTTTTCCACTAAGGCAGAGAAGAACAAGGGAGAGACATTTACTTCAGAAGGTACCCATGGCAGGACTCTTTTTTTATAAATTTCCTGCAAGTAAATAGCCCTCAGCAGAATATTTTCTAGCACTTGAATGCTAAGCAGCAGTGAGAGAGGAATTAAGCGGTATACAAATTGAAGCACATGTTTTGGCAGAGGCTTTAAGATTGCAACAATGTGGAAAAGCATGAATTCTTTTTTATTTCTCTTGGTTGGTTTGCCCCTGGAATTACAGCAGATAAAATTCTCCAGTGAAATTCTGTATGTGAAGAGAGGTGCAGTGAGTATAACAAGGCTAGGAACCCCAGAAGACCTGCAGTTGTAGCTTCTCCGTTTTAGGAGAAGCAGAAAAAAGAGAATTTCCAACCATTAAGATAGATATCATCAATTATTTTTAAACCAACATGAAGAGGGATCTAGTCTATTCATTCTCCTCAAGACACCATGGGGAGCAAAGAAGCAAAACCACAGACACAAAATATAAAATCCAGGACTACAGGAGTCATTCTGAATAGCAGGAGGGATTCTGAAAAGCCATTATGTATTGGGGGGAAGACTAAACCTGCTGGGGTATAAGTACAGTTGGTACACAGAACCCACAGATAAGAGATGCTTTCAGACACTCCTGCAAAGCTGCTTTCGCAATGTCTGGCAGCCAGCATTAAACACAGGATGACCTGGGGCATACACATCTCAAGTTAACAAACAAGGAACCAAAGCAGCTGTCAGAGGATGCTTTTATGTATTAGGAAGCCTCCAACACTGTTCAGATAAATTATAGGTTACATAATAGTGCCTGGGATGTTTATATAGAAAATAGTTGCATACTCCCGATCCAATTATTCTGTATTTCCTTCCAACCCATGCATAGGAAAATCAGCAAACCTCAATGCAACTTAATTTCAGTTATTCAATTTCCTTTCTTCAGGTGAGGGAGGAAGAAAAAGATAATTCAAAGTCCACTGACCTTCCCATTTGTTCTTCCTGTTTATAACAAGCTGCTTCAAGAGGTTCCTACTGGAAACAAGCTGAATTCCCCACTACAAGTCTATTAGGATAACACTAAGCACGATATGGGAATATGAATTCATAAGTACACAGTACCTTGCTGCATTTTTCCATTCTATTAATGACTTAAATTATTTCTACTGCTTAACTTTTAGAGACCCTAACAGGCATCATCACCAGATATAGATTGGCAACCTTAATCAAAACAAACTCACTGACAGCACTGTTAGAGCCCATTAGCATTCTCACCAGATGCTTCTGTCTGTATATATGAGCATCTCCATTTTTTTCTTTCCAGTACATGACCCATGATACTAGCACAGCTTCCAAATTAAAACAAGAAATCTCAGTACAGCTTAAAATCCTTGCTCTTCTGGGGATTAAATTTGTGCAAGGTTATGACAAAGCATTTCATATTTCTTGGACTTCTTAAAAACATTTTTTTAATACAGATCACTGATTTTTTTGCATTTCTCAGGAATGTATACAGATATGACTAACACATACACTATTTGCTTTCACAGAAAAAGTGCAAAGAACATTTTTCACTGTAATTATCACACAGGATTTTATACACAGACAAAACCTGTGCTTCATCTGTCTCTACCAAGCTATGCTCTGTACATGAAAGCTGTCAGAAATCATTACAGGGAAGAATTTAAAAACCTCATGCATTGATTAAGTTGCTGCAGCCAAAGTAAAGATCATAATAACAAGTTACAACCCAGCTCCAGTTTTTAAGTGAATGAAAAATTAGAGGGCAGGGAGGCCAAATATGTGGGCTTCACAAAGAATGTGTCCTTGGATGTGCAAAGCCGAGCTGATCAGATCTCATGGTTAATTTATTGGAAATGAAACCTCGACAACGATCTCAGCCCCAGTTCATCAGTCACATAGGTACAAAGCATCCAAATGGAAAACAGATTTTCCGATTCTCTGCACCTCCCTAGAGGCCTGTGCTGCTGTCTGAGGACTACAGCATTCTCCTTTCTTGGCTCATTTGCAAGATAAACATATTCTGGCCTCAAACACTGCTCCTTTCCAACTGCTGGTGAAAACTCCAGTCAGTCTGAGAGATTAAGAGGATGATCTAGGGCACTACTCAATCCAAGAAAAATGCTCATGTGGGAACGCAAAGCTGTTGTTGTGACCAAAGGTGTTTTTTTTTTTTTCCACAGGATCCCATTCTGCAAGTCCAGATAACAATACTTTCTGTCTTTATTCTTTATCCACATTAACTTCCTTCCTTTTCCTTTTCTTTTTTTTTTTATTTTTTTTCCAAGGGAGCCAGACACTTAAACAGATTTTTGCAGTGCTAGTTAAATGCTTTTCTGCAGTTATGATGATTTAAGATGTGACTGACACAGCCCTCATACCTGGGCAGTGCTGAGCTGGATCAGTATGTAGTCTTAACATTTTCAAACACCTGCAGGAAGCAGTAGTAATGATCAGACAAATGGAACTCAAACCTTAACTACATAGTACATATATTTATAGTTCCTTATAGAGACACAATTTCTTGGAAGAGTTTTTTGAGAGCTGGTAGATCAGCCCCTACCCTTAAGGCAAGCTCCAGTTCAGCTCTGGCTTTCTGTCTGTCTGTGTCTGTCTCTGCCTTGATCCCTGTTGTAAAACAGACATATGGTGCTTCCAAACTTTTCAAGCATTCACTGATTTCTAACCCCAAATCAGCTGCATTTTAGCACTTGGAGCAGCAGCTCCTCCATGCTCCTCATGCACCTTTAGATAAGTGTGGTAGAACCCCTAAATAAGTCACATAGCAAGCTTTAAAACACTAGTGGAAGACGTTAGGAAAAACTGCTAGCATTGATAAAAATTTTAGTGTTATAGACAGATCTCATGTCTTCATTATTATTGCCCTCTTCAAACTCAAGATAAGACATATAATTTGAGCACTGGGTTATACAACAGAAAAAGGACTAATTGCTTTGTTAAAAAAAAACCTTCCAAGCAAGATAATTAAACCATGTACATTAAAAACCACACACTTATAAGGCTTAAGAACAGATTAAATTCTCCCAGTGACACAGGGACAAGTTTTAATTGCTATGAAGGCATATAATTTGACAATTATATGCAATTTCGTTGACAATGGTGGCTAGAACAAAATTTGTATCACTCATGTCTAGAGATGGCCAAACCCTCACAAATCTAGAAATGCTTGCACTCTGGGAAAACTTTGATCCAGCCCAGACTTTATGGCTCTGATCCACTTCAGCTGGGATGGACCCAAATCTGCTTAAAATATATTTCACAACACATCTTTGCCTACATTTTTTGCCAGTAGGTCATAAATACCATATGTAAAACAATTTACCCTCATTCACAACACCTACTAGCAAAGCCAGCTATTTCAATCTCTAACCCAAAATCCAACAAAAAAAGCCCAACAACCACCAAAAACCATCAAAACAAAACAAAAAAATAAGCCCCCCCCAAAAAAACCCAAGCAACAAAAACCCCAACAAACCCCACCAAAACCAAAACCACATAGACTCAAGAGCAAGTTTTAAATCAGTTGACTTTGCTACCAAGGAGCAAGAAGAAAGCTAAGGGGGCTAAAATCTGAACAGTCAGAATGTTTGGAAGAAATTCAAACTAGTGAGAAACTCCATGTGACTTGTACAGTGGGGAGCAGCTTGCAAAGCACAAACCAAGTCATATCACTCCACTCTATCCCCAGAAAAAGCAGAGTCATTTGACTACAGTTTCTAAAGAAGCATATTATGCAAATCCACGGTTTGTGGGGGAGGGGGGCTTGATCATGTAACAACTTCATTCACTGCAGTAGGAAAGGTGAGGTCACAAACCACATCGGAAGGCTGTGGTTTTCAGACGACCTAGATGAAAGTGACGAAACTAAATAAAATCTAACCAGGGAAAAGGAGTCTGACAAGCTCTTTTGACTGCATTCACCACCGAGAATTAAAAAATTAGTTGTTAATAGCTTAAATCAAGTACAGCCAGATCCCAGATCCACAGATCATAGGATAATTCCAGAAGGAAAGGACCTCAGGAGGTCAGACTGGATTGCTTAGGGCTTTATCCAGTTGGGTCTTGTAAACCTTCAAAGACGGAAGCAGCACAGCCTTCCCGGGCAACCTCTGCCCTTGCCTGACTTGTCCTTGAGATGAAAAAATTTTCATTGGTACCTAATCAGAACCTCTTTGCTGATTTTACACACCCCTACACAGCACTGTGAATAGCCTGGATCTGTCTTCTGGATGGTTTCTCCATAGCTACTGGGTGGCTGCAGTTTCTTAGGTGTTCCCAAAGATGTACCTCTTCCAGGCTGAACAAGGTTGGTCCAGCAGCCACTCCCCAAAATGCAAGTGATCCAGTCCCCTGATGTTGCTGGCAACTCTCTGCCAAACTCATGCCAGTTTACCAATATCCTCCCTATACTGAGGTGCCTAAAATAAGGCTCCCTATTCCAGATGTTGACTAACAAGTGCTGAGGAGAGGGTCATGATCACTTCCATGAATTTACTGTCTATCCTATTATAAGTACAGCCCAGGATACTTTGAGGGTTTTTAGCTGCTAGGACACACTGCTGCATCATGTCCTGCTTGCTGTCTCCCAAAAATCCCAGGTCCTTTTCCACAGAGCTGCTTCCCAACTGTACAGTCCTCAGGTTCTATTACTGCCACCAACTCTTCCTTCCCATACGCAAGGCTTCACATCTGCCCTCGATGAATTTTCTAAGATTTCTGTTGGCCCATTCCTCCAGCCTGTCCAGATCCCTCTGGAAGGCAACCCTATCCTCCAGTGTTATTGAGAGGTCCTCCCAATTTGGTGAACCTTGGAAATGTGAGTGCACTTTCTTACTTCTCCTTCTTCAACAAAGTTGCTAAATAGGAAAGGACCTAGGACAGATCCCTGTGCCACTTCACTTGCCACAGGGCTCCAGTTAGAGTAGGAATCATTAACTTCTACCTTCTGAACCTGATCCTCCAACCATTTTTTACCCATTGTTTGCCCTTCCAGACTGTAGTACTTTAATTTCTACATAATAATATTGTGGGACGTACCATCAAAAACCTTGGTAATGTCAAGGCAAATGACATCCTCAGCTCTCTCCTGCAACAAACACAGTGAGAGTTCTGGTATTGAACTTCAGGGAATTAGTTGTAACTCTTGGTTCAGGAAAGACACACTCCAAACAATGGCTGGTGCACACACTCACAGAAGGAGTATTCTCCAAAACACCTTTGAAAAGTATAGATTTGTATTACTAGTATTCAGTAATCCAAATCCTTAGCTGAAATAATCATCCCAGTTCCATTGGACTCAGTGTACACACAGTATTTCATCTCAGATAATTATCTTGGGATATTACACACCTGATATTTGTTACTTCAGCTCTATGTGCCGGTTGCACAGACAGGACCAAGGAAGCATCAAGAAGGAATAGCAAGAGAGAGATGCAGAAATTCCTCAGTGCTCCTGGGAGATGCACAGATCCACTGTGGTCCTGTGAGGGTCTTTTTCTTACCTTTGCAAGGAAACTCCAGGCTGCATATTGCCCTGAGGTTGTACTGCTTTTTAGCTTCACTGTGTGCAACATCAGAAAGAATCCCAACAGTCCACTGCAAAGGATAGGGAAATCTTGTTAATAAAATCTCTTAATTTCAACTAAACGACCTCTTACAGGCATCTTGGGTTTCCTAATGAAGAACTGCAGTGTTAATCCCATTTGGAGAAAGAAAGCTGGTGGACAAGAAGCTTACATTATGTCCAGTACACCTAAGGTTTTGTTCAGTCAGTGACTCGAGTCTGAATAAAGTAAGTCTGACATTCTTATGGCTCTATGGTCTCTAATGCACTTGCATAATCAGAAAAGTAGAGATTATTGAAAACATGAGGTAAAATATTAACTTCAGGCATTGAAATGGCTCTGAGTAACAGCAATGCTAATTTCAGCAGGAACCACACATATTTGGCAACTAACTCACTTCAACCTCCACAGAGCCTTGAACTGAAAAAAAAAATAACCACTGGAAAGTTTTGGCCTGAAGCTCTCAAGCTGTTTAAACTTCATGAAGCCTAAATTCCAATTAGGAAGTCAAATACATCTCTACTGTACAACAAATAGATGGCTCAGTAGTGCTGGGAACAGGATACTCCCAAGTTTTCTGATGACAGTCAAGAGAATTTTGATTCTCAAGTCTTATAGCACAACAGTCCCCAGCAGACCAGTAGCCAAGACTACCCTTAAGGAAATTCTGTTCCATATCTCACCAGACTTTATGGAGTTTATGAGGTTCAGCTCTGGATTTTGTTTCACTTGTGACATATGTACAACCCACTGATTATGAACCAGTGGAAGAGTGTAAACCAGCAAGCAGGGAACAGAAAGGGACTTCAAAATATGTAAGGCACAAATTACTGTGATGCATAAGAAATTACAAAGTGCTATGGGAAGCTGAATGAGATGGAGATAGGATCAACACAGCAGACAGGTGCTGAAGCAAAAAAGTGCCTTGGTATTCTCAGAGGGTATGCTCTTCTGGATAGTGATGCCATGCAGTTGGTCCACTCTCTACAGGAAGGGTGGAAAATTGTGGCTCCTCAGGTCAGAAGTTCTGTGCTGGGCTCCAGTATATCAGCCAAGTGCTGTTCCCTGTGCTATACATGTGGCCAAGTTCCATCTCAGCTGCACAGCCATACAGGCACCAAAAAGCAGGGTAAGATACTTTCCCAGGAGTAGAAGGCATTAGGAACTTTTGCATTGAGCCATAACACAAGATCCTTTGGGATGTCTGTGAAGTCTGAAGCCAAGGAAGCATATGCTCTTTGATGACAAAAGATAGACCTAAACTCAGCAACTTGTTGCAGGGGATGGAGTGCTGAGCAGCAGAACATTCCACTCTGAGAAATCAGTGAGTTCACTGAACCAACATTGCCCATACTTTTAATAGTCCAATAGCTTAAGTTTATTCCAAATCTTCTGCCCTGCTGTGAAGGCTTTCAGTCATGGAGATTTGAAGATATTTAGTGCAACTCAAGAGATAAAAATGTGAAACAGCAAATTATAATACCTAAAATATTGATGCCACAATTAACACCAATTTATTTAATTAAATAAATTGAGCACTTTGCACCATACTCTGATACTTCAGCCCCTCTGCAGAGGCAGTAGATTTAGCTGCATCAATTGCCCTTACCCATTGCATGGGTTTTCTTCCAAATCCCACATATCTACAAAGACACTAGATTATAAAATGTAAGCGAACAACTGAGATGTTTGTTTCTCCATCCAACCATTCCTTTCTTTTTCCTGTAGTGTGCAGTGTTTTCTACTATCACATGAAGGTGAGCCCATGGAAACAGAAGTGGGAAGCTACCACAGAGGCAAAGCTCTAATTAAGTGAATAAGAATATCTGGGCTAGACAGATATCTATTAGTGCCTGCAGTTAGACCTCACCTTCAAGAACAATAGATTTCACCTACCTACAGAATATCTAACTGTGAGTTACTTGTAGTGTGGATAGACTACACTTGGAAAAACACAACAAAAATCTATGTACATTGAAAATTACTTAACAATCATTCTCAATATCTTCTTTCAACAGAAAATACAGATACAAGCCAGATAATGGCTATCAGGAAATATTTTTGCCGTTAGTTAGCATAAAAATATCTTTTTCACCCTCTTAAAAAATACTTTAATTTGGTAAACGACTGCAGGGGAAAGACAGGATTAAAAAAAAATAAATTAATATCTATGGAAAACATATTTATGTTGTTCTGTGAGAATTACACCAATATGCAGTGAACTTTTGAAAATAATGGAAGACATGTTAAAGCTTTTCCTTTTTACCCAAACCAGCATTCTGCCAAATAACAAGATGTACAGGCAAATAAATCCATGGACACACATATACTGCTGAAGACTAATACTTAGTAATTGCTGCAAACAGGAATTTTGGGCTAATCTGACTTCAGAAGCATTTGAGAGATGCTATGTATCAAAGCTTTGCTACATTGGGTAAACATTATTTTACTGGTGACTGGGAACTGTCCCGATCAGAATACACTCGCTCAAGGAAACACATATACTTTCAGTATATTTGAATCTCATGCCATCAAATGCATATCCACAGACATGTAAAGATTTATTCTTTGCAATTCTACTGGCTTATGGCAGCAGAAACTAGTATAAGTAAGGCTTTACATGCTACAAAAATTTTAACTGAGAGTGTAGGCTGGAAGTCAATTGAATCTCTTATTTTGAAAACATTTATATGACCTTTTATAGAGAGGTTACCTGGCACAGCAGCTGCTATGAAACCTGTAGAAGTACAGGAATGGAAAATCCAAGGCACTGAAGAGATCACCTGAGGGACAAAGCAACAGATTCAGTACATGGTGGGAAAAAAATTAGCCACTGTTACAAGCAATGCAACAGCAATTACATGAACATTACTAGTTTAACATTCCTTTGAGCCTTTACAGCTGGCTAACTTTTCATTTATGATGCTTTCCACATTTCTGGTGTGTTTAATGATTTCTCTCTGACCTTGCTTCTAGCTAGCTCTTGCCTTTGGTTGAAAAAGGGAAAAGGGATACCTAAGAGCATTCTTTGCCAGTATTCAGAAGGTCCAGCTTAAGCAACAGTTGCCAGTGGACAGACGTATCATATCCACTTCTTTTATTACTCAGCATGTGATAACTCCTACTGAAACAACAGGAAACACAGACATATGGTGGCTGCTTCCCCTTCTGGCATTTGAACTCTGTAACACAGAGCATGTTGAAAGGTCTAAATAGTTCTCCTAGGTCTAAACAGAGCTCTTGAGTACCTGCATTTCTAGGAACCTGGGCCTTGGTTCCTCTTGGTGGCAATTCCAGGAGTTCTCTGGCCTTCGGGCTCTAGAGATTTGCATGAAGCTCTGTCTTTCACTTTTTGAAATGCAGGACTGTTTGGCTTAACCTGTATGTCTATCCTGCTGGGGGTTTCCTATATACACAATCTGCACCACCAGGAAAAAGGGGGAAATTTTGTTTCTTTTTTTGTAGTTCTGGCTGAAAAAAATGTCTAATGAAAGCAACAGATGATCATCCTTACTCTCCTAATTATGAACACACCAGAAGGTAGGAATAATAGCCACCATAAATTATTAAATTTCTTCATTTATACTACCTGATGTGCTGCTATTTCAAATCCTGCCATGGACCCAAGCAATGGGATCTGTGTTATGAAAACAACAAAACAAAAACTGTGCATAGCACTGAGGACAATGCAAAGAAGGAAACTCACTTTTCTATGGACTGCTGGGACAGCTTGTTTGCAAAGGACAGCTAAGAATGGGATTGGGAAATGCCATGCAACTAACACCAAGTAATATACCCCTTACTCCTCTTCCTACATGATAACATACTATTGGTAATATTCAGCACTAAAATTCTAAGGGTTTGGTCTCTAAAAACATGCATAGAAAGCAAAAGCAAAAAGCAACATGGAAACCTAAAAAAGGAAGAAGTCAGTTCACTTTACCTGCTGGATGGCATGCAGAGGCCAACAGCACTACACTAAAAAAAAAAAAATAAATTAATTGGATACTACAGAATCTATGACATGGAGTGAAGGCTATCAATATTCAGTTTTGTGATTCTTTTTTTATGGTGAAACTTATCCCAGTTAAGTAGAATAACTGAGACACAAGTATCAATTAAAATAAAACAAAACTTGATTGGAAAAGAGTGTTGGGGGTCACCTAATAAAATTTCTCACCTGAAGCAGGACTATCACGAATATTTGATCATCCCCTCTGGTTCTGCCTCAAAAAGGTGTTTCAAAAACCTACCAGCATACAGATTCCACACCTCTCTGGGTAACTTGTCCCAAGGCTGCTCTACCCTCCTAGCAAAGAAGTTTTTCCTGCTGTCCCATTTTTAAACCACCAAAGTTGCAACGTATGGTTGTTGTTCCACATTATGCTGAATATTGCATTTAGACAAGTTTAAAAACACATGAAAATAAAGCCAAGTACCAGCCAGAATGATTCACACTTTTCAGATACAAGTGAACAAGAAAACCAGCTGTGACCAGTTCTTTATCTGAAGTATTATCACTTAAGTTCTCTGAGGTCTTACAAAGACCTCACCCTTTTGAATTTGCAGTATAGGTTGAACAGAGCCTTTTTTAGCGTTACTGATTCTTCTTGTAAATTTCTCCTTTTTTTTTTAAATTTTTTTTTCATTCCAAATTGCTTCTAATGCTAGAAGTCTACAGAAACATTCTGGGGTGCAGTGAGATGGGATAATCATGCATATCTGTAGTGCTATGGCTTCTTCCAGTTACCAATAACATACATCCATGACAAACACTAAGGACAAGAGGAAGAAAAAGAAAATAATGTCTTGAAAGTTGCTTCATGATAAGCAGCAAGCACTGCACTTGCAGAGGTAAAAAGACATCCATTAATCTTAGGAATGCTCAAGCATTCCAGGCCAAATCCCTTTTCCAGTGTTAACACAGCTACTGTTTTCAAACCTGTTCACTCAGAATTGGACCCAGCTCTCTACATGACCGAGCTTCCATGCTTGGTGACCTGCCCTTGGCAAGCTTTGGTGAAATCCAGCATCATTCAGAGTCACCCACAGCAAAAGGGACTGCAAAGAGCATGGAAATCCCATGGCCAAGGAAGCTCTGGGGGGAAGCTTGTCACTGAAATCAGATGTGGAACCCAATAGGCTGAAGGAGGAAAGTGTTTATGAGGGACAGACAGGCAGGTGTTTAGCTTCACATTTTATAAGTTTTTAAAAGGCATGACATGGTCCAGTATGTTCACATTCTCAATATTTATACATTTGTAAAAGACGTTATTGCCACAAAAGTATTAAGGCAAAGCAGATCACTTACAATAGGTAATTTGGCCTACCCCTCCTCTCCACACATGGGTGCCCTCCCTGTAAAGGGATACCAAGAGTAATTCACAATAAACAGGCCCAAGTCCTCAGTTTCCTGATAAAGAGAGAAAGGGAAGCAAAGGTCTACTGCTTCTGACTGAATAACAGAGAAAACAGGAGACTGAGAGGGCAAATGAAACTATATCAACAGTGATGAGAAGTAGGGCTAAACCATCTTTCTCCACTTGCTTTTTGAATTATTATATTTTAAACGAGAACCCACTGAGATTGGGAAATAGTCAGAGAGGAACTTCCTTCTGCAGCCAAGAGGAATTGATAACCCTAACAGACAGTCCAGGTTTTGGTCCAAACAAAACAACAGGAGAAAACAAAACCTTAATTGTGAAGTGCAGGGCAGGTTAAGGCAAATGGATTAGATGGCATTACAGCTTCTCTGTAGCTCTGCTCTGAATGAAGCATGAGTAAAAAAGACATGATGATGCTGTAAAACCAGATTAGGGATTCAGAGGTTTCTAGCAGGACAGCCTGGATATGAGGCTGCAGCAAAACCAAATTCCCTGTGCCAGATTTCTCTGCTCCTCTCTTTTTTCCTCTGTACTCAATACTGAGGGCTGGGTCACTCGTGGTTTCCCTTCTGGCTAAAAAGAGGTTTTGTCAGCAAGAACAGCAATTGATGCCTGCAAAGCTGCCCTCCCCTATTGCAGAAAATCTACGGCAGCATTTTTAATTCACAAAAGTGACAGATTAGCAGCTCTTCCAGAAGCCAGATGTAGTTTTGCTGCATAGAGTGGAGCCTTTACCTCATACCTTTGTCAGTGCTGTTTATTCATCATTTGAAATGCTCCTGTATCTGTTTTCTCATCACCAATGGCTGTTAGGCCATCTGGGCATGCCTTTGTGAACAAATTTCAGGCAGGAACAGATATTGGGATGTACTGAAACTTTCTTGCAGGTTCTTCATAAGAAGTAAAATATCTCTATGTGCCACAGCATAAGAGAAACCCTTCTAAGACATTTATGTCTCCAGGCATTACTACCCCTCCCCTCATGCTACCCCTCACCAGCTAAAGCAGAGAAATCTGTATCCTCCTCTGATAAAAAGTGGGGGAACAGAAAGGAATAAAAGAAAATGTAAGATTA
>WEIU01024448.1:170836-190955 GCA_013389925.1 Aegithalos caudatus
GGAGTTTCAGTTAAAGTGAAGATAAATTGAGACTGATTAAAATTTAGATCCTTTAACCAGAGATGGAAAATGGTTTTGAAATAAATAAGCTTATTCATGCATGTATATTATACATCATATGCAGTGTCAACATACCCATCTCCATCCATAAAGAAAACTGCAGATTACAGATTTTATGAACATGCAATGCCACCTGATTCCAAGACTTCCATTGTGTGGTTGCAGTTCTAACATGCACATGGTATTAGTGCAAGGTTTCAAAGTGTTTAAGGTACTCAGCCATTCCCATCCTGTGGTTAACTGCTTAACACTGTTGAGACTGTGTCACAAAGGGAGATACTGACAGATTCAAACCATGCAGCTTTCCACTTGAACACGGACTAACATTTCCTCTTAACACCTGTGCCAGTAATTAGGGGTTCTTTTTCCAGGGCTGAGTCATCACCCTTGGATAACACACTGTTTAAAACTAATTCAATGTTCCAGTTAGCAGTATAACTATCAATAACCACATGCTGTTGTTACCAACAATAAATAAGGCTCATCTTGCAATAGAAGTCATTAATGATTAACCAGGAGTGGCCCAGCTCCCGCTGATCATGCAGAGCTCCC
The DNA here is from genome assembly GCA_013389925.1 of Aegithalos caudatus. Classification (NCBI taxonomy): domain Eukaryota; kingdom Metazoa; phylum Chordata; class Aves; order Passeriformes; family Aegithalidae; genus Aegithalos; species Aegithalos caudatus. The sequence continues at coordinate 171,449 of WEIU01024448.1, forward strand.
TGCATCACAGTCATCTCTCTTTATAAAAGAATAAGAAAACACATTACCTTAAAGATCCAGGTTTCCACAACTTGTGAAACACTTTGTAAGCCCCTGTAATTGAAATGACATGTGTAATTGCCATCTCGTGCAATCATTCTGACAAACAACATCTTGTTTGGCTGTGGTAGTAGCAGACATGGAACCCCTCTTGAGTTACAGTTTAGCAACACAGCACAAAAGGATTTCTAAACCATGAGTAAAATGAACATATTGCTTCAAATTAATGGTTCTCAAAGTATTATCAGCTCTGAGCACAGTCATACTTCTTCTAGTCCTTCTGAGGACATCTAGCTCAAAGCAACAACAAAGGAGAGACTCTGTGTGTGTGTGTGGTTTTGTGTGTAAAGACATATACAGAAGTGTCACAGAATGGGTTCTTCAGCCCACACCATTTTGAGGGTAAATTCTATGATATATATGTTCATCTGCATAGAGTTGTTGGCTCTGAGCTATCCTTCTTATTCAAAGTTCTCTCAGCTCTAGGGTCTCCAGGTCCTTTACATCGTTGACCCACCCATCTACCTCTTGTTAGCTTCCATTTCTGTCCTGGGTAAAGATTTGAGCACTCAGGGAAGAAATGACACAGGTTCAAGCTCTGTTTTTTCAGACCCTTTCTTCAAGGCTTTGGGGTAATGTTTTTGAATCACAGAGAAAACCAGGATATGAAAAGTAAATCCAGTAGAACATCATGAAATAGAATTGAAATTTTGCCTCCACTATACAAGTTGAAGGGTAGGACACACATCCTTGTGTGCTGTCTTGATTTACTATGCAGTAAGTTAGTTCATCAGTTTGCCCTTTCTTATAGCACCTTCATTTCAGTTGATAGGAAATCTAATTACACAAATAACTCCCAACAGCCATATCAACATATCTTAAAACCAAGAGAAGTGAAAGGCAGATATATTTTGAGCATAAACATTATATTGGCACTTCCTACACATTTCAAATGCACAAAAGAAGCATTCTGAAGACTCTCTACGCAATTTTCCACCTCTGTGACCAAGCACTGCTCTACAAATGAGACCCCTTGGCTTTGAGAAAGCAAGAACAACACTCATCACAGCCAACAAGAATTTGAAGTGGAAAATCCATAGCTTTTACTTTAATATCAATAAGCAAATGTTTACCATATAATATTTCTCAACCTCCCCCTCCAAACTATTTATTATTTGTATGTTAACAACCTTTCAGATGGGCATCTCTAGCCCTCCCTAGACAGAAATACATATAAACACATTACCTCTATCCTGTAAATTTTACAATATGAATAGGAGAAATAAAGAAGGAATCATCCCTAATCTACAGACAAGACCTAACATATGAATGAGTCACTCACTCAGTATATAGGACAGATAAGAATCAAATACAAGTCCCTTATCATCCACCAAAATACTTCAAAAGGACAAAAATCTCCTCGTTAAATATCACTACTCCTGTTTTCTTCAGATTTTCTGGGTCTGACTGTTTCTAGCTTTTCAGGGAACAACTATGATTTATCCAAATCAATGTTTGGTCTGAAAAAAAAAAAGACAAAAGAAAACCTGATAGGTTATGCAATTCATAGTTGTTTGGTTTTTTTAAATTCATATAATTGCCTAAAAAAAAACCCCAACATTTCAACATCCTTCCTCTGGGACCATAGTCCATGATATTTTAGTACATTTTTGTCAAGTTTTAAATAAAATCTGTGTGTGCAACAAAGCTCCAAGTACAAGTTATTGTTTGTTTATTTTCATGTTTCTTTTCCCCTCAGAAGTCTCTCTCAATAGGCAACCATCAAAAAACAACCAGAAAAGTTTAGTGCTGATTAAAATTGTATGTGCATTTTCTCATCCACTGTTAACAGACTGCAATATGCAGTTTGCTCTGTTGTTGTTTTCAACATAAAAGCTATAAAAAGAATGCACTTTCTTATATTTACTGATCTTCATTCTTTCCAAGTGTTTCTTAGGTACAGAGTCTCAAATATAGTAACTTCATAATAAAGCTGGTTTCTCCAAAATATTTACTCTTCCTAATTCTTTTTCCAGAAGAAAATTACTTACCAACACAGATCAAGTGAATAAGAGCCCATAAATATCCGTTTGGATCAAACTGCAATAAAGAATGTCCACATAAATAATAGCACAATCATGTAAACATACATATTGCAATTTCCCTGCAGTTAGCTTTGCAGAGCAAGTACAGCAAGTGGGAGCTGTGCTACAAAGAAAGGGAAGATGACTAAAGAAGACCAGGAAGACTGAAATTCTTCCTCTCACACTTAGAAACCCAGCATATGCCAATTACACAGGCCCTCAGCTTGTCTCAGCAACAATAATTCTATTTCCTTCAGATGGGTACACCAATTTAAACAGTCTGAGCATATGGACCCCAGACATTTAGTCTTATATTGCCTCAGGGACAGGCAAGGCAAGCAGAGGACCATCACAAAGATTTTTGTCTTGTCTCCTGTCCCCTCTGAGCCTCTGCAGATGCTAAGCAGTTTCTCCCCAAGGCTCCAACTAAATTGAATATCCAAGAGGGCTTCAAACAGACATTTATCTGAGCAAAGTAGGCCCCCTTCACAATCAATAGGGAAAACCAAACATTTTTAGAGGAGTTCACCTGGCATATTTTAGATATCTGCGGTCAGGTGAGATGAATTATGCACCAAGGGATCCTGCTCTGCACCATGGACTATGACCAGAGCGGGTGCAATATTTCCATTAGCCACGTTTGATCAGATGTATCCAGACAAGTTCCAGACTCATCTGACTTCAGAGGTATCTAAAGCAAGGAAGCAGCTTTCCTAAGTCTCCAAAAGAGAATCTCCAATGACTAGATCTTAGCTGAATGGAATAGTCTCTGGAGGTTCTTTCTTTCTCAGGAAAATGTATACAGTGAATACAAAACTATTTCAGAACTCCTTGAAAGTACACACAATTAATTCAAACCTAAGTGATTTGCTGTAAGCCCTATTAAAAAGTAAAACTGTGGTTTCCCCAGCCACCACCTTTACCAAAAATCTCTATGTCCACACTGCTTAGAGGTTTTACCATGATGCAAACACAGTAAACCCAGCAAGATTACAACACAGCAACAGGCAACATTTACAATTGCCTTGCAGGAATCCTACTCTTGCTTACCAGTAAAAGCTGCATTCCTCATATGCTAACAAGACGTCAAGCATCAAGGCCTAGCTGGAGCTGCTTTGCAAAGCAGAGCTCACCTGTGTGTCACACAAAGGAAGGCATACTGCTGCTGCCAGGAGAAACAGCACACTGTGGAGAAGAGAAAGAAAAAATAAAAATAAAAAAACAACAGAAAGACCAAAAGCTTTCAACCTACATTTGTACTCTCAGCAAAGCAGAGGCAATTCCAGTCAATTTTACACTGACACTTCACTTGTGTAGTTTTCTTATTCCATATTTTAAAAGTAATTTCTGCCATCAAAATTTTTACATCATGCATTTTTCACAACTTGTGCACAGCAAAGTTTTATGAGAAGAGAAGCAGCACAAAACACCTCAGAAGTGATAAAAAACAAGCTTTTTTGATAAAGAGTATTTTTCTTCACTGGCCATCTGCCGTCCCTAGGCTTTCTCAGAAAGCCACAGTCAGACAATTTCTGGCTGAATGGCTACCAAAAACTTATTTCATTAAGATGAATTACCTGTTACAAGAATTCCAGTAGACATGACTCCATTACAAGTTACTCCATGACATTGTTACTCCAGGGCACAGAGCAAGGTGGAAGTGACTAGTAGTACATTGGCAATGTCTTAAGGACAGCACAAGTCCTCTCCTAGACCACTGACTTAGGCTAAATAAATTCTTTACCTGTGGCTGAATCAGTATTTCTTCTACATGGAATACACTGATATGGAATTTCTGTGGACTCTCACCATTAATATCAACATACACTTGGTTTTGCAGCTTATTTTCCTACTCTCTAAGGGCATGGGAAAAGACAGAATAAAAGTTATTTTAAAAGTGGTATCCTTGACAATAATCCAGTGTTGAAGACAAGGCCACAGTAAGTCAGATAATGGGAAAACAGGAAGAAATTAGGAAGATAATGCCTCTAAGCACACTAAATAATAACCCAGCATTATCCATTGTTAAGTACAGCTAAAAGATTACAGGATGTGGAGGACAGCAAATATCCATTCTTCAAGGGGATGTGGGGGCATAGAATTGAAATATTAATATATGACTGGCTGACTTCTGTTTGTCCCTTTCCATCTCCTTTTTGAGGCCTAAACAGCCAGGGCCAACAAGGTATTTGTGCAGCTTAATATCACAGAATGACCAAGGGTGGAAGAGACCCTCAGGATCACCTGTCCAACCATCAACCCAGAGCCACCATCATCACCCTAAGCCATATCCCCAAGTGCCACATCCAGACAATTCCTAGACACTTCCAGAGATGGTGACTCCACCATTGCACTGGGCAATTTATTCCAATGTCAAACCACTCTTGTAGTGAACTTTCTTCCTAATATCTAATCTGAACCTCCTCTGATGCAATTAAAGGCCCTTCCTCTTGTCTCATCACTTGAGACATGGCAGAAGAGACTGATCCCCACCCCACTATGAATGATTCTAGCAGAAATGGATCTCATTTACCTTTCATTTCTAAGGAAGGGAATTTTTAGCTACTTTCTAACACACTAAATATCTTTTCCTTACTGTTTACAATTACCTACTGGAAGTTCAAAACTTCCAAACCTTTCCGAAAGCATTGTTATAGGCACTGTTTCTTCATTCATTTTTGTAAGGAGAAAAAACATATCAAACTATTCAAGCAATTGCTAAAAAAAAATATTTAATTACTTCTATGTTGCAATTTAGGCTCACCGCCCACAGGAATGTGCCTTACATTCTTCATTGTTTTGGTGTGTAATTATCTGAAGCAAATACAGAAGCTGGAGCCAAAACAAGTCCGAATCTGAATCTGAGTAGTTTTAAAAGCTTACCTACAGACTTTCAGATGAGAGGTCTGCTGTAAAAAAGAAAGTATGATTAAAACACTAAAATTTAATGATAAAACCCAGTAAAATAGTGTTTTCTCCTTCCAAAAAACTGGAAAGTGATGACAGCTGATCTTACTGCACTACACACATTAAAACTTCAATGAGCAATGTTCAAAATTTGAGCATGGCTTAGCAAATTTAATTTGATAAAGAAGAATTAGGAGTATGGATCAGCCTACTCCCCCTTGATTTATATTTTCAGATTATTTACCAGCAAGTAAACCTAAAACCACTAAAAACCAAAAAACCAACTTTATACCTGCTCCTCAAACTTGACTTGAACTATACCAAAACTGTGTAACATATGTACTAAATGTTGAGTTTTCCTAACTAGATACTACCTCATACAAATCAGTCTTGATCTAAACTCATTAAATTTTCCCAATTCTGATATTATATTATTCCTGAGAAGCTTCCAGTTAGGCCTGTATTTGCATTATCCTTGCCTGTAGTGCTTTTGTTTTTTAAAGAGAGGAGACATAAGCCTGTGACATAGAAGGAAAATATGAAGCACTTTGACAAAGGCACTAATCAGAGGACAATGACACAGGGACACGCCACAGCACACACTGCTATGTCCCTGAGGCATAATCTTAGTGACCTCTCCTGTTTGTTAGATGAAGTAAACACTCATTTATCTGTCTTCTATACAGAAAACAGTTATAATGAATGGAAGATGCCTTTCACAGTGAGCCAGAGGCCACTGTAGAAACAACTTTGTGATGAATGATTTCCCAGTGCTAGTTCACACAGCAACTCTGTAGGAAAATGTTGGAAAAAAATTTCAAAAAAAGCCTAAAAAGAAGGCTCCCCAATGCATTTTGTGAGGAAAAAACCCAAACAACCCAGCTCTTACAAAAGGGTACAGGAGTTATTCTCCTGACTTTCATAAGGGCAGAATCTCAAGCATTCAAAACAAATTCAAAAATGCATCATTCCTCCTGCATTTTATGTGGAGAAGTGACCTATCTGTAAGCATACAATACACAAGATCTGCTATACTGATTAGATGTAAGGGCATAGTCCTCATTCCTCTCAGCTCAAACAATGAGATTTTTATGTGGGGCATGAGAGAGAAGGAATATTAATTTTCAAAAGGGAAAAACAAGCAGGACCAAGCCAGTCTTAAAAATACAGATCAGACTGGTGATATGTATTTTCAGTGTCTCATCAACTAAAGGGGAAAAGGAAACATCAGTATAGATACTTGTCAACAGCAAAAAGCTCTCTCTGGGTCTCATTAATTAATAGCTGTTACAGTGAGTCTAGAAAAGTACATGGCACTAATGCCTGTATTAAGAGAAATTGTTCTGGGGCAGTTCTATCACAAGATTTACCTTGACTAACAGATCAATTACCTCTTTCTGCACAAACTTCTGGAACCCGCAGGTTATGACTTCTGCCGCGTTGTGCACAGTGAGGAACACTGGGATTGGCTGCCATGGAGAGAGGAAATAAATGCCCAAATCAACCCAGAGCAGTCACACACCTAGGAAGAGGCACTCCTCCTAGAGACAGCTGTCCCACATGTCTGTGGGCTTTTGTTTTTGAAGCTGTAAACCCATGCCACATCACCCAAAAGAGACTTAACCCATTCCAGTCACTAGCACATGGGCACAGGCATCTTTAAATGCAGACCCTGCTGCAGACCTGCTTGCTGTGTCCCCCACTGCTGAGTGCTCAGTCAGTTTGTTTGTACCCAGCTACCACAGTGAGATTTGCTTCAGGTTTCTGCCTCTAGTTTTCCCTCTCTGATCCAGGATCTTCAGCCTCCACAGTAAATAGTTCTCATTTGTTGTCCCATCTCTCTCTGCTGGTACTAAGAATACAGTGTGACTCCTAGCAACAGAATTGCGGGCAAGATGATTTTAGGTGATTGCTTTCAGTTATTGCTAGGAAGAGCTGCCCAAAATTAGGATAGAAATGCAGTAGTTCATACACAAATGATGTTGAAATTATACCCGCTGAGGTATCTGGACACCATCCCAACATGAAATCATTAAGAAACAAACCCCAATGATAACAATAATGAATCAAACACCCATTGCCCTAGGCAAACCCAACCAGAATTCGTGGTTCGTAATACTTCCTCCAAATCAGATCCATGGTCTTTCAGACAGCTGAAACAGAAGCAATTCTCTGCTCTCATTAAGATAATCTAAAGACTAAGCCATTTTAGGAAGCAGTATTTCCCCACTCATGTATGGTATTTAAATCACAGTAGCAGAGAATGAATTAATTTCTCAGTGATGTCCAAACTTTTAAGTATGAGGTGATATAAGCAGCATATGTGAGTTTGCATATTTTCTGTAATTTTCTTTTCTTTAACATAAAGCCAGATAAGCATTGCTTATTAAACATTTTAAGTCATAATGACGACTGGGGTGGATCCAAAGCCACAACAGTTGCACCAAAATAAGAATGAAGATCACACAAACACAACTGGCATGAAGCTGTTGGACCCAGCTTCACCAGTACTTAAAACCAATTCTCATCCCTGCTGCTTGATAACTGAGAAAAAAACCCAGAAGTATTTAACATAAAAGTACTCTGAGCCTGACTCAGTAATAGGAAATACAAGAAATACCCATAAACAAGGCAAATTGACAGCAAAATTTACATTCTTCCCTTTGTGAAAGCCAATTTGTTGGGTTTTTCTTTTCTCCCTTCTACTTTTGGCTCTTCCAAATGCGTTTTGGAGCCAACAACGGCTCCAGTTTGCCTAGCCCAGTTAACCTTCTCCATGTGTCTGTTGCCTTTGATGCAAGTATTTCTTAAATTTGTGACTGAGCTTAATGAAAAGAAAGGTTTACTGGTTGGGCAGGCAGGGTGAATAGACTCTGGAAAAATCTCCCCTCATGGCTCTGCATACTTCTTTTAATCATCACAATCCAGAGCTAAGCAGTCCTCCTCCAGTTCTAGCCCTGAATCCTTGGTCTGGGGAGATTTCCAGCACCTCTAGGAAGAGGCACTAACAGAGATTAAAGCTGTAGCTTTGCCAGTATACAGGAGTGTTTGCAAGTGGGTCCCTTTGGATTTGATAATAAAAGTACACATAATTTCTGCTTTAGGAATAAACCTACAATGAAAATATGCTGTTGAGATGAGCCAATTCAGCTATGAGTTTGGGTGAGTCCACTTTCACTCTCACTGTGGCATAAAATTGTTGTATGCAAAGTTATTGCAAGTAGAACTTCTATGTAGGACTGAATTTAGCTCCACTACAAGGCAACATAATAATTATGTGCTAAAACTGTTTGTCCTTTTGTCTTGCCCTGTAAAATGGCCACAGAATTACATCCCTAAGTCCCCACTCGTGTACAACAAAAGGTATTAAGAAATGTGAGATGCACCTTAAGAAAGGTTTGGGATGCCAATCAAAACTCATCACAGTCTTTCTGATACTCCAGTGCAGTTCACTCATGAATGACCAGAGCAGGAATAGGAGGTAAATACAGTAACTTTCAGGATGACCAGGAAGTAAGAAGAAATAAGACAGAAGATATGACTCTTAACTCCTCCACCACCCAGGTGAGCAAACAGAAAAGATGCTGCTGCCAAGGCTTTATTGGTGCTTCCAGACAAAGCTTTCCCTTGGAGACTTTGCTTACCTTGAACCAAAAAAGTCCAATGGAACTTCCTTTGACAAAGAAGCAAGAGGAAGTAAATGCAATCACGCTGAGACAGAACTGATCTGGGAGCATGGGGTTTCTGAGCACGTCTGGCATTTTCCAAGATTATTTGTGTCCAAGATAAGGCCCCCAACCTTGCTTACTAGGACAGAGACCTCCTGTTCTTTTTTGCTCTATCTCTCTACTGGGATTTTCAAGGGAACACTACAATCAGAATCTGGTAAAAAAAGTCCCTCTTGATCCTTCTTGGGCTGTAGAGGAGACAGGAGCAAGCTGGCTCTGGAGTTACATTAAGATGCATTGACAAAATGCAGAAGGGAACTAGTGCAGCATCTGAGCTTGCAGACTGCCCAACAGGAACAAAATACTGTTATTTTAAAAAATAAATGCCACTAATTTATTTTACTTTTTCTTTCTTTTTTTTTTTTTTTTTTTTTTTTTTTTTTTTTAGGAACAATATACAATTGCAGCATAAAGCATTCAAGTTTCATAGAAGCAGATTTGACATTCTGTAAATATTTGGTAAATTACCGTGATGCAAATGAATCATAAAATGGAATAATCTAACCCTTCCCATAATCTCTTTCCAACTTCCTATTTATTTTTTTCAAATCCTGCAAAGAATCAAAACCTTGTAATTGAAATGGTCTTCATCAGTTTCCTGGAAATATTTCCCAGAGATCCCACAACCCCATTCCTGCTTTTGCAAAGTTACAGCTACTCATTTCTTCAGCTTCTTCCCTACTTGTACAATTCAGACCACTGAGGATCTGTTAAGCAAAACACTGAGTACTCTGGAGAGATGCTGAGTGCTTCAGTGCTTTTTGATACTTAGTAGGATTGGACTGCAGCATTAACAATGGATCTATTATTTAAACCTCTCCTCCCTCCTTCTCCCTCAACCCAGGACCAGCATTAAATACCATGTATGAAGGGAATGTTCTTTGTTTACAAAGTAGAGGTAATAAAGAACTGACTTCTACTGGTTCATTTCTTACCAATCTAGACAGTGCCCTGGAGCCAGCATAAATAATGCCCACAAAAAGTACTGATGCAGGAAGCCATGACAGGATTTCAGACCTGTGAAAACAATTAAAACCCATTACTTTACCACATTCTGTTTATATACAGAAAACAACAGTTCCTTGCAAAGAATGTAATATATGTAGATACATACATTCATTTTAAACATGTGCCTATTAAAGTCAGTATCTGATTGCTCAGTATTCCTCCCATTTACTAAGGAGTCCAAGTCAGAAATTATTCATTTTATCTAATCCAAGCAAGGAATTAATTGCAAATATATTTTCTTTGTTTTACTCTTTCCCTGGCTTCTCTCCCTCCAAAATCGTGTTGGTTATTTTTTCTCCCTTAGAAATTACTCCCATTGGTATTAAAGGAGATACAATTTGACTAACTTCCTTGATGTTCTGTGAAAGGAATAAAACCTGACGAATGAAGGTATAAAATGGCTCACTTGCACAGACAGCACACATTTTCACTACGTACAAATACACTTGGGCACCCACACATTCATTTTTCAGCCAAATTTACAAAGAGATTCTTCCTAAAGATCAGATTGTCTCTGTGGAAGCCTATCTCTCGGGATTTCCTAATGATATTCCTTTGACTAAGCCAAACTCCTAGAGGCAGTTTGACAACTAATGGAGGAATGAAGTCATCAGATTGATCTGATTAATTTTTTTTAGCCATGGTTACTGCAGTAGGGTCAGGTTTCAGTTCTGAGAAGGGGCTTCAAAACTTGCACTTTTCCTATTTTTGATCTTGTTACTTAAGGGGAAAAAAGGATCAGGTAGGTGGTAAATTTCAGAGAGAATAATTTAAGATTTTGCACAAAGGAAGAAAGGAGTAGCCATGAGGTAAAGGCCTGAATCAAGGACTTTCCAGGACTGAAGACATGACTGCCCCATCAATCCTCCAAGCTTTGAATGAAAGTGGAGAAAACATTAGTGGGGAGTGCTGGTTCTCATAACAAAACAAAACTGCTTGTAGTTCCTTAGTTTGCATTACACTTCCAATTAACATGTAAGACATGAAATGTAATTATAGATACTGGTACACCATCACACTTCATGGAACACAAGAAAACAGACCACTAAACAATGAAATCAGAAGAGTATGAATGAAGATAAAACATGTGCAAAGCTTCATGTAATCACAGACAAGGGAAAAACCATAAATATCGCATTTCCTCTGTTACATATATATAATTTTCCAAGATAATAAAAAACCCAGGGTCACAAAAATAATCTTTTGTTCCTTTCACTGGCATAAATATTTGCTGTGGGTTTTCTTGTCTAGTCACCATAAATTTCATAAAAGCAGTGTTTCTTTTGAGGTTATTGGCTTCAACTGGAATTTCATCAAGACCAAGATCTAATACTGTCATACCTCATTACCAATGAATTCACATCAGACACAACAAAAATAGCCCCACACTATTAGAACAGCAACAGATTGAAGAAAGGGGGAGGGAAGAAAAGAAAGTGGTTTTGAGAAGATAAATGGAACACACAATGAAAACCAAATTTCCATTTAGAACATAAAAATATCAACTCTTTCATGTTCCCCACCACTAAATTGTAGGAATCCCAAGTATGTTTTCATCTCCAATGCAATTCTGAGAAGTGCAATGGAAAAGGACTTCAGATGCTTTTTCCATGGTGTAAGGGTAGAATTTTATGCTGCCAAGCGGGAATTTCAGGACTGAAAAAGAATGCACGGATGTTTGATGTAACGTGTCAGCATCAACAATCTGTCTCGTATGTAAACCAATTAGCAGCTTCTCATGTTGGCAATACAGTGATGTACATGCAAAATAGGAAAAGAACTGATGAGTTTGTGGTTGTTGTATGGCTAAATCCAACTCCCACGACAGGCAGTGGGTAGGTTCCAAGTTCCCCCAAACAACACTTAAAGAAAGGCTCTGAGCTGCTGTTTAGCACAACAAAAATGCCAATCAGAACACATCAGACTTATGTGCCTACAAGGGTTAGGCAGAAGCTGGGCACCAGACTGCAAGCATTATGCAGATGCTGCATGTTCCTCTGTGCTCCACAGAGCCCTTGTTTCGGGTAACAGCTTTGCAGACAGTCAACATTTGCTGCTTAGAAGCAAGGATGGAAAGTCCCTTACAGTAATGTCCTGGGGGGAAGCAGAGGCAAAGCAGGTTATTCACAAAACCCTAGTGAGATTACTATAAATAATATGTTGTTTATAGTGAGGTTAGTATTCTGGACTTTAGACAAAGAGCAATGATCTCCATGTAATTTAATTCTGCTGAGACGTTTTGAGATAACCTGAACTGGCTTAGAAATTATGTGAGATCAGTCCATGTGACAGAAAAATCAAGACTTTGTGGACACAAACAAACAAATGGACAGCAACTTATTATTTGAAGCACGATGAGACTGAAGACTGACTATGGTACTCCTAAGTATCCTACACACAGACAAAACCCTCCCCTCAAACCCACAGAGAGATATTTTGTAAGGGGTGGAGTGGAAATGTCCATATCCCAGTGGTAGCATTAAAACCACATTTGTACATTCATTTTGTTTGTTTATTTGTTGTTGAGTTTTTTGGTTGGTAGTTCTTTAGAAGGTTTCCATGTTTGGGTTTTCAGGCTGGGGTTTTTTTGGGGGTTTTTTTTTTGGCTTTGATTTTATTTTTTTTAATACAGGAGATAAGTGTTAGAAATGCACTTCTGCAAAGCATTAAAGGATGTGCCTAATCTTTGTGAAGAAAGGTTTAATCTCATGCTTAAATAGCTGGATGAATTATAGCCAAAGCATGTCAATTAATTCTGGTTGTTCCATTCAGTCTAATCTAGAACAGGTATTCTGTATTAACTAAGCTAATGAAGAGGTTTCTCAAGAGGGATTTCAACCCCTTTCCCTACAGTGTGCTGACATCTAGTGGCCTCATGTCTCCAGGGTCAAAACATGAACAATTTTTCATCCCAGCCTTAGATAAAAACAATCTCTTCACGATCAGCAAGTGATTCTTGTCCTTTATTTTCTTTAATGTCTTCCCAGGTTTGGAAAAGATGAAAGTATCTTTTCCAAGCTGGGAAAAAAAGATTCACATTCTTCAATTTCATGATTTGAAGCAGAAGTAATCATTAGTGATGAAAAGCTGAACTATAAAAGGACATTACTGATGGCTGAATTCTTCTAAACTGTTTTGTGAAGACAAAATCCACATGAAAAATATAAATTTGATAATAATATATATATGTATCATCAACTTCCAGTAAAGCAAGGTTTGGACCCTAATCGTGTCTCTGCCAAAGTCACTGACAGCTTTTACGATATCCTCAGTTTATTGCAGCTATAAAATAGGAAACTGAATTCTGTTTTCATTTACGACCTCGCTTATATTTCCGTGGTGATGTAATCACTTTTATGGACATGAAAACAGAACACAGCCTGGTTCCTCAGACATATTCACAGGATTTCATTCCAAGTGAGGAGATTCAATTTTTCAAGCCAACTGTTTGAATCTCAAACAAAAATATGTCACTTGCTGTCACTTGCTAATATGGAATCACTGAGAAAAAGTTACATTATAAGGGATGTCTGGCAGTCATTTAGTCCAAATTCTCACAGCTTCAGAGTCAAGTCACATTATTCAGGTCGTTACCCAGGAAGGTTTTTAGTACCTCCTGAGATGAAGATCCAGTGATGGCTTGGGCATAGATCTTCTAAATGATACCATTTTGCACAATAAAAAGGTGCTGCATTCCATACTGCAGAATGGTTAACATCAGTTAGGAAGAGGTAAATGAGCCCCATTTATGAGACACAGCTTCAGAAAAAGGCAGGTCACATTTGTACACCTCACAGCCCTGAGGGTTTTGCAGAAGGTTGTGTCAGTGCTCTTAACTAACATTACCAAGGTTTCTCTTACAATAGTAAGAATCAATCCAGGGAAGAGATATGGACAGATGCTTGGATGAGACATCCTGTTTTCACTAAGGGCTTTTTGGTTGTCTTACCAAGGTTAAATTGAATTCACTTTATATTAGTAGTCAGTTTAAGTGTGGGTCATTGAACACCCATTTAACTAAAATGTGAGTTCTCTTCTACATCTGTGAAGCAGAACACCCACATCCCCACACACATCAAACTCTATTTTAGCTAGTTAATAACATCCATGAACAACTTAACGGTGTTGTAATCCAGCTACAGAAAATGTTTGGCAGATACCAAAAAACCTACAGTACCTTGAACACAAGTTTATCTCCACCCATCCCAGCTTCCAGGAGATGTGAAGCAGAAGTCCACCCACCAATGTTTGCCACCTGAAATAGAATGACACTAGGAAATAATACCTGAGGCCTAGGGAATACAGATAACTTAGAATAAGTAACAAGTAATGCACGCTGATTTCTTTTGCACTTTAAAATTAGTTATCACCTTTCTTTTTCCTTAAGCTAGAGGTTTTCAGAGAGGTGTTCCATGTTTCTTGGGTGAAAATCCTTGAACATCTAGCACAGTTCAGACAGAGATATTGTATTACAATGTTAAATGACATTAACATCCATAACAGGTATAGAACTAGACTTATTTATTATTCCCATTATTGCAATGCATTTAAGCAATTTTTTAAAACCTTTCTCACCCATACACAAATAAACAAATATTCACTCTATGCAGTACTAGTGCAGTTGGACACTGTCAGAGAAGAGAGCTCAGTTTCCACGTGGATGTGGTAAATATACAATGCCACTATCACTGCTCACTTCACCTTTTTTCGGATGAAGAGCATCTGAAAGCTTAAAACCAGGTTTGCCTGACTTTTGCTGCAGGTTTGACTATGCTCTATCCAGACCAGTCGTGAAATTCCATCAACTTTATTGCGAAGAATTTCTTCTTGTCTCAGGTTGTAAGGATAGAAGACTGTGACAGTTTCAGATGCTTAGGACTATGCAGTTTCATCTTAGATTATACAGGGAACAAAATCAAGGACAATGAACAGTAACAGCATGAACTGAAAATTACATTCTTTTCCTCTTTGCTCATCTGTCAAAGGTTTAAATGAAAGTGCATCTGAGCCACTTAAAATTTTTCAAGGAAAGGTCACTTTTAAATGCCAGAACTCCTGGAAAAATATTAAGGTGCTGAAATGCATTTCCAAATAATAGAAAAAAGAAAATAAGAAAACAGATGCCATAAGGCAGTTGCTTGCCACTGAAATATGCTTTTCTGTTGATTTACATCTATTTTACACAAATTACTCAAAACCCTCTCCCCATACGATAAAAGCCTTGTGCAAGAGACAGTCTCTGTGTATGTGCCAAACTGAAGAAAGCATTCACTGCATATCTAATTGAGCTGAATGCATTGAAAGTAAGTGGAGATTCCCAAGGCAATTATTCCTAGAGTTGATTGCACTACTGGGACTGCAATTCAGGCAAAAACGTAAGCCATGTTAAGCAGCAGAAAAGGAAGTAAAAATATACAGTGTCTGCAGGTTTTAACATAATCTCAAAAATGGGGGAAGCCTTGGTGTCACCCTGTTCTTTTGCTATTCTTTCTAAGCCTTCTGATAGTTTACATATTTTGGAGTCAGATTCCCACACACTTTTTATAAAAAATATTTATTGTTGGCATTCCCTCCTGGTAGGAGGGACAATGGATGGACATTTTCTCAGACCAGTGGAATTGAAGAGGTTGAACCTCTGTCTTCCAATGTGGTCCCTTTCTCAGAAATGTATTTAAGGTGAAGTAAAAAAAGTAAACTCCTCTTTTCCCGCTCTGACTCTGTCGTGTCTGTTTGCATCGTTCTGCGATGGCAGTGTGTCAGTCTTGGCTTTAAGAGGCCAGATTTTCACTAAATGTCTCATCAACAGCATTGATGGTAAATATGGACACTTACCAAAACATTAAATTTCTCACTGAAGTCATTAAGATATGATAGTGACTTGTGATGCAGACTTACAACCAAGGCTAAACATGAGAAGAAGCAACATGGTATTTGTGAATGCCTAAAGATGGGTTTAAAGTTGGTTTTCTCTAGCACAGCAAAAGAATGAACCGTAACTACACATTTTCCACATTTTCCTCTCTAGTTTTCTATGCTGAAGCTCAGGACTTTCAGGAAAATGAGAAATCATGGACTCTATTTATCTCAACTACATCACCTCCGTGATGTTTAAAAATTAACCAAGACACATTAATGAATGCTTTATTAAGACTTCATGAAGCAGGTTCTCTAGACAGCAAAAGCCAGTAAGGACAAAAGGTAGTAAAGTTAGCTTCAGCATGGAACAGCAAGGTGTTAAAGTCATTTTTAAACAACAATTCTTAAAACCATACTTACCCTTGAAAAAGGGTAGGGTAGGTAAATTGCAGGACAGACAGGACATACTGGAAAACAAATAGCATTATGGACATCAAACATCTACAGTTTATAATATTAACAAAAAATCACAAGTAACAAAACATACACAAAAAGTTTTCATTTTGCTTTAGTTTGGTAGAAAAGACAAAAAAATGTAGTAACTTTGCTTCTTGTGGTGTATTTTCTCCCCCTGCCCTCATCAGGCTGCACTAACATCTCTGAAATGCTTGATAGGCCTCAATCTTGATGAACAGCATCTGGGCTAAATTCCACTTCAGCTTATCAGAACCACTATCTGCTCTCAGGAACTTAATACTGTCTAGTGAGCTCCTGCTTTTTAACAAACAGCCTTGGAGACTTATTTTTCTTGCCTGCATAACAACCCAAGTGGAACAACATTTTTGTTATTGAGTGTTCAAAGAAAGTTACCAACCTGCATTAAGGCCAGGAAGGAAAATTACTTCATCTAACCCCAGCTCTCTCGTGACCCTATAAACAACAGTCGTGAGTGAGACCCTTTGAGCTCTCTTGGACCACAGCAGGATGCATCCAGCAATCTCCCTCTGAGTGGGATTCCTCTCAGAGACAACAAACTTCCAAGTGTGCTAACTTGGAAGATCTCTGAAGGATGATGACGGATCCTGGGCTGATACCATCCACTTCTCAAGACTCAACCGTTTGCCCGTGGAGAAGACTCAAGGACATCCAAAGTGAATACTTCACTGAATTTGAGGGGAATTTTTCCTGGGTGTACATTGTATATGTTCCTTTACGTCTGAGTTCTCAGACCTAAAGCTATATGCTAAAGCAAATTCATTATGAATATTGCTCTCTTTGATTCGTAAGTACATTAGGTTTGTAAGTATGACAGGCCTGTGAGTCACTGTTGTGCTTATATTAAATTCTATATTAATCTTCTGATAAATTGTTTAAATTAAGCTTTTGATTAAGAGCGGCTATGTTTAAGTGCTGTTAAAACCCTTAGAATAAACCACTGATCAAATCTGGGGTTAAGTTTGGCAAGGGGGTCCACTATGAATGCTGTGACTCAATGTCTCTTATTCCCTTTTATCTGTAACATTTCCTGTTCTTAATTCCATGTCGATAATTTTAGATAGATTGATTTTTAGACTGATTAATTTTAGTCTGATTTTTCTCTGTCTGCTTTAACCATGTAATAATGATGTTGCAGATGTAATGATGTAGTAATGTACTAATGATGTAGTGGTGTCATAATGTAATGTTGATGGTAGTAGAGTGAACCTTGCCAAGAAACTTTTTCATGATTTCACTTCAATATTAAATCTGCTTTTTCCCATCCATTTGCTGGTGATTCTCCAAGTAACCTAAACCACCCATTTATGACACTTCCCATGCCAGAACTGCTGGATGCTGCCCCAGTCACTGTGGAAGGTAACAGACACTAAGGTACATGAGGCATGGAGTGGACACGCTGAACAATGGAGAAGGCTGCCATCTGAATTGCACTTTCACTTTCTGAACACAGTCCATACATCACACTGAATGGAAAAGGATTAACAGGAACAAAAAGCCATAAGCACCAGACAATTAAAATCATATCATACCAAAGAGGAAATCTTTGGAAGAACCAAGAGCAATAATCTTAATGTAATTGTCTCCTTATGATTAATGTATCTTACAGACTTAACATTCTGCTTACACACTATTTTGTGTAAAATATTAAGCAGTTCATAAAGCCCATCAGAGAAGTAATACATGGGGGTAAAAAGCAAAATCTGTGTCATTGCTTTAGCCTGCTTTGTCTGGGCCTGCACATATGGATGCTAATGTCTCTTCACACTAAATATGTATATATGCAAATGTGAGGCATAAATACGTGTCTTCCAGATCTAACAACTTCCCATAATTAAGTATATAAATACCACTTCTGCAAAGGAGAAGAATGATTGAAGCTTCCTCAGAGAAAATGAAAGGTACCTGCTGTTCCTTCCAGGAGCCAGCAAAATCTGTCAAGGGCAAAAGGAGAAGCTGAAAGCTTTCAGCAGAGAGAAAACTGAGCACCTTGCAAGGTCCAGTTTTCAGGTCTGTAGGGTGTCACTAAGAAGCTGGCATCAGTATACAGAGACAAGTCATGTTGATTCACAACAGGTCCTTTTACACATACACCTGTCAGAACTGCCATGTGCATTTAAAATCAAGATGATCTACCTACATGTCTGCACCCCTGCTTGCATTTTTGCACCACCTGCAACAACTGAAAGGTCTATATTCTGGTTATTTTTAACTTCAGTACACTAAAACCCACATTCATTTGAAAATGGAGGTCCTATGTCAATGTCCCTATGACTTCCTCTCAAGCACAGTTAAGCCAAATAAATACCCTTCCCAATCCACGATGCAACCTGGCAGCTCTGTTAGCCCCTTTCTGTTTAACTAATCACTGCTCCCAGCAGTCTGTCAAATCAGGTGCATTATCTCTCCCTACAACTTTGCTTCATGTCTGGACTTCAGTCTACTTCTGGGCATCCTTAATGACAAGTGTATCTTGGAACAGAAACCACTGGACAATGACCAGAAAAGATTTAATTTTCACCTCTGAAATGCTGCTTTTCTCTAATCCTCCCTCAGAATATTCATACCCTGATTGCTTGACCAGTATTTTTTTCTTTCAGAAATCTGCATCAAAAATACAACACACTCTCTGACAAATAGGATAGCACGTAGCAGTTACTCTATCTCCTCCTCCCAGAGTGAAAAAACTACATTCAAACTATGTTTAAATTATACTATTTTATTCACAATGTGGCCATCTTCAGCCTACTTCTTCTGCTTAGACAGTTCAGCATTCTAATAAGAAATTGATACACAGTGGAAAAAAAATTCTTGTCCTTAATTCGTGGGTTGATTAAGTTGTAAAAGTAACAAAGATGCCATGGAAGTTAAGATTTGCTTCACTGCTAAAATAACACTCCGAATATTTCACATTTTCCCCTTGGATAGTTGATATCATTGTTCCAGCTAACAGATTTTCTTTTGGGAATCAGTGCAGTTGCCAGAAACCCAACAATGAAATATATAGAGCATCAGCAATACTTTCAGTGCAGCATAACTTCTGGGTCTATAACACTTCATTCATTGAAATGACGTGATGTCAACCTCCTTGTTCTCCTAAACAAAACAATAAGGAACTTATGTGTCGTGGAAAGATAAAGATGTCATACACTGAGCAAAACGAAACCGGTCTTTCCGCACTTTCGGGAGTACACTGGCATGGGCGGCGGGCTGGAGTACCACGGACTTTTTCACTCGTGGGGCAGTCCCCTCGGAAAGGGCCGGTCCTCCGGCTCTCCCTGAGCAGGGCAGGGAAAGCAGCGAGCACCGTCCCTCTTCTCCTCCTCCCGCTCCTGGATCCCTGCACTTCTCTCGCCCCGCTCTCCCGCAGCTGCGGACCGGCCGCCAGCG
>WEIU01024448.1:195515-208541 GCA_013389925.1 Aegithalos caudatus
CGTGCCGGCACCGCGGGGCCGCGGCCGCCGCTCTCCGGGCAGGTGGGGCAGCCGGAAAAGGAGCGAGGCCGTGGAGAGGGCGCTGCGAGGTGGTGCCAGCACCCCCAGGGTCACGGGCACTCGGCAGAGCGAGCCGAGCCGAGCGTGGTTTGCCTGTCACCGGCAATTGTCTCCTTGGTGGCGAGAGCTATTGTGACAGGCTGATAACCGAGGTGCTTCTCGCCGAAGGAATGGGAGCTGAGTGAGCTCGGTTATGTCGGCGGTAGGTAGCGAGTCCCAGCTTGCCTGGATTTGTCGTTCCCCAGTCCCCGCCTCCCCGAGCGAGGGGTGTGTGTCCCTCTGCGGTTTTGAGGGCAGGTTTTACGATGGCTGACCTTTCAGGGCTCTCCAGGAGCGGGGGAGGAAGCTGTGCGTAAGCCATTGCTGTTAGGTTATTCCAAGAGAAGTTTTACGTAGGATGTGTGTCTGCTTGTATGCAAACTTCCTGGGAAGGCTTTACCCCTGTCTCCAGAGGGTAGCGACACTGACAAACTAACATTTTTTCCTTCATTAGTAAGTGACTATCAACAATTTTTCGAACCCCAGTTCTCCCTATTGAGTTTATGAAACTACTCTTTGAGTAGTTCCTCGAGTATCTGTAGAAAGCCCGTACAAGATTACATGAGCCTATTTTGGAGCCAGAGATAGCTAATTATCCTGATTGTTGTGTTGCCACTGCTCAAGTATTGCTGACTTGAATAAAATGTTTATTTACAGTGTCCGTGGGGAGCCCCTAGCACAACATCAATATCATGTTCTCTTGCTGATGTAATGAGTGAACAGCTGGCAAAAGAATTGCAGCTGGAAGAAGAAAATGCTGCTTTTCCTGAAGTGGTTGCGTAAGTTTAAGTCCTGGATTAGTGATCTCCATAGCTGTGATGCCATCTTGTCTCTCTTCTGCATTTTCTTACAATGTGCTTGGTGTACAGCAATATAGTAAATGATTTGCCTGTTGCCCCAAACTCTGCTTCTTCAGATCTTCAGTGAAGATGGCTTCCCCAGCTAAATCTCTCTTCTCTTCTCTTCTCTTCTCTTCTCTTCTCTTCTCTTCTCTTCTCTTCTCTTCTCTTCTCTTCTCTTCTCTTCTCTTCTCTTCTCTTCTCTTCTCTCCCTTCCTTATTTATGATTTCTTTGCATTTTTGTGGGGGTGTTAACACAGTCTGTAAGCTATATTTAAAGAAATGTCAGAAATTTTTTTTCTACCCTTTTAGGAACTCCTGTCAACAGTGTAAAATGTTATTTATGTTATTTTGAGAACTATCAGGTATATCACCTGTATCCTCACACTACTTGAAAGCTCTAAGCAAAGGCCTAGAGCTTACTAATTCTAAAATTGTACAACTTTGGACTATCTTTCCTGTGAAGCAGAACAAAGCAACACTATCTGGGATGTTTTAAACATATAAATAAGTATACATATACACCTGTATGCCGCTTTTTTTTTTTTTTTCTCCAAGGACATCTTAAAATAAAGCTTAATGCTTCTTGCAGAATGGTAAACAAGCAAAAGTTTAAGTAAAATTTGCATCGTAAATGAGTGGCAAAGAGAAATGAAGTCATGATCTATTAATATTTATTGTTGGCTTGGAGAGAAGGCAGACAGCTGACATCCATTCCTTTCTGTGCAGCTCTGGCTGAGGTCTGTTGTATAGAATGGGGAAGTGGTATAAATAAGTGTTCTGCTTAGATTGCTGTGTTTAATTTTTTTAAAATTCCTCTTTTCATCTTATGTAGGGCTGCTGAAGGACCATTTATTACAGGAGAAAATATTGACACTTCTAGTGATCTAATGCTCGCTCAGATGCTGCAGATGGAATTTGACAGGGAATACGATGCACAGCTTCGGCGTGAAGAGAAGAAGATCAATGGAGATAGCAAAGGTACCTTCATCAGAAGGAATAGTTTTGCTTTGTAGCTTTTCTTGGCACATAGCTAAAATTGGCAGAGCTGTGAGGAAGTAGCAAATCCCTGATGCTTATTTGTTTTGTTTCTCAAGTGTCCATATCCTTTGAAAATTATCGGAAGGTGCATCCCTATGACAGTGACAGTTCAGAGGATGAGGTTGATTGGCAGGATACCCGTCATGATCCATACAGAGCAGGTATGTGACAGCTTTAAACAATGCAATTTCTTCAGTCAATAGACCTGAGAGTATGACAGAGTTAAATTAGGTCTTGTTTTAATGTAAGGAGAAACACCAGCTACATTTAAAATCAGGTCACCTCAATGGGAGGTGTCAGCAGGAGGTTGGGTGGGTAATTTCAGGCTTCTGTCTGCCAGTATATTGGCTTCAGTGGCTGAATCTGGCAAAATAGCTAGTGTACATGGGAAGTATTGTGGGATGTGCTTACCTGTCATCTAGGTTTGGATGATATAGTTACAAATCATCTGCACATGATACTGAATTCTCCTGTCATACCATGCCAGAAATGTGTCTGACACCCCAGAGAAGACCGACAAGTAAGTTGTAACATAGCCAAAGAACCTGTCATGCTTAGGATAAAAGAAGACTGTATTAAGATAGTACAATTGAAGTATTTTTTTTCTGTTATATAAACAAAATTGTTACTTTTGCGGATATTGTGGAACTTCTATGAGCATTGGTTATATTTGTTTAGTTGTAAAGTTCGGTTTATTTTTCTCACTGCTGGCAGATAAACCTACTACTACACCAAGAAGGGGTTTTATAGGAAAAGGAAAAGACATAACTACGAAACATGATGAAGTGGTATGTGGAAGAAAAAACACTGCTCGCATGGAAAATGTAAGTGGAAAAATTAGGGAAAAACTTATATTGTGTGTAAATCTGGAATGCTGCAGTTCAGCTAAAGAACTAATGCTTGCCCACCAGTGCTGCTGGGTAGGGTGCTGACTTTTATTTTTTCCCTGTTGGATGAAAGCAATGCAGTCTTTGCTTTATTGGTTATTCACATTGGCAATTTGAATTTTTTGGGTTTTCTGTTTAATAATAGTTTGTTATTGAGCAATTCAGGAATTTGCACAGAACTGTTTTGGCAAAACAAAACTATCAGCAAGTTTGGCACACAAGCAAATAAAACACAAAAGCTATTTTTGAAAAGCACAGATGTTGTGTAATCTTTCTTCTAATTAATTTGGTCTGAGAAGCTAAGTAACTTATTTTCAGTTAAGTGTTTGACTTAAAGCTTTTCAGTCTGTTTATCTGTTGTACATACCTTTAATTTTCTTTAAGGTAACTGGTGCAACTTCTGTAACTAAGGAAATGCTGCAAGTGCTATTTTTGCAGGATGTTAGGTAATCTTGTATCACTTCGGGCAGAACTTTGAGTTCTGAGTTTAAATCAGTGTAGTTTTTAACATAGTGACAACATTGCACAAAGTGGGTTTCACATCCATTCTAGGTCCAAATCTGTCCCAAGCTTTCCAAATTAGAATGAGAAATTTCTGTTTGTGCCAACTTTTGGCATCTGCTAGTAACAATGCTTAAATTCCTATTATTTCTGCTTGTAGTTTGCACCTGAATTCCAAGTTGGGGATGGAATTGGGATGGACTTAAAGCTGTCAAATCAAGTCTTCAATGCCTTAAAACAGCATGCATATTCTGAGGAACGTCGAAGTGCAAGGCTCCATGAGAAAAAGGAGCACTCCACTGCTGTATGTTTTTAATGAAGTCTTTCTATCTACTCCTTATCTTGTGTATTAGCTAAACACTGGTGGGTAACTTCTTGCAACATTCCATTTTTAGTAAAACAGCTAAGCAACATTATGTTAATGTTGCTGAAGGAAATTATATCAGCCAGCTCCTACTAGAAAAAGGCTCTTTGTTTGAGCTGCATTATGTGAGAGCCATGTCGAAGTAAGAGCAAGCACCTACTGGTTTTCTCTCTTTGTCTTTCTAAACTTGTCTCTTAATCAGCTATGATGAATAAACTGCCTGGAAGTTATTTATAGAAACATCCAGAGGACTAATCCTCTGCAGCTGAACCATATGGCTCCAAATGTCTGTCTTCATAACAAGTTTCAGGAAGATGAGGTGACCAACTGACCTAATAATTTAGGAGTTTACTTTATAGACTGTATGGGCCAGTTTGGAGTAGGGCCTCTAGTAATTAGTGATGTGGACTTCTTCAAACTTGTGTGTTTTGCTTTGCTTTATTGTTACTTATATCAAAGAAATATAGTACTTGGGATATTGTGATTCATCAATTGTAATGGCTTCTTGAAAACACTGTAGAAAGTGCTATTGAGCCACAGTCTATATATGTGCAATTAGTAAAATACTCTATGTGCTGCACAGCTGATGGGAAGCTAAGGGTATTAAATCAGTCCTGGAGCAGATTTGCTTTGCTTCAGATGTTTTTTTTGGTTTGGCTTTTCATTCTCCCCCTGCCACTTGAGAGAAATTTTAGTAATACATGATTCTTTCTACTTAGTTGAATTCTTATGATATATAAATATTCTAAATCCATGGTAAAGCAAAGAATTGCTTTATTGAATTGAGTATTCATGTGTTGCCTATTCATTCTATTTACCTCCTGTAGGAGAAAGCAGTGGATCCTAAAACACGTTTACTTCTGTATAAGATGGTCAATTCTGGGATGCTGGAGACCATCACAGGCTGCATCAGCACAGGAAAAGAATCTGTTGTTTTTCATGCCTATGGAGGAAAGTGAGTATATTGTTTGTTACTGATGATAGCTTTAAGTACAAGAGATGATTTAAAAAGCAGAAAACAAAAAAAGATTAAACATCTGCATCTTTTCTATTTCTGAGAATTAAGGGCTGTATTCATTTATATGCAGATAATAATAAAATCTGAAAACTAAATGATACCAACCATAAAGTAAAAAAATCCCCACTTTCCTCCATGGAGGCTATTAATCAATGGGGACAAATCCACCATGCCTTTTTGTGGAAAAACATATACTCATTTTATAAAAAAGAAATC
This sequence comes from Aegithalos caudatus, assembly GCA_013389925.1. Classification (NCBI taxonomy): domain Eukaryota; kingdom Metazoa; phylum Chordata; class Aves; order Passeriformes; family Aegithalidae; genus Aegithalos; species Aegithalos caudatus. Next base: position 200,481 of record WEIU01024448.1, read on the forward strand.
TAGATATTTTTGAGAAACTCTTTCCACTGGCCTGCCCCAGACCACAGAGGTGTTGTGAGGATCTTGGGCTACCTGAAGGGGACATCATTCCATAGAGATTGCTCCATTGTCAGCTCTGTATTTGCAGCTCAGTGGAGGTGCTGTTTGTTACTTTCAGCTTATCTTGAGAATAGTGTTGGGATGCTGCTCATTTCTTGAATCCTTCCTGCCATACTGGAAGGATTAGAGTGCATTATGGCAACTGCATTGTTTTTAACTGACTTCAAACCAGTGATGTTTGAGAAAGAACTAATAAAACTCAAATACAGATTTATGTATTTAGACATGTCAAGAGAGAAAGTTGGAGTTGGGGAGAAAAGCCTTAACAAATTGGGAGAGGTAACCTCTTTGATAAGCAACTAATAATCAAAATGCCAAGACCCAACATACATATATAAGTTTAATCATAGAATTGTTATAAACTTAAGTTGGCTTCTTCTAAATGTGATAGAAAATTAGATCCTCTCATGTTAAAAATTGCTGTATATTGCCATGTATAAAAACCCAAACCCATGCATTGGCTTGTAAATATGTGAATAGTTAACTTTGTTATATATTTGTCTTTTTCCATGAGCAGTGCTGCTGAAGATAAAGTTATTCCTCCAGAATGTGCCATCAAAGTGTTTAAAACAACTCTTAATGAATTCAAGAACCGTGACAAATACATTAAGGATGACTACAGATTTAAAGACCGCTTCAGTAAACTGAATCCACGAAAAATTATTCGTATGTGGGCTGAGAAAGAAATGCATAACTTAACAAGGTAAAGAAAGAAAAAGGTAGTCTAGTTGCCAAATGCCTGTCAGTTTCCTATTATCTGTTTGAAGAAGATACTGTATGTCTGGGTGTTTGACTTTTTGGCCAGAATAATATACAACCTGGTACAGATTGAATAAGCCTCTGGTTTTTTTACAGTTTAATAAGCTGTCTGCATCTTCAGTGATTTTGTAGAAGAATTTACAGGCTCATGAAGTCAACAGGTTCTAGTTGTAAAAGTGATTGATATTTAGTGAGCATTTTTAGATTCACTTATAACTTCAGAATCTGAGTTTTCCTGTGTAAAAAACTGTGAAATATATATAATTATTCAGTTTTCAATTCTCTCAAAGACTTTGTTTACTCTGGATCAAGTTTCTTACACAGCTCTCAGATTGCAAATGAGAGAGTGAGAACTAAAATTTTGGGGATTTTGAAGCTTTTGTTCTGTTTTTCTTAGTCAGTATCTATTTTCTGATCCACAGAATGCAAAATGCAGGAATTCCTTGTCCTCAAGTGGTTATCCTTAAGAAACACGTCTTGGTGATGTCTTTCATTGGCCAGGATCAAGTCCCAGCTCCTAAACTAAAGGATGTAACACTTAGTAGTGAAGATATGAAAAAGGCCTACTATCAGATTCTTAATGTAAGATGATGCTGATTTCTCCTCCAGTTCTGGGTGGTTTTTTTTTTCTTTTAAGAGAATAACTGTAAGGACAAATGAACACTTATTTACTTTTCAGGATGCTTACGTAATTTTCAAGATACAAAGTCCAAAGTCTTATTTTGCTGCTGTTTAATGTGTGACTTAGAATCAATAAGAAATTATGCACTGAAAAAAATATAATTAAATTTAATCTTACTCTGAGTGGAAAACATACTACAATTTGATGACAAACAGATGTTTTGCAGCAGAGGAATTGTGAGCAAGTAGTCCTCCTTTAAAGGAAGCAGTATGTGGTTTAGAAAATTCTCTGAAGTCTTTCTGAGCTTACCAAACACTTAATTTAAAATGCTTAAGCACTCTCCAGTGGATGGCCTGCCTGCTTTTCAGCAAACCTAGAAACTGGAGAATTAATTAGAATATTGCATGGGGGATACTTTAATTTTCTATTACCTCTTGGTTCAAACACACACCTACTAACTGTCTACTCACTATTACATTATTAAAAAACCCAACCAGACAACCAGCCCCACAGCTTGATAACAGGAATGGTCTAGGTCTCAAATGAATGAGGCCAGTGAACACAGCTGTGTTTTATGTGAATTTGTGTACTTGTTAGGATTCAGTCTCTGCAACCGTGAGACTTCCTTGCTGTGTGATAGGAGTGAAAGAGACATGTATTTAGAGAACATGCTACATGCATTTAGAGAACATGCTTATCTGTGTCCTGCACTTGGACTGCTTGGCAGAGCTGACTTGAGTTTACCAGAGTAGCTCTTCTGACTTTGCCAAAGTTAAGCTCAGTGATAAAAGCTTAGTCTGCTGGCAGGTTGCCAAAACTGCAATTCCCTGGATGGAAGTGTATTGAAGACTGGGTAAAAATTATGTAAATTATGTGGGTGATTAGAGAAAGGTGGGGTTGTTTTGGTTTTTTTTTTTGTTTTGTTTGTTTGTTTGTTTTTTTAATATAGTCATGCTAGCAATATTTATTTGAAGTATAACATACTTCCTTCATTAATTTGGTTCCTTGCAGATGATGCAGCAATTGTATAGGGAGTGCAACCTGGTCCATGCAGATCTGAGTGAATACAACATGCTTTGGCACGATGGGAAGGTGAGTTTGTTCTTAATTTGGGGGAAAAAGGCTTCATCTACTGTGAAATACTAATTCAAAGTGAATTGCTATTTCTCTGTGACTACAGGTCTGGCTCATTGATGTCAGTCAGTCTGTAGAGCCAACCCATCCTCACGGACTTGAGTTTTTGTTCAGAGACTGTAGGAATGTTTCACAGGTAGGACCTCTTTGTATGACAATCTTCTGTTATGCTGCATATTTTCTAAGATACAACATATCCTAGATATATAGAAGGTTACTCTTGCACATTTTCCACGCTGATAGTGTGCTTCTCTGAAAGTGAAAAAAAATTAGAAAAGTAAAATTACCCCACTAGAGCTTAAAACTTCTTCCAGTTATGTTTATCTGTGGGTCAACAAAAACAAAGATATAATTTTGGGTATATGTATTAACTGGGGGAAGTCAATAGAACATTTTGTTCTCTGTAGTGAAGTGTTTAATGTGTCTCTTTATATTGACTAGTTCTTCCAGAAAGGAGGCGTGGCAGAAGCACTTAATGAACGTGAACTCTTCAACGCTGTCTCGGGCTTAAATATTACAGCTGACAATGAAGTAGACTTCCAAGCAGAGGTATTGCTTTCTCTGTCTCACAATTTTAATTTTGTTAGCTATGGTAGCTGTTATAATACCTTAACTTTCCACATTTAGTTTGTATGATTGGTGTGAGCAAAATGTCGGCAGTCATTCTGTATATCTTTTTAAAATCTTGAGTATTTCAACCTAGTACAAACATTTACAGAAACTCAGATTGACAGACCTCTCCACCCCTTTCCTGATCCCCCTGCTCCCAAGCAGAAAAGATTTCATGTTGAATATAGTTGCTTCATTCCAGCATTAAGGCAAATTTAGTTTTAGTTTAAAAGCTGTTGTCTTGCTTTACGTTCATTAAAGGTTGTACAGCAAAAGGAAAGTTGGGTTAAAAATAATTATTCTGCCACTTATTTTTCATGGTTTAGATGTTAATTTATTTGACTTTAATGTTTAGGCTAGTGTTTTTAATTTTGAAACTTAAAATCATGCTAATGTAAATATGAACTTAGGAATCTTTGGTCACTTGGCTTTTAATTTTCAACCTTTGGCTGTAACTCCTCAAGGCCTACATCCTGATACCAGATTTTAGAAAAACACGTTGTCAAATGTTCCATATTTTCTAATTAAAGTAAGGGCAATGTGGCAATTCTACTCTCTCTAATTGCTAATGACATTGCAGTTTTGTGTTAGTCCAGCATGGAGTAGGTGGAAGCTGGAAATTAGGTCACTCCTGGGGCAGGTGGTCAAGGTAAGAAAGAGATAAAGGGAACACAGTTCCATCACAGTATCATCATAGTCTGTGTGATTGGCTAAAGGCACACTTCTGTACTTTGAAAAATACAGCTGAAGTCTTAAGAAATCATCCAGTCCTCCCTGCAACTGGTGCATTTTAGTTACATAGCTTCAAACTGTAAAGCAGTGCTGCTCACTTTAGTAACTTGTTGAGAACAGATGTTTCAAGGTGTACCTGGCTGTATTGGAGCTGTTACAGGTGACTGAATCTTTGAAACAGCAACATCTTACATGCCTGCTCTGGTCTCAAAAGCTACTTTTTAATGCTGTTTAGAAGCGTTCTGCTGCTGGCATGGTTTTATGATTTCAGCACGATTTTACTTTTGGCTCTCTAGATTGAAGCTTTGGAGAAGATGAATGAAGATCACGTGCAGAATCATGGAAAGAAACTGTCAACGTTTTCCAGTGATGGAGACCCACCTATATATGATGAATAGCACTGAGTTTATAGCAGCTGATGAAACAAAACACAAATTTACTGCTTCTAGCTGTGTTGGTGCAGTGATAAATGTCAACAGCCCATGTCAAGAGAGTGGCTGGCTGGGAATTTCAAAATGGAAAACACAGCAAGCATATGGTGACGCCTCAGTGGTTTGCTTTTTTTTTTTAACTTGTCCCACACATCAGGCTGGCACTGTGAGAATGGACTGTCACTACCACTTTTAACAGACTGACAACTTCACCAATTGCCCAGTTACATTAGACTAATGTAGCTCAGATGGTCATATTTTGCATGATTCAGAGCTTACATATATTTTAGTCTAAAAAAAAATTTAAAATCATCTATATTGTCCAAAGTATTTCGTGGGAACGCACACCTAGAAGAGTCCCTCTCTTTTTTATCCTAAAGCAACTTGAAAAAGTAATTAAACATTGTGTATGGACACAGTGTTGTTCATCCATCTCCACCAAGGGTAAAATGAAAAGGCAAACTGTGCACTGCAATCATACGAAAATGTTGATTTAGCAAAGTAATATATTTATAAATGCAAAAGTCTGGACTTTTTCATTTGAAGTACAGGGAATGTGGCTCTGTTTATCTCTGTAAATACTGTTGGGTGTTACATGGGAAACAGATTTGAATCCAACCAGCAGGCGACTTCCTTGGTGACATGTCAGGAAATTGTGGGTCAATGATGTGTAATAAAGAGTCAGTTCAGGTAGCTTCACTCTTTACACAAGTGGTTCCAAGAACCCAGTGCAAGCCAAAAATAAAACTATAATAATCCTGTCTCTACCTAGGATATCGGTTTGGAACATCAAATGTTCTTGCCCTAAAGATAATCCTAGACAAATCTGAGTATTCTTTTTGCACCTGTAAGCAAAAAAAGCTTTGTTTAGAAATAATGATGAATGATGCTGGTTTCCAGAGTCTATTAATTCTTAATGTCAGTCTTTTTTTTTTTTTTAAGCAACTTCTAAAATTCTACTGATGTTTCTCTCCAAAAAATACATTTAAAGGTGAACTGATGTGGTGGGATAGTTTGGAATTAAGGAATTCTAATCAACTTCTTTTTAACTGATTTCTGGTTTCTAGTTTCTGATGCTGCTCTTTGGTAAGCAGAGTATAGTGATGCTACATGTGACCTTTTCACAGTGTGCTGTGAAAGTGACTTTTTTATCTCTATTTGTTGGAAAACTGGTGGTGAAGTAAAATCTTACATCTTGTGGTGGTATTCTTGCATGGTTCTTTGCATCACAGAGGCCTTCATTGAACTTGGTGCTTCCCCAGAGTAGTTTTAGGGTAGGGCTACACTAATTCCTTACAACAATATAAAAATGACTGGGTAGGTACTACATGAACAGTAAACAACCTCGTTTTTGCCAGTTTCATCCCAACACTTGGATCCTCTTCCTTTTTCTACATCAGACAAGTATCTTGCATTTACCCCTTACTTTTGAAATAAAGGAACTTGTATCTTTCAGATACTTAAATCTGTTCAAATTTCTCAAAGCTTCCCAAAATAATGGTATCAAGAAAAGAACAGACTAGGTACTGCAAGGGAAGTGCTAACCTCTTCTGGAAGACTACAAGCTGCTGTTGTCAAAGATAGCCACATTTCCTTCAGAGGAGAAGGCTTTTTTAACAACAAAGGATAGTCCTATTCTTAGCTTATAACTAGTTTTAATATTCTTAACGTTTCTTAGGGGGAAGAAATCTCAGAATAGTTGCTAATACCTTAAAAGGTTCTTGTATAAGGAAGAATCTGATTGCTACACCTATTTGCATCTAGTGAGAGGAAGAAGGTAGAAATAACAGGAAGCAAGGGGAGGGTGTTTTTGGAGTTACTTTTTGAAATAGACCCCTGCTGGTATCTCTGTGCTTGGACCAAAGCCTCAGTTGTTACTGTTGTTTTTAAGTTGGTTGGTAAATCTGTCTAGCACAGGGTTAAAAAACCAAACATGCCCCCAATAAATAAAGCAATTTTCCTTGAGTCTAATTTAAAGCTACTGGGCCCAAATATATGATATATACTGTGTTATATATATTTTATATATTAATATATTTTCATTTCCAGCAGTAAAATTGGCTCAGGAATTTGATTTTAAGACACCTGGACATGTTTTCAAGTAGCTGAAAACAAGAATTTGTTAAAATAAGCATTTTCCTCCACTCCTTTGATATAAAAGTTTCCAGGATTACTATTGGGCAAATAGAGTCTTAGTTTTGAAATTGGCCATTAAGATTTATTTCTATCAGATGAGTTTCAATTTTTATTTACTTGTCTGCTGATTTCCCCTCAAGGATACCTCAGTTTCTGTTGCAATTGTACGAAGTCCATGCTGTTTTTTAGAGAAGCAGGAGAAGGGTAAATGTCAGTAGAATTTCTTAAATTTTCACCCTGGATTAACTAAACTTATGGCTAACAAGCAATAAGTTTTGTTACTTTGTAAAAAATTATAAACTTTAAGGTACTTTAAAAGCTTTGGACATACTTGTCATCTCCAGATAACAGAATTGTTTGATGATACCAGAGGGTTCTGCAAAACAAACAGCTTGTTTTAATTCTTAGTTGTGACTTTAGTATCTCTAGCCTGACATGAAATTAGTGCAGGTGGACCAACTGGATCACAAGTCATCCAACAATTGTTTGCATGATACTGTGTTAGTATCTGGTACTTAAATTTCTATTTCTCCCATAATAAACTGTGCTACCATTTTAATCTGAAATTTTTTAATTGTTATGATCTTAGTCTTCCCCTGCCCCCGTTTTTTAAAAATTTACTTTCTAAACTAATAAGCAAATACATAATTGATATTCTCACACAATTTGTAGATCATAATCTAGGGTTTACAGCTAGTGAGCTAAGGCATTAGCCAGTGCATCAACAAAAACCATCCCATTGCTGTTTTGTTGTCCAAACTGAAACACATGCTCAACATAAATGCTGAGGACCAAGCCAGACTTTGACTTCAATAATGCTTTATTCATATTTTTCCTGAGTATTTTACAAGAAGCCACTGGAAGGCAGTTTCCTGCCAAGGAGCAGGATCAATAGTGACAGTGATGATGCAGTAATTGTGGACAAGTAAAGGCAGATGTCGGAAGCAGTGTTTCCTTTTCTTCTCCACATAAAAGTTTTGGGTTTGTTTTTTGTTGGTTGGTTGGTTTTAAAATCACTATAAAATATTGGGCCAAAAGCCCCATCCTGCTGCTGCGGCCTCCACACTTGGTTAAGACAGTGTTTTTGCTTGCCCAAACCATTTAAAAGTCCACTAGCTTTGCTTTTAAAAGCGGAATAAATCCTCCCAGCTAGAGCGGTGCCCTGATAAGTGACACTGGTTAGAGTCAGAGCTTACCCTGGAACCTTAATTCCCTTATTTGCCTCCTGTAATACGTGCACTCCTAAATATTTGCAACGTGGTCCTGCAGTGTAACTCTATGCCCATTCCACGTGTTTCTTTTTTACCACCTTGCCAGCATCCACACCTTTGCTGAAGCAGATTTTGCAGCTTCCCGTGTTTCTGTTTCCATTTGTTAAGCTCACCGACGCCTTTCACAGCTTGGCGTTGGGAACCGCTGGACACTTGGGCGCTCCCGCTCTCTCCCGGCAGTCCCCGATCCCCGTCCCGGGCCGCTGCGCCTTTAAGGCGGGAGCGCGCCGCGTCACGCGCGGGCCGGGGGTGTAAACAGGAAGCGGCC
>WEIU01024448.1:209045-239003 GCA_013389925.1 Aegithalos caudatus
CTTGTGGCACAGACCCAAGTGGCTGTTTCTTGGCTTTAGTGCTTTTAAGCCAGTTCTCCTTAATATCCATATGGGCTCCTGAGAGTTCAGCCCAGTACAGCTAAAGATCCATAGGGTGTCATGAGGCTTATACAGATGTGGATACATTCCACTGCCTAATTCCTGTAACTGTTCTTTGACCTCGGCATTCATGGAGTCAGAACCTTCAAGCTTCCTTCCCCATACAGCCAGCATGCATTGCCCCATGTGTGGACATGATCAGTGACATGTTTGGAGAGGGAGCAGTATTTCTGGGGTGTGTTGCTTGCTGTTGCACTCTGTTCAGAATGATTACAGAGTCATTTAGGTTGGAAAAGACCTCTGAGATCACTGAGTCCAACCAAACACCATCTTGTCAACTAGAGCAGGGCACTGAGTGCCACATCCAGTCTTACCTAAACACCTCCAGGCATAGTGACTCCACCACCTCCCTGGGCAGCCCATTCCAGTGTCTAATCACCCTTTCAGGGAAGAAATTTTTCCTAATGTCCAACCTAAACCTTCCCCAGCGCAGCTTAAGGCTATGTCTTCTGGTTCTATCACTGGTTGCCAGAAGAGGCCGACTTCCATCTGGCTACAGCCTTCTTTCAGGGAGTTGCAGGGAGCAATAAGGTCACCCCTGAGCCTTCTTTTGTCCAGGCTAAACAAAGCTCCCACAGCTGCTCCTTCTAGGACTTGTGCCCCAGGCCCTCCCCCAGCTCCATTGCCCTTCTCTGGACACGCTCCAGCATCTCAGTGTCCTTCCTGAACTGGGGAACTTGGAACTGGACATAGCACTCAAGGTGTGGCCTCCCCAGTGCCAAGTACAGGGGGACAATCACTGCCCTGGTCCTGCTGGCCACACCACTGCTGCCCAGGATGCCATTGATTTCTTGGCTACCTAGGCACACCCTGACTTGTTCAGCTGCTGTCATCCAGCACCTCCAGGTCCTTTTCCACTGGGCAACTTCCAAGATATTTCTTCTTATAAACCATTATCTTTGAGGGCCAATTGAAATACTCTATCAGGAGACACTGTATCATAGTGTGGATGTGATATAAGTAAATAGAAAATGGTTGTTGAGAGCTCACTTGAAAGATTAATATTTTCCAGTGTAAATTGATTTTTCTTTGTTTTCTTGTTATCTAAAATAGTTTGATTTCCAGTGTGTCTCTGAATCATTTGTTACCAGCATTTCAATGGCAGTTTCCCAGGCAAGAGACCTGTGCATGCAATCTGCTCATCTTGCAGAGATTAAAAGAGTATTGCCTTCGTTTTCTATCTCCATAATACTAAGAAGAGCGAAACTGAGTATTTATCATTTTAGTAAGGCTGTGGACTTGCTTGCAGTTTGTAATCTTGACATCTGTATTTCCTGCCTGAGCACAGCAGACTGGCAGCATGGCTGATACTACAGAACCATGTCCCTGTCACCCTGAGCCCTGATCTGTGTGCCTAGTGCTGCTGCACTTACAACAAGTACCAATTAGGCACTTGCCTGACTTTCTTTTTCCAAGCTAGGTAAAGTTTGTAACAACGTGACTCTTTTTTTCTTTTTTTTTTTTTTTTTTTTTTTTTTTTTTTTTTTGGTTCTCTTACTCCAGCTCAATACATGTCATACCTCTAGCAGGTTTTGTACACTTATATGTGAAGTTGGGCTAAAGGAATTCTCAGCTGCTAGGGCATGTTGGCTGAAACTCCTTAGGTACATGAAAATCTACAGGTTACTATTAAACTATTCCTATTTAATAATGTGTTCTGACAGGACCAAGCTTCTGGGTCATTGGGTTACATCTCTTCCCAATCCCCAAGCTGAGTTCCTTTTCATTTTAAAAAAATGCCCTGATGTCTTAGATACTTTTACTAGTATATGACTTAAGAAAATATAAAAGAAACAAAACCAAGATAAAGGCTTATAAAGATTTTTACTGATTTAACTTGGCCAGTAGTTAAGAATATGCCTACAAGACTATTGCAGTACCATGCAATCTGACAACTCTAAGTAAACTTGGAATTCCAGATTGTCTCAGTGTGAACTGGCAGATCTGCAGAAGAACACAAATTGTGTCTAGTAAAGAAAATGAAAAGGTTATAAAAGAGGCTTGTAGAAGAGGAAGCAGGTGAAGGTTATGACTTCAAAGGAGTTCAATATATGTTCAAAACTTTTTTTTTGTAGGTTTTTGCTGTTCGATCTGGTGGAGCTACAGGAGTTGTTGTTAAAGGTTTGGAGGATAGAAATCCCATTTCCTTCAGGTAAGGCACCTTTGTCTTGGGATAGAATGATGCAGTCTTCAAATTATGTGGTGCTTAGTCCTGATCCACTGTAATTCAGGAATAAAACCTACAAGTAGTTGTGATCATATTTTATTTGTTCTTAGATATAATCTTGTAATTGAGAGGGTATGTTTTTCCCTCTCTGTGGTCTTCTGGGGGCAAAAGGTAATTAGGATGTGGTTTCTTTTTTTTTTAAACAAGTCTTTTATTAAAACATGCTATATATACGAGGGAGTGATTCCTACAGCAGCTATGACTTATCTAAGGATACAGTTTAGCAAGTGGTGTCTGTGATTCAAGCACAATGTCCAAACCTAGATGTAGGTTTTTCATGTTCTGTTCCTTGTTTCATCTGAATTGGCTTCTCCTATGTCTTCCATTTCTTGTGGAAACATTTTTACAGAATTTGACAACAGTAAACTGTTTTTTATATGTCTCTGTTAAGAGTGATGGCTCTTTGCACTTTGCTGTGCATATGTAGGGCAGTGTTCCTTTATTCCCTATCAATCCAAATATGGATAAAGCAATTTGTAATCAAAATGTGTTTACTCTGATCTCTTTGATATTGCATAGGGCCTGTCCTGAAAGTTGCTGGGTTTGTTTTACATTTTTATTTGATTACACTTGTCAATCCTGAAGGAGCTGAAAATACTTAGTAAACTTCATGATGTTCCACTGTTTTCGTACTTGATTCTCACTCTTTGGCCTGACTTAATAACATAGGCTGGAGGAAGTATATGCCTTACTCATGCCAATTGTACTGATGCTTGTTTGATAAGAATATGCTTTTTTATTTATTTTAATTGTGTGAACACAGCCTCACTCTCCTTTTAACATCAGAAGTTCTTCCAAAGACACTGTCCTAGTGGGAAAGCAAGGAGGCTTGTGTCAACTATCTGGAAGTAACAGAGCAGATTGCAGGATGCTGGTGTCACAGAACTGAGGATGCAGGTTTGGATAGTCCTTCTGCAAGAAAAAATCTTCCAGTTCTACATCATAGGCCAACAGAGCTGAGCATTTGCAGTGAGTTCAGGTGCTGATTTGTGTGACTTTAGCCATGATTCTATAATTGATGGGTTCAGTACTTGTGAAGAGTGAGCTGCCATTTTCTGTCACTCTGGGTCTTGAATATATTAGTCAGCAAGAGTAATAATCTGTATTCAAAAGCATTTGCATTACACTTTTTTTTTTTCTGTCATTGTCTTTTTTTAGGGTATATTCTTTAAGAAGCTATTTTAGATTATATTTCCATAACTTCTGTTTCTTTCTGTATAGGATGGAGGACAAAGGAGAAGTGAAGTGCATCAAATTTTCCTTGGGGAACAAGATCCTGGCTGTGCAGAGAACTTTGAAGAGTGTGGTAAGAAACCTACACCCTGCAGCTAGGGAATTGGCACTGGAAATCCTCTTCTACTTCCAGAATCAAATTCTTTGAGAGAAATGTTCAAGGAGTTTGTTGGCTAACAACAGCTGTAGTGAAAATTCCTGCATCATCCTGAGAGGTTGGTCAGGCAGCATTGTTGTCTTGCTAGTATCATCATTTAAAGAAAAACTGTCAGGGGGAACCAGCTCTGGCAAGGGTGAAGTGGAACATAAGTTTTTCTTCTGTAGAGATATCACATCCAAAACAATTTGATAATCTAATACCTATTCTTTGGTGTCTATGTATGTATCTTGTCTGTGCTTCATAGTTGCTAATACACTTAATGGGTGTTTTTGCAGGACTTCTTGAATTTCATTCCAGATAGCCCTCAGCTAGAATATACACAGGAATGTAAGGTGAGTTAAATGTCCCAAGCTCATATGCTTAAGTGAAATTCTGATGTTAGTTTGGCTGGTATCTTTGAGGTACCTCTCAACTGAGGTGCCTTTCAAAACACCAACATCAAGGAAATGAGATGTGTAGGCACTACTGTCTATTGAAATTGAGTGAACAAACAGAAAAAACTTCCCTGTCTTGTGAATGTGTTTCCTAGAGGGAGCAGAAATGCTGTGGGGGCAACAAATGTCAAGGTTTGGTAAGGAGAAGAGACAGTGCTGATGATACAGCAACAGTGGACAGTGATTATTTTAGTGCCAGATGTATTGATGTGCATTTTCTTCCCTAATGTCACTAATAAGTAATAGTAAGCTATTACTAGTTTTCATATTGTGTTTGCTGTTTTTTAATAATCCTTCTAAATTTTGATGATTATTTACCAGGAACAAGTACTATTGTCATTATTTGGTATTTCTCAACTTTCAACTAAAACAAATCACATTTTGGGGTCATAGAATGCTAAAGTAAATTTTTATACATCTGATTTGCACAGATCCTTTTATCCCTGTAGTCTTTATAGCTGAAACACTGTCTGCTTCATTATTTAGGATTATGAGTTTAAGTGAACCATTCTGGCAAAACCTTTATGTAATGAAACTTCTGAGTGCAGTCATGGTAAATTTTTCCACTTAGATTTTAGTTTCTCTTAACATCTCTTCCTGCTTTTCATGTCAGGAGCTGGTTGAATTGGCAGTAGAGTTTGAAGCAGAGGAACTTAGTTTTATCTAGGGTGAAAAGAAAATTTCATTGTATAATAAACTTGTAAATCTTACATGCTGTCAAAAATCCAGGCTGTACAGTAGTTGTGTTTATATGTAGTTTGCGAATGCTTTATAAAAGCGACTGATGCATGCTGGGTGTATGGTTGGCCAAAAGTATTAACTCCAGAGGTTGGATACCTAAATTGCCTTTGGTCTCATGTTCTTCATTTAGTGATATTAGCTTAATTGTTAATTGTTAATTTTTCCAAGTAAAAGAGTGTTTGTTTGCTTTTTTGTTAAAAGACAAAGAATGCCAATATTCTAGGATTCTGCTGGACGAGTTCTACAGAAATTGTCTTCATCACAGATCAGGGAATTGAATTCTACCAGGTAATTCAAGTAACTCCTGTAGGGTGTGCTTAGGGATTTGAAAATGTAAATTTGTAACAGCATTTGAATTCTTTCTTGTTTCTGTCACTGAGAAAGTGTACTGCTAAAAAAAAAAATAAAATCTGCCATTTGTTTTGCAGACTACAGTTCCTTAATTTTTAAAAGAAGAATACATTTTTAGGGCAGGGCAAATTTATCATTTACAGGTTTCAAGACCTTGTATAAAGGAGTACTCAACTACGCTTTGGGACTCCAGATTAAGAGATGCTCTTGGCTTGCATGGAAATGTATTTAAATCTAATGTGAAATACCATTTCATGCAAAACAAATCAGCATTGGAGGAGACGTGTAAATGCTTAAAAGGTGGCAAAGAACTAATAATTGTCTAGCTAGTACCCTTCTGCAACTTGCAGCTTTCTCCTCTGTTGACCTCATTGAGTTCCTCTGTGTAATGTGTAATTTCCTTTGCATGTGTTCTTAAAGATGTCTGATGAATAAATAACCCTTTCTAACATTCATGATGAGGGATATTTAAATACTTCCTTAAAAAACCCAAAACTTGTGCACTTCCCAATAGTTTCAGTCCTGGAGCTAAGACAGTGTTTCTCATAATTACTGTTACTAACAACTTGTACTAAAACAACTGAAAAAGCAGCATTATTTCCTGCTGATTGAGGGGGAAATATATATATTTAGCACCTGAAAGGATGATGAATGTAAAACCTGCAGGTAAAAAGGACTAAAGGAAATAAGTGTCCTATTAAAGAGAGGATATTTAGGCCTTTGAATTTAAGAAAGTTGATTTATATACTTAGCTCTCAAAATAAAAAAGAATAAGGAAGCTGGGGAGTGAAGGCAGCAAGACTATTGTAAGAATAACTTTTTAATAAAACTTCATTAGTTGTATCAAGCTAGGTGTTTTCTCCACTGTGCACAGAATTTACACCCAGATCTGGATGACTGGGAAAACGCAGCACCTTTGAGCTCATTGGGATTTGATGTGTATAATTTCCTTAGCTACAGTAAAGTGGGGCCTCAGCTGTAATTGTCAGGCTTCTGATTATTTTTTTAAGTCTAGCATGGTAAATGTCTTTACACTTAACTGTTTCTTGCTTAACATTCCTTCTCCTGTGCATTACCATTTTTGCTGGTGGTAGTGTAATGCTAATACTCTGTTTTTCCAGGTATTGCCAGAGAAACGAAGTTTAAAGCTTCTGAAGAATCAGAGTATTAATGTCAATTGGTACATGTACTGTCCAGAGAGCTCTGTTATCCTTCTTTCAACCACTGTCCTTGGCAATGTCCTGCAGCCATTCTATTTCAAGGTAAAGGGATGTGTTCCAAACTTGTCGTTTTCATTTTTTTCCTAAACTGCTTCTTCATCCAAATATTCTATTCTTTGAATTTCTTCCAAGAGGTGCATGCTTTCATATCCTTGTATGACAATAAGCAAATCTTTAAGGTAGCTCCCTGGTGATGGCTTCCAATTAGGTAATTCACTCTTTCTCATATGTTCTTTGGAAAGATGTGTGTCCAGACAAGGCTGGACAGTTGACCTTGAGAAAGGCAAGAAAAAAAATTTGTGGTGACTAAATATTTTATGACTTAAATGCCTTTAAAGATTTTTTTTTTCACTTAAATATGTATTCATAATTTACTTTTAATATGAACATTTGCTCTTTGTAGTATGGTAAAGAAAACATAAGAGCCTTCTCTTGTGATTATAATTACAACCTTCCAAATGTGACTGGATGAAAAAGAAAAAAAAAGGTAGCACTTAAGAAAGAACTGTTGTCCCAAGCCATAGAGGGCTTTGTCTAGAGTAGTTACTTCTTTTGGTGTTCTTCTTGTGGGCAGCACTTACTGTTATTGGGAAAATATTTTTCTTTTTATCTTGGAAAAAGTGTGTTGTGAAAACCAGAATCTGTTTTCAGTTAATAATGCAGTCAGCTGATTTTAAGAATGAGGAAAAGAACTACAGCATTTGTCTGGCTCCTGTCAATGGATTAGGAAGATTTCTGTGGCAGTTTAAGGGAAGAGATTAAAAAGCATCTTATTCACATGGGTTTCCTGGTTTGTGTTAATCTTGTGTACTGCATCCAGAAATGATGTTCCCTTAGGTGGCTGGGAGGAACCTACTAGCCTTTCACAGTTTTCTTTTTAACAACTTAGGTTATGGTTCTCCCTCCTTCACGTTTTGTGTCAAGTTGTAGCTTGAAACTAAATAATTTCTATCTTGTGATCAGAAGGTAATATTTAAAGATATCCTGAAAAGGTCCTGTATTAAAGTAATTGAAAATAGAGATCTAGCAAAGGAATTAGTCCTGTGGTATTCACACTTCACACTCAGTAATGTATCAGTAAGAATAGGAAGTGAATTTCAGTAGATTTGGAAACTGAAAACTTGCTTATATATAAATTCCATAGAAAAGAGGAAGGGGTGAGTGGAAGCCTTGGGCAGGAGAAGGAATATGCTGTAAGTATAAGGCAGGAACTAAAGGAGACTGTGACTGGTAGGAGGCAGTGATATTTTCTCCTTCCCAGGAAGCAGTTATTTAAGTGTTGGAGTGTATACTTTTCTGGAAGAGGGAAAGTAAGTTAAGAGAACTGCTATTTGAGATCTCCAGACCAATTGTACATGGGATTTGCATACAAATTTTTCTTGACTGAATTAAAATAGAAGTATTTTTGTAGCTGAAGCTATAAAATCGGGACGATAAAGCTTCCGAAGTTACAGAGGTGTGTGTGTTAAGAATCACTTGGGGTTTTTTTTTTAGGAAAGCACCAAAGCCTTTCTCTTGGCCTGTGACCGCCCTTCGCCTCGAGGGGGCGCTGCGGACACAGCGCTGGGCCAGGGCGGCTCATCCCCTTCTGCTTCGGGTCCTGACAAGTTCGGGTTTTGCTTTCACAGGGCGGGACCGTGTCAAAACTATCCAAATTTGAAATTGAGTTACCCGCAGCACCCAAGTCATCCAAGCTCAGCCTTTCTGAAAGAGACATTGCCATGGCTACCATGTATGTATCTCACACATCAGGTCTTCCTGGGGAAGCTGTGACAGGTTGGGAATGCTGGGAGAAGACAAGGACATGACAATGGTTGCAGTTGTTTCTCGTTGTAGCAGTGCTGTTGCTTTAAAGCACTTCAGTTACTGCCTTGAGCAAAGCATCTAAATGAGGCTCTTGGGGCAGGGTGGGGAGGGGAAGCAAATGGAGAAGTAAGTCTTACATGAAATTTTTCTAGATTACCACAGAAGTTTGGAGAATATTTCATTTTTAGTTGATGTTTTGATAGAGAAATCGTTCACAGATGCCTAACTTGCACAAGTATAGGCCATGCATTGTGATTTATCAAGTACTGTTTAATCTTTCACTTTTAATTAAATAATTATCCAATTTAGATCGTCTCATCTTTTAGGATAAACTGTTTGGCTCTAAGAGACTGGTAAAGCTCTTAATTGAAAATAATGATTTAATCCTGTTGTCTTATTAGATATGGGCAGCTTTATGTTCTCTATTTGAGGCATCACTCAAGGACTTCCAACAGTACAGGAGCAGAAGTAGTGCTCTATCACTTACCCAGGTAAGAGCAGAAGGAGGAACATTAGTTGCACTTCACATTTATGTCAGTGTTGTGGTTTGAGCCCAGCTGGCAACTAAGCACCACCAGCTGCTCCCCCAGACCCCTGGTGGGAGGGGCAGGAGCATCAGAAAAAGGTAAAACTCAGGCTGAGGTAAGAATAGTTTAATAAATGAAGTAAAAACTAGTAGTAGTTATGAAAAGCACATGGAGGAAGGAATAAAAACCATGAAAAGTAAGTGACACAGTAACAGTTGTGCACTGATCTGTGCCTCCTGGCCAACTTCCCCCACTTTATATACCAAGCATGATGTCCTAGGCTACGGAATATCCCTTTGGCCTGTTCAGTTCTGCTGTCCTGGCCCAGCTTCTTGCACACCTGCTCACTGGCAGAGCATGGGAAACCAAAAAGTCCTTGACTTAGAGTAAGCACTGTTTAGCAACAACTAAAACATCGGTGTCTTATCAATGTTATTCTCATGATAAATCCAAAATACTGCACTGTACCAGTTCCTAGGAAGAAAATAAATGGAGTCCCAGCAAAACCAGGACAAAAATACATTTTTATAGTCTAAACAGGGTTGTTGACCAGTTCTCATTTCTCTTTGTTTCCACAGAGAGGGCTCCTGTAAGAAGACACATATTTTAAAGCTGAACAGAACTGGGAAGTTTGCACTGAATGTAGTGGATAACTTGGTGGTAGTACATCATCAGGATACTGAGGTCTGACTTATTTATATTGTGTTGTGCCATAACTTTGAGAAATTAGGGGAAGGTTTTAATAACCTAGTAATTTAATTTAGAAATTATTTTCCTTTGGGCTTAGCTTGACCAAAAGTCAGAGTATTTGCAGGAGAAAAACCATAACACTGTAAGAGATGTAAGAGATTTAAATTTATCCTTTCATCCTGATGGGCTAACATATAATCCATAATACCAGGGCTGCTGGTAATGTCTGCTTTTTTCTTATACTGTTTTTGCTTCTTGACAGTTTCTTATGATGCTTTATGCTTTGCTGCTGCACTGTGTAGGCTTTTAAGGCATTATACAAAGAGGTAGAGTTAAATTGGATACTAAATTATCAATCCTGGGAAAGTTCTCATATCACAAACATTGAATGATAATGTTTCTGTGACACAAACTTAGTCTCCTGTAGTCTGAAATCCTGGTTCTCTAAAAACTTGTATGAACACAAACCTTCTTGTGCATCTGGTAGCATAGGTAAAACTTCTTGTCTGTAGTCCCAGCAGCAAGGCTTGGTCAGTGGTTAACTTGGGAAAAGGCTTGGACTTCTTGTATTATCTTCTCTTGGACAACTTCAAGATCTGGGGCACGTTACCTCCTTAGGAGGATTAGTTGATGTTTCAGTTATGTTTCATGTTAATCCTACACATTAGCATTTAACCCAGACCACTTCCTCCCCAGTGTTTTGGTCAAGCTATCAACATGACTATAGAAAACCAGAAAACATTACTCACTTTGCCTTTGGGAGACACCAGGGACTGAAGTTTCACTGGCACTGAAAGCCAAGCAGCTTTCCCTGGTGGTCCATACTGGATAGAAGTGTTAGTTGAACTTGAGTTGAACAAGATTGAATGGTAGAAGTAGGAGGATATTAGAGGAAGATAGACAATTTTCCTCAGAGTTTCTTGCATGCTTAACTATGCAGTGTCTAAGTCATGTGTTGTGCAAGAAAGACTGAGAGAGACTTTTTTTCTAGGGCATATAGTAACAGTTCTAGAGGCAGTGGTTTTTGGCCAAAGGGAGACAGATTTAGATGGGATGCAGCTTTTTACAGTGAGGGTGGTGAGACCCTGGAACAGGATGCCCCATTGCTGAAATGGTTCAGTGCCAGGTCGGATGGGGCCTTGAGCAGCCTGATCAGTGAAAAATGTCATCAACCCCAGTAACTTCCAACCCCAACTATTCTATGATTTTAATAGATAAATAGTAGAATAATAGAAAATAGAGAATAATAGATGGAAATGTGAGAAGCAGACCAACTGCATGTAAATGGGTGGTGATTGACATTCATCAATACTAACTTTTTTTTTTTAATTGCAGACTTCAGTTATATTTGACATCAAACTAAAAGGAGAATTTGATGGGTCCACAACCATCCATCAGTTTGTACTTCCACCTCGATCAATACAACCCTATCAAATACCTGTAGCAGGTAGAACCACTATGTAATGAATAACCTAACACTTAGCAAGAGTACTTAAATGTAACAGCTCACATCCAGGAGTGCTTCAGGTTTTAGGAGGGTGGTTACTAACACTTCAGTTATATGTCTTTGAGAGGGTGAGGAAGGAAGAAGCTAAGAAGCAATTGAGCAGAAGTTGGTGTTCCAAATGTGTGCCAGCTACAGAAGAGTTGCTGTTTAAGGTGCATGCTTCCTATAGTACTTTGCTTTTACACTTCACAAGTGTTGGGTTCAGGAGTTTTTTGGCCATGGCTCTCAAAGCTTATGGGTGCTCAAAAGCACTTCATGCTTTTCTGGCTTAAGTCAGGACTATGTGATTTATGGAGTTAGAGGCTGAAAGACAATACAAGCTCAGAATCAAGTTTGGGAATAGTTTAGAAGTAATGCTACAGTGTTGGGACTTAAATGCTTAGATTCTTCATGGATTACCTTTCTGTTCTTCAGTCCTAGAAGTGTAATAGGAAGTTACCCTCAAGCTGGGAGTATAGAAATAGCCTGAGCATTGTTTCACTAGCAGGTGATAAAGCAGGGAGGTTCTCTTTGTAAAAGAGAAAGGTGCTTCTGTACAGAAAGATTGCACATTAAAAGCTCTAGCATCTGATAGCAAGTATGATAAATCTGCAGAGGGTTTGTATTAAACAAATGTTAGGATCAGAATGTACAAACTGCTCTTCCTTTTAAAGAGTATACATTTAAATACAGCTAATGGAGACTGTGTATTTAGAATTACCGTACTAGAGCTGGAATATTTCTGCATGCATTATTTCACTTGGCTGAAAAATAAAAAAAACATGTTTTGAAGGATTTGTTTGCCTTCTCAGTCTCAGATTTTCTTTGTAGATCTGGCTACACAAACAGATCTTTCTTTTTGACTGCATGCTAGAGTGTTACAATCAATATTTACCTTTTTGGTATAAAATACTTGGTATAGGAGAGCTGCCAGAGTACTGCTGTTATTCACCTGATGTTATTTCTTCTGTAGGCCCAGCTTCTGTGACAAGTCAGGCTCCAGTTCAGTGTAAACTCTGTATCCTTTAAATCCTCTCACATAAGAGCCTCATTCTATGTATCAAGCAGGGAAGAAGGAGCATTTGTTGCCTTGACTCCTTAACAGAGCAGTTTTACCTGATTGTGCACATGTACTTCAAGACAAAATAATACATTTCCTAATAGCCTCATAATGCTTTCACAGTTGTAAATACTGAAGTCTAGTATAATAGTACATTTCCTGATTGAGACATGTATATGAAATTATTGAATGGGTACACCAGAAAATTGAAGATACCATTCCAAAAACATGGTTCAAAACTTCAAAATTAAAAGTCTGTTAATGGGATCTGCTTCTCTACAGTAATGTAAATTCAGGAGAAACAGTTTAGCATCAATGTTAATATAGATGTTAAAACCTTAACATTTAGATTCTTCTTCTTGGATTGTCTTTCAACCTGATATTATCATCAGTGCAAGTGAAGGTAAGTGGTGAGCTCTTGGACTCTACAGTATTCAATATCAGGATGACTAGTTTACACTTTTCAGTGCATAAAGCAGCTTAAAACTGAAGTGACTTAATAGGTACATCTGCTGAGTTGATTGCTTTTGGTAGTGTTAGTTAATAGAGGATTAACTATCTCTGCTACAACTTTTCCAGGGTAATGCTGCTCTAAAATATGGGCTTAGAAAGGCAAACAGTCTTGATGTGTTTTCATTTAAGGGTGGAAAAGCTGTATGTCTAAGCTATACCATACAAGGCAATTCACTTTGTTTACTCCTTCAAATCAAGGTTACCTCTGGAGTCTTCAGGTGAAACTTGAACCTGTAGTTAACCTCTTGCTAGATAAAGGAAAACTAATGGATTTCCTTCTCCAAAGAAAAGAATGCAAAATGGTTATCCTGTCTGTATGCTCTCAAAGTAAGTTCAAGTGTATTTTCTGTAACTTGAAAGTACAATACTGCTTATTTATAAATACTCACCCAAGTTAGCTTAGCTGTTCTTGGATTTGAGATCACCTCTGAAGCTGCCTTGGTCCTTGAGATGTCTTTTACCTCAACTACCCTCAGTCGCTATTCCAAAGGAATTTAACAGAATGAAAAATTCAACTTTCCCCCCACTTCAGTTCAAATACATCTGACATGATTGAAAGTGTTTCTTAAAAGTTAAAAATCAGGTAGAGAATAGAAATCACCTTTTGGAAAAGGCAACATTCAGGTACCTGGTTATTTCTCCTCATAGTTCTTTCTTTTTATCTTTTCAGTGCTCAGTGAGCCAGAAAGAGGATCACTGTCTATGATTGCAACTGTTTTTGACAAACTGAATCATGAATATAAGAAGTACTTGGAAGCTGAGCAAAGCTATACAATGGTAAACCATGTTAGCTATAGCAGCTTACAGAGACAGGACAATGCTGTTTTTGCCAGTATGGTGAAGGCATGTTCCTTTCTGTTTAGGAAATTTGGGTTTACCCCAAAAGGTCTTGACTGCCTTAGGCTCACAAGTCTACAGAATATTGGAAAATATTCTGTAGACTTGTGGAAAATACTGGAAAATGGACCAAGATCCCCACTTGACACTTGTGTGGCAGGTGCTGCATAGCTCCTCTCCAGAGTGATAAGTTAATATACCCTAGTGCTTGAAAGCAGAGAAGCTAGAAGCTGAAAAAGCAACTCTGAATCAATAACTAATACCTTGGTTTCCAAAGCACTGATTTCATTGCACGCTGTATGTGTCATGGCATAACAGGCAGTCCTGATACATCTCAGTTACTTCTGTTAAAGTACCAAATTCAAGCACTAACTCAAGAGTATAGTCACATACTCAAAACTCTTCTAAGCCTGAGGACCTGTGTCAGTGTAATTACTTAGATTCATCTCCTGGCTTTGAGGGATATAAGAGCAGCTATATTTATATAGCTTTAAAAAGCAGTTTTAAATTTAATTTGAAAGCCCCGCCAAACAAGATACATCTAATATTACAGGACCACAGCTATGAATTTCCTTGTTAACAAAACTTTATAGTTGTATTTGAAACAGAAAACAGCCTGTACAACAGAGACTGAGTTGGAACTGTACTACTCTACAGTTTTTTTAAAAGACTTTTTTCTCTCCTAGGTGGTAGAAACAGGCCTAAGTAGAAGTAATCCACTCCTGAAACGTCCTGTCCGCACTCAAGCAGTTATTGACCAGTCTGATATGTACACACATGTTTTATCTGTTTTTACAGAGAGGAAGGTAAGTTCATTTTAAGGGCTAATGGAATAAATTTAAGGGCTAATTTGGCAGCAGTCTCAGATCAGCTGAGACTTGACAGCTTGAAATTGCAGGAAGCTTTGTCAGAATTAGGGTATTTTGATGCCTGTTCTTATGGGGGTTATTAACAGAAGTTATGCAAGTTCTACCTAACACTTTCTTCTTTGTCTAGGAAGCACCTCATAAGTTCACTATAGCTGTCTTGATGGAATACATTCGCTCTCTCAACCAGTTCCAGATTGCAGTTCAGGTAAATCACTTGTGTGCTAAGTACATTGCCCCACTCCATGAAATTACACATGCAGTTTTAGTCCAGTCTTGGTCACATGCTTAAGTGCTATACAATATACTTTTAGATTGTAAAAACACATACAGAAACATACCTTTGATTGTCTTCTTCCTACATTCACAGCACTACTTGTATGAGCTGGTCATCAAAACCCTTGTTCAACACAACTTGTTCTACATGCTCCATCAGTTTCTGCAGTACCACGTGCTCAGTGACTCAAAGCCCTTGGTATGTAAGACAAGTAGCTCCAATAAGCTGGTGAGGGAGGTGGGAAGTCTTTCAGAATTTAAAGGTTATTTCTACTTTTGCCCTAGGCTTGTCTCCTACTGTCCCTGGAAAGCATTTACCCTCCTGCACATCAGCTCTCCTTGGACATGTTAAAAGTAAGCATTTCTGACTCTCATAACTCCATGTCCCATGTAGGTTAGACTGGTCAAACAGCTTCCCTGACCAGGCTTGAAGTCATTACTAGCATCAAGCATTTGCATGCATTAGAAGCACTGTCTTACAGCTGTGGTTGACTTTACAGAGACTTTCCACAGCAAATGATGAAATAGTGGAAGTTCTGTTGTCCAAACACCAAGTTTTGGCTGCCTTGAGATTCATCAGGGGTATTGGAGGACACGACAGCATTTCAGCCCGTAAATTCCTGGATGCAGCGAAACAAGCAGAGGATGAGATGCTTTTCTACACCATCTTCCGATTCTTTGAACAAAGAAACCAGCGGCTACGAGGAAATCCCAGCTTCACACCAGGTACACAATAAGCAGTTTGACCAAGATATTCGGTGGTGCAAGCACAACTAAGACTTGTTTTACTTCCAATCCAGTTGAGTCTGTATTAGATGATAAAACTCTTGGCACATTTTAGCCTATATTTTATACTGACCTTTAAGCACAGCTCCAAATTAACTTCTTAACTCCTTTGTCTTCTGCACCCAGGAGCAGAGAGGCTGAGCTAAAGATGAGCCTGTTTGACTTGCAGTTGCTTTCACTGCTTAGCTTAGCAGAGCCACTATTTCCAATTAGTGCTTTCTTCTGAAGTCGGCAAGCAGGCTGGGAAATGTTTAAGTTGAACTATTTCCACTAATTACAAAAATTCAAGGCCTGTTTTACGCTACAGTTATTTTAAAGCCAAACCAAACTGGCTAGGTCTGCCTCTGTAGACATCACCTGCACCAGCAACATGTAATCACCAGACATTCTGTAGGCATAGAATCCCACCCCATGCTCTTGTATCTTGACAGTAAAGGGCTCTCATGGCTGTGACTCTGCTGGTTAGATACATGAACTAGATCAAACATCTGCTTCACCCCAATAATACCAGTCACAGGACTGGAAATACCTCAGCATTCCAATGCTTTCTGTGTGTTCAGCTCCAGTACTCAAACGCATTAAAGATAAGAATTAGTACCAACAAGTGAAGGTAAGTGAAACTACACAATCTTGGTTCCTGAGCTGTAAAGTGAACATGAACATTTATTTTGTCTCCCTTAGGTGAGCACTGTGAAGAACATGTCACCTTCTTCAAACAAGTTTTTGGAGAACAAGCTCTCATGAAACCCACAACATTCTGAAAGACTCATCCACTGAAATGTATAAACTTAATTTATTGCATTTAAGTAGATTTTTGAACTACAAAATTGCTATTTTATAATAAAGTATATACAAGACATTTTGGCAAATAGTACTAAAAATATTACAACTTGTGATGGCTTCCCTCTAAAAATAGAGACAAAAATTGCATTGACCTGCATTTAAAATTAGTGTCAGTGGTTTAGCAGTCCATTCTCATACACATCACCTCAATTTCATTGACAAAATGGTATTCAACTCTCACTACAGCTGGTTTAGGTTTCTGGAGGAAAAAGATGCAACCTCTTGAAAACAGAAGTGTTTTAGTAATCGTATTAACACATCTAGTTTTAGTAATACTGTTACTTGCGCCACACTTAGCATTTCCTGAGTTTAAAGCTACGTCCAAAGCTGCAGCTGGTATCCTCTAGTTGAATCTGTGCAGGAGTCAAGTCTGTGGTGGTTACAGTGTGATAGTCATAGAATATTGCTGCGCTTCAGTTCTTAGGAGTTGGGCCTAAGCCACAGTTCCAGCAGTCCACTGAACACTGTTAAAAACTAGAAGTAGAGGAGTCTCTCCCGTTCTGTACCTCTGGTCCTCTCTTGTGCAGCACGAGTTTTAGCTTTATTTACTGATGGGCCTGCGTGAGAAAACACAGTTATCCAAGGGTTCCACATTTCAGCTCATCAGTCATCAGGAAGCACACATGATTTTACTGTCTAGGGCCAGCTTAACATTCAGAAATGTGCTGTTAAGAGCTGTCAGCCCCAACAAAGGCAGTGGTAGATGAATCCCCATCAGTCTTAAGCCCATTAAGGCTCAGTTTAAGTCTGCTTTTAAGGACTGCACTACACACACGCATTTTCAAGTTTGAGAGGACAATGCTTGGACCACCCTCACCGCAAGGCAAGATTGTTTCTGCCAATGCAGGAACAGTGACCCACAGGAGGTTGGTTTGCTTCTACCCACCATCCTGTCCCCACGTTAAAACATGCTAATCATGCTGCTCTCTGGAGACCATGGACACAAAGCACAGCAAAGTGCATCCATGTGGGCCAGGCCGTTCTTGCTTCAGTTCAGCAAGCCCACAATAGTGAGCCTTTGCTTTCCAAAGGACAGGCCATTTGGATGAGAGAAGCACATTCAAGAGCTGCTTTTCATCTCTGCAAACCTTCCCACAGCATGGGAAGTCCACAGCTAGCTACTTTTGTTTGAAGTATGGTATAGAGCAGACTGTCACAGCTTACCTATATAACTAAGGAGAACTGGAAGAAATATCAGTCCATGTGTTGCTCCCAGCACAACCATAGCTAGATACATCCTGAAGTAGAATATCTTGAAGATTTGAGATTTGGAAAACGCCAGTACTACAATTCCTCCAAATTTGGTGAGTGTGATACCACTGAAAACCTGGCAATAAAAAAAAGTGTTTAAGTGGTAAGTAGGAGTTTAGGCAATCAGTTTCCTTCAAGTATTTAGCATTTGGTAACAACCTGGTGTAATCTAAGGCTCCTATATGCAATATACCTCCTGCCCTGCCAGTCTAGAACCAAATCAAGATGCACTCAGGAGAAGAGTTCATCTTTCTGGTCCCATAGGACAGGCTCAGTATGATTAAAAATCCATTCTGATTTGTGCAGCCACCTAATTAATTTTTGCTTCAGGCACATACAAGTGAAAACCATTACTTAATTTAACTGACATTCCAGTTCTGTACCTGGGTGTGGTACACACATCACAAGAGCTGTCCATTCCAGCCCAGGTCACTTAGTCTAAGACAAGTGACATGACAGTACTGCCTGAACACTGAGCCCTGCTTGTTCTCTACAAGCTGTAACTGCATCCCATATTCACAACCACCTTTCCTAGTCACCTTTGACTATCTAGAAGAGAAACACTTCGATTTTAATGGGACAATTTAAGGTTTATCTAAACTACTAGTGCAGCTGAAGCACCTCTACTATAAGGCAGAAGTAACATCAGATTAAAAATGTCTTCATCACTCCTATTACTGGTAGAAGCCTATATCGACCTTAAGAGCTTCAAGCATTCGAAGAAGAACAAGCAAGGCCATCTTTGTGGACTTAAGACTGTCAGCTGTAACATTTGTTAAAACAGTAAGGCTGTTCCTTGGCTACTGGTTTTCCCCTCCCCACCAGCAGATACTCACTGAGCTGCCCATGTGAGACAGAGCTTCTTCCGCACGCTCCACTCTGCTGCCCTTGGTACTGACAGTGAACGCTCTCGTCACGTGACTGCAGAATTCCACAGCAATGCCACAGCTCTGGAGAGGGAAGGAAACACACGTGACAGCATCAGTTAGATGAGCACTTGGATGGCAAGGTCTCTACTGAGAATTCTGGATGGGCAGCAGCAGTGGTCAGCTCCTGGAGTTAAAGTACCACAGGAAGTTACAAGCCTAGTGTTGTTTCCCAGAGGCTGTTGTGGTGTTTCACCACCAGTCATTACTAACAGACAATCAAACAGGAAGTGGAACATAAGACTGTTTCAGAGGTAAAGTTTCCTGAGGTTGAAGCAAGCTGGCTTTGATGCAGTATACACAGTGAACAGTAAACATTAGAATCAGTTCACAACTGTTAGTTGCACAACATTGCTTTAGAATAACAGTGAATATACATCCTGATTTGATACTGTGACAATTCAGCTGATCAGTGATTTGCAACACTAACTGAACACTTGGATAATCTTAGCCTTATCTAGTAGACAGATTTACTTGAACATACATCTAAGTGTAACATGGGCCAACAGTTTACACTAACCCTCAGACCTTCCACAAACCTCTAGAGAAGATGGCAAGCCAGCACAACCAATAGCTGCTTGCTGGAGCTAGTTCTGGAGTGTTTTACCAAGGCCCTCTCTGTCCAAGTGATTTCATCCACTTATGCAGGCACAGTACTGGTGCTAGCACATCCCAGATTACTCGGTAGAACACAATTACAGCAGAAGCCTTAAGACAAACCTATGCATCCTCCCCTTCTCCCGTGTTGATGTGGAGCAGCACTTAGCCTAGACAGCAGCAATGCAGCTGTTGCTGCAAAACAAGAGTGACCTTCACCAGATGCAGTATAGCTTCAGTTCAATTGCTGTGTCTTGTTAGCACTAAGATTAGTTGTTAGAATAAACTTGTTTTCTCTTCTTCTAGATGGGCTGAGATAATCCCACTACTCTTCAAAGGCCTGTCAAAGTTTAGTGGCAGAATACTGCTCAGTATCACAAGTATATATGTACCACACAGAACTGTTCAAAACTTGGAAACAGAAGCAAAGAGAGGTCTTGTTGACTTACCATGACAAGATTTACTAATGAAACGGCATTCAAGCTGATGCCCCAGAGCCACATCACTCCAAACATGTTGACAATTATCATAGCAATAGTTATTGAAACCACAACAGCAGCCCATACTTCAAAACCAAGAAGCACAGTTGTCACCAGAAATATTGATCCCAAAGAGATGCCGAGGTTAAAGATAGCATCGTGCACAATTGTCAAGTATTGTTCATAGAAGACATAAAACACACTGTAGAAAAAAGAGAGGTTGTCATTAGCCATCTTCCCTTTATATATATATATATATATAATGTAAGATTAACTTCTGTGCTAAGGATAAAGTAGTTCCCCTCAACAGAACCTGGCTTCCTTGTATCTGTGGAATGTCATGTAACAGCCAGCATTCTGTAGGAGTTAACTCCTCACTAACACTTCAAATAAAGATCCTGGTCTCAAGGTCAGTGTAATTCCCACATTGCAATATAAGCAGCTACAGTGGATACCAGAAGGTAGGTGCTCAGATCCGTTGTGATAACTGCAGGAGCTACTACAGATGGACCATAAATACAGGTAGGATTCTTTGATTCAGAGATCAGTATTTCAGATGTACAGACACTAACTCCAATTTTGGTGTGGTACTCCTATACTTAACATTGCTGCTGTATTTGCTTTACATTTAAATAACTTATTTGAAGTCAATACATTCACATCACAGCTTGCAACTACGTATGTCAACATATTTGTTTATGTTTAAACTATTAAACCCTACTATGAAAGGTAGGAAATGCCTGAAAATGAAATGGAGTCAGAGCTCCCTTTCTAGTGAAGGATTTAAGTTAGTTATCAATGACAGTAGAAAGAGGCCAGTGCTATGGATACAAATATCTTCCTAGTTTTACTAGAAATCCCCAAGTCTCTGCATTACCTTCTGTTAGTCAAAACTCAGGTTTCTAATACGTTATTAGCTAGAACCTTTTCTGCATTGCTCAAGTATTTGTCACCGAGGCAAGAAAGATCTAACCATACCTGTAAGGAAACACCCTATAGTTCTTCTCTTTGATGCCCATGGTTTCAGTAATATTGTCTGCTATAATCCGAGCTTTCCTCATAGCATCAATAAAATCAGATGATGTTTTCAGTACAGTATGGTAAGTCATAAAGTAAGTGGCTCCAACCTCCGTTTTGTTGTTTATGAAGTTGACAGCAGAGTTATAGGCAGCATGTCCTCTATAAAAACAGGTACACATGAGATGTCAGCACCATTCAAATTTATTAGCTTCTGTAACGTATAATCTTATGGAATCATAGAATGGTTTGAGTTGGAAGGGAGCATAAAGATCATCTAGTTCCATCTCTGCCAAGAGCAGGAACACCTTCCACTAAACTACAGTTGCTCACATCCCATCCCACCTGGCCTTGAACACTTCCAGGGATGAGGCACAGCTCTTAGAGTAAAGAATTTCTTCTTAACATCTAATGTAAACATACCCTATTTTAAAACCATGCCTCCTTGTTTATCACTACACCCCCTTGTAAAAAGTCCCTCACCAGCTCTCTTGTAGGTGCCCTTTAGAGGGCTAACACCTGGTAGTTGTTTGCAGCAGTTTCCAAAACTATAAAAGCTTCAGAGAATGATACATTTCAAGATTGCACAGGATATTCTAGAATGGGCTGACCGTAGACATTGTCTCTCTTTGTACAGGGAAAAGCTGCTGTTCCATTTAGTTGATGATGCATTTGTTTTTTTTTTTTCAGAAAATAGTACAGAACTGGTGAGACATCAATGTTTGTATTTTAGGAGGACATTAGATATCTAACCTCCAGACAAAATCCAGAGCAAGTATCTTTGACACATTGGTTTAAGCAGAATCTATAGAATAAGGCTCTTACCCTTTGCCACATTTAGGATTAGGGTTGTCTGATAGGAACATTGGCAAAAAGGTCATGAAGTCTTCACCCTGTGGTCTCTGCTTGCCTTCTTGAGTCAGTGGTCGACAACGAGTGCAGGATGGATCGCTGACTGAAGAAATACAGGAGGAAGGTCATCTACAGGATCAAGTATTCTTTTTCCTAAGAATAGGAAACTAGTAACTTCTGACTTGCATAATTACAGGATGCAACTCCATAAACAAAGCATTTTTATTAACTGATCCATCCTGAAATTCCATATAAGTTTTGTAGTCCTTAATTTGATCTATTGCTACTAAAGCAAGGGCTGTCAGAGAACTCTTGTGCATTATCTCCATTAGATCCAATGAGATCTACACCCAGCTGAAGGACCTGAACAAAAGCAGAGCACCACATTTGTGTGCTCCAAGAAAACCAACAGGAAGATAAGAATTTTTATAGCAACTTATGTTGGCTGTCTAGGTAGGCTGTTTTCAGTCTGCAGCATTCCAGTAGAGTATTTAAGCTCACTCAAACAGCAGTTCAAATAAATTAAGAGGACAACTCAAGAGGTTCCTATTTACAGTAAGGAAAGACTCATACCATGTGAAAATGTTTTGGTTGTGAAACTTATAAACCAAGCTAATCCACTAGCAACAAGATGGATGCCAGTACCTGAAGCATTGCAAAATTGTCCAGTGGTATTGTAGACTCTGCAACAGGATGACTGTGGCTTCACCCAGTCAAAGTAGTCATCAATCCAGGACGATGGGGCATAGCCTATCCTCGTGCTAATAAAAATAACACATCCATCATCAGTAATTTTATGTTTAATTCTAAAACATATCACTTGATCTCTCCAGTACCAACTTATGCCATGCCAACCCATTCTTGTCAAATCTACTCAGCACTCCATATAGTCCCACGCTCCAGTACCCCATCCAAGAGCCATAATGCTCAGGTAGCTCAGAACACTGCACCTAAAAAACAGCAAGGGCTTTTTCACTGCATCCTGTTCTGCTGCCAATCTCAGCTTTCTATTTTCCTGTCAGCTCTGTTCCCCATCCTATTCCACACCCTGGTGTCTCAGTTTTCAAACAAAGCTGCTCCTTCAGTTAGGCTGAAATGAACTACAGTGGAAGGAACTGAGGAAAGACTGCTTGAGTTGCTAGTTGCAGACAGAATTCCTGCTTAGCTTCCCTAGGCTAGCCTAGTTTATTCACCAGGTTTTGGAAGCTGAGCATGCAGCCATTTTCCAAAACATCATAACCCTGCTGAGAGGTTTTCATGAGTTTTTCTCACTACTATTCCAAGATTCCTTGAAGGATCAAGCCTCTTTTCCAAACCCAAGTCCATCAGTGTATCCCACCAGTCCAGACAGGTTTTATCCTCACTCTAGAAGACTGTCCCAGCTGCTTCCAACCCCCTCCCTCTCAAACCCACAATATAAAGCAAATAAAATAGAATGTCAGTTTATGACCAACAGATGAGCCTGAGCAAAGTCTGGAGGGCACACTGCTCAGCTACATCTCTTCTATGCAACTATGCAGAGACAAGTATGAAAGACTTACTAGCTACCAATTTCTGCAGCATTGAAGACTTGCTGGACAAGTGAATCATTATTACATCCCATTCCACCACACACCATGTTCTGCCCTTCCAAAGAGGTGTAGTTGTGTCCTTCTTCTAGGACAAAGTAAACAGGGGGACCTGCATGCAGGTACTTGCTGATGTGGCTGAAGTAATCTATTACATAGGAGTCCTTCAAGGGAAAGTTTTGAGTTACTATTATGGAATGTTGAGGTAGCACAACAAATTAAAGGTTCCAATTCAGCCACAAACTGCTGAACAGGGACACGATCATAAGACTTACATCTGGCATTGAGAGAGACTGATCCAGTCCAATCTCTACATTGTGCATAACTGCTGCACTGAATGACAGGATACCCACAAACACTGCTATCTGCAAAAAAACAAATCCATGGAAGTGAGAACTCTACAGAAACAACAGGCAATAGGACTCATTTGTTAAGCTAACCATGCAAAGAGGCTCTAGTTTAAATATGCTACCAAGGATTAATGCCACAGTGGTAGTAAATAGTAAAACATAGCTACTCAAAGGTCCCTTTGAAACTGTAAGGAAATTTACTCTTAGAAATCGGCAGTGAAAGTTACAAAGAACCTTCTGTAAATAAGCATGGTAACCTTAAACTGAATCACGGATTCAGCAACAACGTTCTGGATTAACGCAGTGTAGGAGCCAACACATGCTGACTTTTCTACAAAGGCTAAAGTAATTTAATTGTCTGCAATGCAACTCTTAAATCTGGGTTTTGGTCAATCCATGATCAAGCCTCTATTTACTGAAATACTTTTGTAGTTACAAAAGCTCATTTCTATGCTTACACTGAGAACAAAAATACTAGAAGCCTAATTTATTTCACTGTGTTGAAGACTTTTTTCCCCTATTTAGGCCTTCAGGCTCACTGCTCTTTTGCTCAAGCTGAGATGACTGCCTACTTGAAATAGATTATACATACTACTATTGGTCTCATCCAATCCTTAAGCAGATATGGAGAAAACAGATTTTTGAAGAACAGAAATAACACGCTCTCCGAACGCTGGACTCCACTCGTTTCTTCACTGCTTTTGATGCAACACAGAACATCCAGTCTATTACTCTGAAAATGGATTAAATGCCAGAGTTAGAGCAGCTCTGCAGATGTCACCATGCCCACTGCACTGCAGTTACAGGTGCACTTATACTCACCTCTTGACGCTTAATATCCAAGCCCAGGAGACTCACGAAGCAAGTGACTTGAAGCATGAAGTCTATGAGCACAGCCATTCCAGCAAACAGCGAGAACGTGCGAACCGCTGGCATCGTAGACAGTGTCCCTGGGGGAAGTGACCCAGTCTGTTAAGAGAGCTCCCTTCCCCTAGAAATGCACAGGCATTTTCTAGACAAATGTCCAGTTTAAGTGGTAGCCTTACAGCAGCACAAAGAGCCTTTCTTTCCAGAGCAAAGGAAGCAGCCCACACCAGCCTGGCTACAGCTGCTGTCTGACCTGTTTAACAGCACTGGCTGTGCAAAGGAGTGACTAGTTCTAAGCCATTTCTCAATTCCAAATTTAGGTGCAGACTGTAACAGGGCAGTTAAGGAGTGCTGTCAGGCAACATCTTGCTTCAGTATCAAGCCAATCCAATGCAAGTTGATCCAAAGACAAATTACACTGCAGGTAAACAAAGCCATTATGAAAGAAGGCCAAATTATACTTGTAGGATACGTAAGATTTACCGCTAAAACACTGTGAGGTGAGCCTCAAATGTAAATCTGTTGTAGGGGCATTTTTCCAAACAAGGGGCATTTTGGCAAGATGATTAAATGCAGTATAGGAGTTCATACACCCTGATATTTGATCTGTTCCTAAGGTCAAATTTGTAAGTCACTTTAAGTCAGTAAAACGTTCCAGTCTTTCAGTCTGAAAAGCTTGATAGATTCAGAATTGGATCTTTTTAACTATGCCAGACTCTTAAAGTACTCCAATGCCTATCTCCCCAGCAGAAGTTCAACTTGACAGTAACAATGAGCAACTAAGCTAAACTGCCGCTACAAATTCTTACCCTGCTTTTATATTTTAGTATTGCATTTATTCTTGCAACAGACAGTTATGATAAGGCTCTTATCTTCAAGTATTAAAGGAGTCTTACCAAGAAAGAATGCCACAGTCTCCGAAAAGGATGAGAGAAACATACTGGGTGCCACATCTCCCAAGACTCTGCCAATCTGTTTATCCAGAGTTTCACCCTGAAGGCGTTCATCTCGCTGTTTAAAGACAACAATTTATTATTATTAGGAATCATGCTATTTATAAAGCTATTTCATGGGGCTTTAAAAAACCTGAAACTTTAAAATATCTTAAAGTATCTTTTGTTTCACTGCATTAACAAGAATTAGATAAAAAATAGATGAGACTCTCTAAAACAAGAGTAGCCTGAACATAACTTGTCTTGCTTCAAGTTTAAATATCAAGTCCAGTACTTCAGATAAAACTACACATTTGACAGAGGCAGTGCCACTTTCAGTGGGTTATTGAACACATCAAATTAAAAAGCTGTTACCCACTTGCTGATACTTAGTGTCAGAAGCCCCTAGTCTAAAGCATGTAGTTTAGTTCATGACTACTGCTTACAATACGCTAAAATTACAAGTGATCAAAATACCAGTCAGGTTCTACAAATATTTTGATATCAAGCAGCAGCAAGAAAATGCAGAAACATAAATTGGAGGGTTTTTTTGTGAAGGTAGAATGTACACAGATTCTCTGTTCTCTTCCATTAGGTATCTTGTGAGATTCGAGATCTGCTCACATTGAGCTGAGCACTGGAATGCAGAAAACTTCCTGCTCCAAGTTTACAGCCTTTAAAAATGACAGGCACCTTCAGAAGAGTTTTTATGAAAAAATAAATACCTGAAGTGTCTGAACCATAATGAAGATGTTGTCCACTCCAATAGCCAGCACCAAGAAAGGAATTACTTCTATCACAATCAGTGTCAGTGGGATTCCAAAGTAGCTGAAAATGCCTATAGAGCATGCTACTGAGCTCAGTACAATCAGGATGCCTGCAATGCCCAGAGAGATCTTTGAATCCACCTAAAAAAAGTTGTATTGAATGTCAGCAAACAAGCCACATCATCCCACAGAACAGATAATTGCAAAGGCAAAAGCCATACTCTAACATTTAGTCTAGGTAGTGGAAAACTTTTCAGGGGTTTTTTTTTTTGAAGATCCAAATATTAAAAAAGAAACAACTTTGAAGCTACAAGTCTTAAAGCTGATGTTAACTGAACATTGAGTGAAAGAACTTAGCTGCAATTTGAAGCACACCTGAATCATCTAGTACAAGAACAATGCTCCCCCTAACTCCTACCCAAGGAGGACGCAATGCTCTAATAAAAAACTGAACACCAGCATTCTGCAAAAATAGTTAAGTCACAGCTATCAGCAGGCTCTAGCTTCAGTCCTTATAGCAATGAAAACTATACACATACCAGCAGTCTTCTACAGCTCTGGATATGTCCCAAAGCTATTGAGATGTACACAAACATCACAATATAGCTTATCAACACAACGCTAATATCACTGTTGCTTTCGCGGTCGATCTCATCTTCAATACTCCGTTCGGCAGAAAATGATATAGTTAAGTTTGAGTTATTATAGTTCTTCAGAAAGTTAATAAATCTAAAAAAGAAACAAAACCAAGAGGTTGATCACACTTTAAAGGATGAAACATCTTCCACTAAAAATATTTGAAAGTCATTTGATGGCAAATTTACTTAATCTGTGTGGTACAGGAGTGTCCTGTGGCCAAACAGTACTTTGAGGGACCACTCTCAGTTATTAAAGAGACATGCTGGCTACACATACCTAGAACTCTGCTCTAAGCACTAGAAATACACTATGCATGGAAATACTTTCCATGTTCCCTCCAGAGTTTGAGGACGAATAGGTATATTGAATGAACTACTACAAACTCTTAAGTACAATTTTCTTCAAAGCCAGACCTAGGAATACACACATGAAAGATGACTGCAGCTTAGTCACAGTAATGGAACAATTTATTAGCCCTTGTTTCAGTTCCCCAACTTGAGAGGTGCTTGTGACAAAGGCAGATGCTTGTCATAATTTTATTTTGTCACAAACTTTTTAGTGCAGTAGTTTTATATGAACTGACAAGCCACAGCAGCTGGCCTGTGTAAGCTAGCTCTTCAAGGTGGTAAAAGGGGATGAAAGCCTCAAATCCTCATCTGGATGGCATTTTTAAAAATTAAAGGTAAAGAACTTCAGCATCAGGCTCAACCTTTCCACTCATGGCTAATGAAAGGTGCAGTAAATTAAAGAGTCTACCTGTGTAATTCTAGCCACAATAAAATATATCAAATCCTTTTTGAAGTTACTTATTGGCAGATACTACTGAGCCAGATGGTCACTAAGAGAACAAGAACCTGTATCTCAAAGCAAATCAAGTGAGCCAGACAAAATGAAGGTCTTATGACCAGCACAGTCTGTTTTTACTCAGTTTTGCTGCCTCTCAAAACATCCTTGCAGTTATACTGAAAAACTGTCAGTACAGTGCAGGTGTTTCTTTTTTATCTATATTTAGAGCTGCATTAAGTCATGTATGCATTTCAGAACACAGAGTACTTACTCTTTTTCCCATGCCAAGGCTTTCATCAGCTTTTTTGAATCATTGTAGTAGTTGTTGACAGGAAAAGTAATAACAAGAGCTGTAGCATTATTATAGTTATCATCTATAGAAGAAAAGAAAGAAGTTTGGCATTAAAAAAATGTAACTTACATTCTAGTATAGAAGATACAAATAAGTGTAAAATCAGCATTGCCCAAAGCAATCCCATCCCTACAACTCCACTGAACACCACTGAGTTCTCAAACACAATACTGATATAGGAACAGAAGATAAGCACTCCAGATCGCATTCCAGAGTAATTATTCATTGTTTAACATGCTCATGACTCCCCAAGATTAAATTGTTACATGGTTAGACAAAGAGCTACCAAACAACCACTGCTCATGACTTTCCATCTAATGAGAAATGTGGCTTCCTAAATATTGTACCCCTTGCATATTTAGATTTTACTCAAAGCAAATACAAATCCCCCACAGTTTAATAAAGAAGTGCTTGCCTTTAAACACTATTTTAGATATATTAAACACAAATATACTACCGTGTTTAATTAGATAAATTGCTTGAACAAAATCCTGGCTTCAGAGTAATTATGAAAGAATTTCCTTTGTGAACACTTTATTTCTTAACTGCTTTGCCAGATCAGTGACAAAGCTTTATTCTAACTCAAAGCAAAATACACATACATCCCAGCATGTCAACCTGAGCTACTTAGGATCTTTATCTTTTACCAGGCCCAAAGTAGACCAAACATTTGTCCTGTTGACAAGTATATTCCAATTACGATTGCTTGCATTTTGCAGTTCCAGAGTAGTCCAATCCCAGCACTGGTCTACTGAAAACTAACTTAAAACACCCTTAACTTACTGAAAGTTTAACAAAACTCCATTTTCTCTGGACTGCATTTAAACACCTGTATTAAATGAGAATGCACATTCAGCATCAAGAACAGCACACAAGCGTGTATTCTCAGACTTACACTGCAATACTGTTTTGCCACTTACCATCATATCCTCCCAACACCAGCCATGGAAATACAGGTCCACCAAATGTTCCTAAGCAGGGATCGTGAAGCAAGCTTGTGTCATTCAGTGATGCTGGAGCCCTAAAGAGATCACCATCAACTGTTGTTAGCTTCTGCTTGACAGCTGAGGCACAGCACAAAACAGTAAAAAGCTGTTGTGTAATAACTGAAAATCAAGACAAACAAGCAAAGACTGATAGTGGTACACTGCCCTTGTGCTGCATTTGCTTTGAATTTAAATACAGCTTTAAAGGTGTCTGCCTTATAGCCTTCAAGACAAGGAGTACCTTCTAACCAAGTGAACTGTAAACTAAAGAGAAAGCTTAGAAAATGGCTTTCTGTTCAGAATTCTTCAGAAGCCTTGAAAACTGTGTAAGGTAAACCAGAGACAGCATCCACACCAAAGCAAGCTGAACTGGCAACTTGATTAAAAAATATGCAATTGTACTGCTCACCGAACACAATATAAGAAGTGAGTGTGGTAATCAGCATAGACAAAGAACTCATCCCCAACAGTGTGATCCAGAACGGAATGGCTGTTCTGAAAGTAGTTGAGTACACTCAGGATAGTGCAGTTGTTGTTGTAGGGAGCAAGAGGAGCCAGACAAATGTCCTTCAGCATTACAGTCTCATTGTCATAAGAAGCAGTTATGTTGACAATAGCATCCTGCAAATCCAGTACCTTTAAAAAAAACAAACCATAGTTTAAGAACAACACAAGAAAGCATTTCCCTTGCAAGACAGAACTTAAATGCACACTATATTCTTGCCAGTTTCCAGAGACAGAGGCATGTCAATAGAAGTACGTTACAGAAATATTATTTGTGTTCATAACTATGAACTGGGACTTAGCTTGCAAGTGTCTCTCTAACAAAAAGGGTTTCAGCAAAAAGCTTTTATAGTAAGGCTATGATTTTTAATATGAATATCTAGTGACTGTTTTGATGGATAAATAACATTGCAGGTGGAAGCCAACTCCATGTGGAGTACTTGCTAAACGTGCTTAGGTCTTTGCTCTTGGAAAGTCCCAATTACCTGATGGAGAATATCTTTGGTAAGGGGAGGACCAAAAGGTACATCTTCTCCTGATGGGTAAGGTGAGTAGGTGTCTGGGTGGCTCTTTGGTGCTTGAATAATAACTTGTTCAGTACGGAAGAAAGGCCCAAAGTGTGTGTCAAAGTATTCCTTCTCCTTGCGGGCTTGGCTGCTTGGGGCTGACCAGAGATCCACAGGATTTGTAGTTGCTTTAATATATACAAAGCCTGAGCAGCACATTGCAACAAAGACCACAGAGAACAGGATAACAGGACGTGGATTTCTGACACAGAAAGCCCCCCATGATGTAAATGTCATCCTCAGGCCATTCTCAAACCTTTCACCAAGCCTTTCACCACAGGTAATGTCTCCTGCAAGAGCAAGAAGCAAACAGTAAATGTTTGAGGGTTAAGCAGCATTTTCT
>WEIU01024450.1:6390-19324 GCA_013389925.1 Aegithalos caudatus
CCCCCCAGTGCCACCCCTGCCATGGCAGGGACACCTCCCCTGTCCCAGGCTGTCCCCAGTGTCCTTCTTCCCACACTTCCCTGGATAATCTCTCCCAGGGCCTCCCCACGTTCCTCCAGTGCCTCTGGTTTTGGGGTGAGGAGCACTCACACCCCACATCAGCAGCAGCAAACCCAAGCACTGGAACATCTCCACCATAATTAACCTTTTAATTAACATATCCACAACAAATTTACTGCAGACTTGAAGGCATCCAAAGCACAGCTGTGCTGGCTGGGAGCTGGATGTGATTATTTTGGAGAACAGAGAGAGCTCAGCTTCCACTCAACAGATTTGCAGAAATTAAATCCCCACCTCTGGCACTTATTTTACATTTCTTATCTCAGGAAATGACTTTTTTTTTTTTTTTTTTTTGACCAATTGAGCACCTGCTGCTTCTCAGCTGGCCCTGGAATGAGAGTGCAGAAATGTTGTTGGAATTATAAAGTCAGAAACCAAAAATCTGGGCTGAATATTCAGTGAGAGGCTGAGCTGCCCTGGTCCCCACAGCTCAGGGATGTTCCAGGGGCTGCAGCATCTCCAAGGATGGGGACCCCACAAGTTCTCCATGTCCATCCTGGGGTTTCTGAGCCAAAGATCCTGAAAGAAATCCCAGGTGGTTCCAAGGATTCACCCCCTGCAGCAAATTCTGGGATGTGCAGCTCCCCACAACGTCCCAGCCCCGCATCAGCTCCACTCCCAGCTGATGAAAATCTCCAGTTTTGCACAAAAAAAAACCCCAAAGCAGCAAAATCCTGACAGTCCTGTGCCTTCATCCTGACTTTTCCCCATCCTTGGGAGCAGGCTCTGCCTTTCCAACCCAAATTAATCGGAGATCTGAGGAATTTCCATGTTTGAGTAGATGTTCACCCCAGATTCCCTGTCCTCCTTGCACCCCTTCCCCGTGGCCACCCCTCAGTGCACAGGCTCTGATGTTCCTCTTTTCCTTTCCTTTTATCTCTCAATCTCTCCCTCTGGACTTCCACAACTCAGAAATAACAGCAACCAGATGCTGCTTTCTGGTTTTCCCTTCAATTTCCCAAATTACTCCTAAATTGTGACCTTGCCTAGCAAGGTTTTGCCTAAAGCAAGGTTTGACTGCTGCCTTATCAACTGCAGGAAACAAACCCCTCGCATTAGGAAATAGAGACAGACCCTTAATTAACTCTAATGATGGTTCTGGGGGCCCTTATCACACATTCCAGCTACAATAAAAAGCTTTTCAGGGAGTTGACAGCAAGTTCAGCCCTCATTCCTCCCTCCTCCCCAGCAGCCAGGCAGAAGGGAGGAGGAAAGCTCTCAGCTCCCTCTGAAAGGGAAATTTGGAATATCCCAGGCACTTGAGTGTTGGTTGGACCACAGAAATGTCCTCCAAGCTCCTCCTGCAGCTTTTATCCACTTTAGAATGGGAGAATATCCAATTATTATTCATTTTTGGCTGCACCCAAGGGTTTGGTACCATCCCAGCTATTCCCAGCTCCGTGGCTTTTCCAGGCACAGAGCAGCAGGAGTTAAACACAGGAAAAATCCAAATTTCCTCCTGATGGCAGAGCAGTCCCTGAATTTGCTGTTCCATCATCAAGGGTGCAGATCAGAACTGGTGCCAGCGTTTTTCCAGGCTACAATTCCATGAGAGGAGATGGATTTAAGTGCCTCAGCTGGGAATTTGGGCTTTGCCTTTAAAGAACCTGTGGTTTGGAATATTGATGCATTTCTCCAATTTCCCTTGGTTTTCCTGAGTAATAATTGTTCCTCATGTACTTTTCTAACCAAACAACACCCACAGCCATTCCAGGAGGGAAAGGTGGGATTTATCCTGGATTTCCCTGCCAAGCCCCAGACATCCCAGCAGCACCTCCAGCACAGACCCGTGTGCCATTATTGCTGCCACCCCAGTTACAAATCCCAGTCCCCATTTTCCTTCATTTGCATCCCCCAGTGCCACCCCTGCCATGCCAGGGACCCCAAATCCCCCCCAGTGCCACCCCTGCCATGCCAGGGACCCCAAATCCCCCCCAGTGCCACCCCTGCCATGGCAGGGACACCTCCCACTGTCCCAGGCTGTCCCCAATGTCCAACCTGGCCCTGGGCACTGCCAGGGATCCAGGGGCAGAAATAAAGAAAAAAAAGGCAAAAATCTGAATTTCCAAAGCAAGGGGTCCCACAGCTGCTGTGCCTTTCACCAGCATCACTCACCTGAGGTTTTTCCTGCACACATTTGGACACCAAAGCTATGAAACAAATCCAATCAGCTTTATTCCAAAATGGAACAGCTGCTTCCCACTTTATCCCTTCCCAATTTATCCTTTCCCAGTTTATTTATCCCTTCCCATTTTATTCCTCCCCACTTTATCCCTCCCCAGTTTATCTATCCCTTCCCACTTTATCCCTTCCCAGTTTATTTTTCCCTTCCCAGTTTATTTATCCCTCCCCACTTTATCCCTTCCCAGTTTATTTATCCCTCCCCACTTTATCCCTTCCCAGTTTATTTTTCCCTCCCCACTTTATCCCTTCCCAGTTTATTTTTCCCTCCCCACTTTATCCCTTCTCCTGATGCAGGAGCAGCTGGCTCTGTCCCTGCTCAGGAATTATCCCCCAGTCTGAGTGTTCCTGTTGGAGCCCAAATTCCCAGGCAGGGAGGTAAATAAAAGATTGATAGCCCAGAGCTCATTTGGCATCCTCACAGCTCCTTTAAATCCTCTTTTAATGGGCAGCAGAGAATTCCTGGGGCACCAAGAGAAGGGAGGCTGGGCCAGGCAGCCCAATAATCAGCAATGTGATTAAAAATTGGATGTTTGGGGGGAAACATGGGCAAAGCTTTGTGTTCTTACAGGATCTGGGCAGAGCTTTGTGGTGGCATTTTCTAGAATTCCTGTGGATTTAACCAGCAGGAAATTGAATCTTGGATCCACGTGCCAATTGAGGAAATCCCTTGCCAAGCTCTGCTGAGGGAAGTTCACTCTCAAGTGGGGAACAGCACCAGGAATGAGGCACAAACACAGCAAAGGCTGCTCCTCTGCTGGGGGGGAAATTTGGGGTTCTGGGAGACACTTAAAAACTTGTGGATAATGGGAAAAAAATAAAAAATAAAATGGTAAAATATTATTTTTCTGCTCTTCTACTCCCTTTGTCCTTTGCTGTTTTAATCTCTGGCTTGTGTGTACTATTAGGGAAAACATAAAATAAAAGCCACAAGGAGGAGGAGGATGCACAGGTTGTGGCAATGATTATTATTGATTATTCTCTTACTCTGCCTTTCTCCACACAGGTGAAGAAAATCCTCATCCCTGGAGAACTTCAGCAGCCTCCAGGGAGACCCCCAGAGCAGAAATAAAGGAGCTGGGGTCCTTCAGAGCAGGAATGAAACATAAACACAGCTGGAATTAAATCTCTGAGAGTTTTAGATGAGATTTCTCTGCCTGCTCCAGCTTCCCTGGCCTGGCACAGCAAACCACAGAGGGAAATCCATGGACATGCCTGCAATATTCCTGGGAGTTCTTCACTCCTCCACCAGCCTAATCACATTTCCCCCCTCTCCAAATGAGGAATTTTCCATCCTGGACATGGAAGTGCTGAAGGAATGGGGATTTTCTGTCCTGGGCATGGAAATGTTGGGGAAATGGGGATTTTCTGGATATGGAAGTGCTGGGGAAATGGGGATTTTCTGGCCAGGAAGTGCTGGGGAAATGGGGATTTTCTGTTCTATCCTGGATATGGAAGTGCTGGGGAAATGGGGATTTTCCATCCTGGACATGGAAGTGCTGAAGGAATGGGGATTTTCTGTCCTGGGCATGGAAATGTTGGGGAAATGGGGATTTTCTGGCCATGGAAGTGCTGGGCAAATGGGGATTTTCTTTCCTCTGGGCATGTGCTGCATGAGGTTTGCTGGGATTCCCCTCTCCAAATGAGGAATTCCAGCTTTATCAGCTCCCTGAATCAGAGCTGCCATGGATAATCAGCTTTGTGCCCCCCATCCCTCCTCCTCCCAAGTGAGGAGCTGCAGATCAGGCCAGCCCCAGGCCAGATGTGTGCTCTGGGCTGAGGGAAGGACACAAATCCCCCCTGAGCTGCCCTGGATGTGCTCAGCAGAGCCCTGGAGCTGGGAATGGATGGAGAGAAACCAAGGAGCACGGGCAGGAGGTGGGGAGAATTCCAGAGGGACTTTGGGATTGATGGGTGTGGGCAGGAGGAGGAGGCTGAAGCCATGGAACAGAGACACGTGGAGTTCAGAGAAATTTAATTTAATTTTAAATTTAATTTTAATTTAATTTAATTTTAGAGAAATTTAATTTAATTTCCCTGTCTTCTAATGATTGGGAGTACCTGAAGAGCCTTTGGGAGGGGTCATTCCAGCTAAGGACAGAGGAGGGGAAGGAAATGGAGAGGAGGAGTTGAAATCCAGGCTCTGGGGGACAGGAGCTGCCCCCCAGGGAACACCAGTCAAACCAGTGCCACCAGTTACAGCCCAGAGCAGGGCTGGCACTGCCTTCCCCAGGTTTATTCACCCCCTGGCACAGCTGGGAATCCAAGCCAAAAGGGGAACTCAGGCCCCCAAAAGCCAGAGGTGAAACCACCCAGGTCAGTGACAATTCCAGCCTTCCTGTTAGGATCACAGCTGATAGGATCAGGGTTATTTCCTGGGATTTTCCTTTCCAGATTCACCTTGTCCTTCATTTCCAGCATTTCCCCTGCTCCTGCAAGGTGCAAACCACCTTTGGATCCCCCCTTTGTGTCCCAGGTGTGCCTGGAACTGGGAAGAGCAGAGCTCAGGGAAGGGTCCCTGCCCAGGGGAACCAGGGGGCCAAGGGAAAGCTGCCAGAACTGAAACACAAACCAAAGGAAACAAAATCAAAGCTGCCCCTCAAGAACCAGACCTGGGAAAAAAAACACAACAAACCCCAACAGGTGCTTTCAAGCCTGACTAAAAATAACGTGCTGGAATTTTTCTGTAATGCCTTCAAAGATAGGGAATGACAGGAGAAATGAGAAACCAGCCTGGCTGGGCTCACAGCACAGCCTGGGAGCTCGAGGGGCCCACGGGGGCTGCCCCAAACAAATCAGCAGCACAGCAATCATCCCTGCACTCCTCAGCTGCACAGGTCCTTACTCTTTCCCTGTAATAACCCCTCCAGCCCTGGACTGCAGCACAAACTCATTATTCCCCTCCTCAGTCCCCAATCCAGGCACAAGCTGATTCTTTTCTCGTGCTCCCCACGGGTGATGGGAGCTCTGTTTGCCCTGGCAATGTAACTTCTGCAGTTCTATTTAGAGTTTTAAAACCTGTGCACTTCTTTTAAGTCTCCCCTCCCTTTTATTCACTGTGCTTTGTTCATTTATGATTGCAGGTTCAGCCTGGCCACACACACCTTTTATTCCTCTGGCTCATAAAGTTTTGATGGTGCCATTGCAGCCAGGAGTTTTTCTTCCCCTGTGCTTTGGAAAAGTGCATTTTTCAGGGAGTTTGCTCCCTCTGGGATATGGATACACCTGCCAAGGCCACACTGACCCCTGTCCCCACATGTCCATGGCTTTTAAATCCCTCCAGGGACAGCCACAGCCAACCCTTTCCAGGAAGGGATTTGCCCTAATACCCAACCCAAACCTGCTCTGATGGAAGAATTCCTGCATGGAAAGGGTTGGGAAGGGAGGGGTGGAGGTGGCACTCAGAGCTCAGGGCTGGGGATCAGCCACAGCTTGGACTCAGTGATCCTGGAGAGCTTCTCCATCCTCAGCAATTCCCTGATTCTGTGATCCTGGCACCTCCTGTGCCCTTCCCTTAGGGATATTCCCTCCCAAGGCTCAGTACCACGGGCACCCTGAGGCTGCTGCACCTCCCAGGCCACTCTCAGGAGCCCCTTTCCCATTTTTCTGTCCCCAAAATCCTCCTTGGGCACCCTGATCCCCCCTGAGGAGTCTCCCCCTCCTGCCCTGCACGTTTGCATCCCTGCTGCTCAGCCCAGCCTGCTCTGCTGGGGCTGGCAGGGGATGCAGCCCTTCATCAGGGATGGTTATTAACCCATTAATTAATAGGGAATTAATGCTGCTCCAGCCCCAAATCCAGCCTCTGATCAGGAATTACAGCACACAGCTCCCTGTGCTGCCTGTGCACTTGGCAGTGATCCTGTTGTTTATGGAATTTCAGCAGATTTCAGGGGGTTGGGCTCAGGGTTGGGTGTCTAATGGAAAAGGCTGCTCAGGATTTAACACCTGCCCAAAAAATCCCTCCAGAAACCCAGCAAACCTCATGCAGCATATGCCCAGAGGAGAGAAAATCCCCATTTCCCCAGCACTTCCATGTCCAGAACAGAAAATCCCCATTTCCCCAGCACTTCCATGTCCAGAACAGAAAATTCCCATTTCCCCAGCACTTCCATGGCCAGAACAGAACAGAAAATCCCCATTTCCCCAGCACTTCCATGGCCAGAACAGAAAATCCCCATTCCCTCAGCACTTCCATGTCCAGAAGAGAAGCAGCAGATCCCAGGCTGGGTCAGGTTGATCCCAGTGGCTCCAGCTGGCCCAGGATTGTGTCCAGATCCTGTGGAATATTCCCAGAGGAGGAATCTCCAGAGCCACTCGTGGAAGGTGTCCCAGGGTGATGCTCCTGGAGGTTCCTCCCATCCCAAACCCTCCTGGGGTTCTGTGCTGGATGTGCCCTGCAGGACTGAAATAAAAGAGATAAAAGGTGAGAAATCCACCTCTCCCTGTGCTCTTTCCTTATTTCCAGCAGGATTTACCTCTCTATTTATCCCTCATTTGAGTTACTTGCCAAGGTTCCCAGC
Organism: Aegithalos caudatus; assembly: GCA_013389925.1. Lineage (NCBI taxonomy): Eukaryota > Metazoa > Chordata > Aves > Passeriformes > Aegithalidae > Aegithalos > Aegithalos caudatus. Next base: position 13,212 of record WEIU01024450.1, read on the forward strand.
TTTGCAGGGATCCCCCAGGGAAATATTTCCCTTCCCTGCTCACCTGCCCAGGTGTTTGTAAGGAATCCCCTCCCTTCCCAGGCCCTGGAATGCTGCAAACACCAGGCTGACCAATAATTTAAAGCTGGAATGAACCACTGGCCTATCAGTTAAAATTAAATCCACTCCATCCTGGCAGGAAATCAATAGTCCACAGAAATAAACAGCACCCTGGGAGGCAGAGCCTTGGACATGGTGTTTTCCAGGATTGCCTGGGAGCACAGCCCTGCTCCCAGCCTGGGAAACACAAGAATTTGCACTGATTAGCCCATTATTTGCAAAATTGTTGTAAACATGTTAATAATTAATCAGTATCTGCAGCGTGGCCTCATCAATGTGGTGGGTATTAAAGTCCATTCATGATTCCAAGATGTTCCTGGGGATATTTTGCAAATCCTTTCTCCAAGTGCAGCAGGTGCTTTTTGTGTCTTTGTGGTTTCACAGCAATTATATTTTTTTTTACCAAACAAATCAAAACAAAACAAAACAAACAACAAAAAGGACAAAGCATATAAAGATAATTTCTCTGTAAAATGCATTTGAATGCATCACTGCTCATTTGCTCAAAGTCCTTTTTTTTTTGGAGATGTCTGGTAGCAAAATTATTTGTGATCGGCCCCAGCACTGTGCAAGGCCTGATTGGAGCTGCAGGTAATAAAATGGAAAATAAAATATTTAAAGCAGACTCTCCCAAACCAGGCTGCTCCCATGAATGAGCTTTGTGGGATGGCTGCAGGAGGAGAAAAAAGGAATTACAAATTGGGATGACAGCTTAAATGCATTTTCCCTTCACCCTGTGGTTTTGATGAGGAAAGAAATCCAGAACTGCATCCCTGGCTTACAGCTGGGGGTGCCCAGATCTGCCAGCAGCTGTGCAGGCTTGGAGCCAGGCCCTGCTGGAGCAGGGAGCACAAATTCCCAGCTGGAATTTGGGCTGAGCACCCTGCAAAGGGCAGGAGCTGCAGGGAGCACAAAGCAGGCGTGGGGGAAAAAATGGGGGGGGAAAAATGGGGGGAAATGGGGGAAAATGGGGAAAAAATGGAGGAAAATGGGGGGAAGATGGGGAAAAAGATGGGAAATAGGTGGGGAAAAAATGGGGAAATGGAAAAAAATGGGAAAAAATTTGGAAAATGGGAAAAGGAGAAAAATGAGGAGCCATGAGAAAGCGGGGGGAAAGGGAAATATGGAAATAAAGGGGGGAATGGAGAGGGTGAATAAGGAGGGAGAAAAGGGGAAAGAAGAGGTAAAGAGGGGGGAAGGAAAAGGGAGAGGAGGAAAAGTGGAAAGAGGAGGGAAAGAAGAGGAAAAGAGGTGGAAAAGAGGAGGAAAAGAGGTGGAAAAGAGGTGGAAAAGAGGAGGAAAAGAGGAGGAAAAGAAGAGGAAAAGAAGAGGAAAAGAAGAGGAAAAGAAGAGGAAAAGAAGAGGAAAAGAGGAGGAAAAGAGGAGGAAAAGAGGAGGAAAAGAGGAGGAAAAGAGGAGGAAAAGAGAAGGAAAAGAAGAGGAAAAGAGGAGGAAAAGAGGAGGAAAAGAGGAGGAAAAGAGGAGGAAAGTATTTTCATTTTGATTCAAGTAACAAAAAAGCAGATATTTAAAATTTAGGAAAAAAAAAACCCCCATACCTCAGTGGTCACTCCTTCAATTCAGAGATGGATTAAAAGGGGACAAGTGCTGTGGGCTGTGTCCCAGGCTGGCTGGGAGAGCCTGGGATGTTTGGTGGGATGAATTTCAGTGTCCCTGGGGCTCCACTGGAACATTTTGTGCAGTGGCTGCAGCTCAGGGGGAGTCACCAGGACCACGAGGTGAGGCAGGGAAAGGTTGGGATTTCATCAGGAAAAAATATCCCCCAAACTGAGGGTAATGATCCCAAGCTGAAGCCCTGGGAAGTGGCTTTGTCCCCTAAGGAATTTTGTTATTGTTTTTATTGCTTTTATGAAGATGCAGCAGGGAAAAAAAAAAAAAAGAGTTCAAGCCAAAATAGGATTTTCATTAAATTCACTGGTGCAATTCCTTTGCAATGTTTGGAGCTAAATCCAGCAAATAGCCAGGGAGGGAAGGGTTTCAAAGACATTAAAGGTGTTTTAATGAATTCCAGAATCCCAGAATTGCTGAGGTTGTTGGAAAAAACCTCCAAAATCATCAAACCCAATGATTCCAGAGCATTCCCAAGGCCACATCCAAAGGCTTTAAATGCCCCAGGGATGGGCACCCGCACTGGGAAGCTGTGCAGGGCTGGAAAACCTTTCCAGGAGGAAATTTGGGATCCCAGGCTGATCCAGGGCAGGCAGCTGGAAAATCTGCACCCAAACTCTGAGAGAATCCCTGGAAATCCTGAGCCTGGCACCCAGCATCACCCTGCAAGCACTGAGTTTATTACAAACCCTGTAATTTCCCAGGATATTGTGTTTTCCTCTGGCTGCAGCCAGGCCCTGCTGCATGAACCAATTTGTCCCTGGGAGCATTAATTGTTTAACTTCAGATCTTAAGGAGCTTTCAGCAGCAAAGCCAGCAGAACTGTGCCCCCAGCAGAAATATCCCATTTGCAGGGAATGCTGAGTGCCAGGAGCCAGCTCTGAGGTAGGAAATTGTGTTTCCTTCAGCCACTCATTTCCTGAGCCTCCTGAGCGTGGGCACCAGGGGAATTTTGTCATTTTCTCTGATTTTTGCTGTGCTTGGCCAAAGCCCTGAATGTCCCACCCAGGCAGAGGCTGGGCCCTGCTCCTGCACCAACAGCAGGAATTGCCTCCCAACTGCACGTGCACCAAACTCCTTTAGGCATTTAACATCACCTAAAATCTGAATTAAATCCTCTGCTTTACCTGGGAGTTCTCCTGGCTGTGCAAGGGCAGGATTTCTGCCAGGGATTGGATTGGTGACATCCAGATCTCCATTCCTTAGAGGGGAAAAACAAAGAATGCACAGCAACATTTGCTGGTGGGATTTGATTATTTTAAAGGTCTTTTCCAGCCTTAAAGATTCCACTATTGTAATTCCTTTTGTCCTGAGATATCAAGCTACTGAAACAGCAGCTTTCAAAGAATTCCAGAGTGGATTGGATGGAAAGGGACCCCAAATCCCCCCCAGTGCCACCCCTGCCATGGCAGGGACACCTCCCACTGTCCCAGGCTGTCCCCAATGTCCAACCTGGCCTTGGGCACTGCCAGGGATCCAGGGGCAGCCACAGCTGCTCTGGGCACCCTGTGCCAGGGCCTGCCCACCCTGCAGGGAACAATTCCTGCCCAAAATCCCAAATAAATCAGTTTGAAGCCCTTCCCCTTTGCTGGAAGGCCCAAGGTACCCAAGGAGTGACCATGGCATTGGAGCTCTGGCATAAATCCTGATTTAATCCCAGAGCAGATGAAATCAGGACCCTGGTGACAGCAATCCCTGTGTTCCAACCTCGTGTTCCCATTCCACATTTTGCTGTTCCCAAAGGCCTGTTGGGGTTTATTTATGCTTTAAAAACGAAGGTGGAGGTTTCACTAACAGGAAACCACCTCCTTCCCTGCCATTGTGCTGCTTCTCTTTCCCTGCCCTCCCTCAGCATTCCAGCTGCTTCCACGTGCTGAGCCACTGCTTCCCTGGAGCTGGGAAAAACTTTTCAGGTGCAGCTCTTTCATTTGGCAAAAAAAACCATTTGGGGCAGGCAAAGCTGTTTAAAAATTCAAATGAGGTTTTCAAATGGTTTTTTAGCTGAGGAATTTGGAGACATTTCCTGAAACACAGGAGCTGGTGTTTCTCAGAGAGGCTGGAAATGAATTCCGGATGAAAGAGAAGCCAGGAGAAAAAAGCCCCCTTTTAACACAAAACATGTTTTGAAAATTTCCATTTCAGGGCATGGATTGGGTGTTGCATTTGATCTGAAGTTAATGAGGTCTGCTCAGGTAACCAGCTGCCACAGAATCATGGAATCCCAGGATCATTCAGGTTGGAAAACAACTCCAGGACCGTGGAATCCCAGCTGTGCCATCCCCACCTTGTGACACCGAGCTCTGAGTGCCACCCCCAGGAACTCCTGGGACACCTCCAGGGCAAAAAGGATCAAACACAGCCCAGCCAGCCTGAACAGCAGGAAAACATTCCCAAAATGCCAAAAGGAGGTGCCTGAGGAGCTCCCTCCCCACTGGAGGCTGTGGCTGCCTCGTGTCCCAGCAGAACCAGGGCTGGCAGAGCTGTCACAGCAAGGACAAAGGGAATTCCTGAGCTGTGATCCCATCAAATCCACCCCTCTCCCACCTTCCATCATCCCAGGTTGTTCCAAGCCCCTCCAGCCTGGCCTTGGACATTTCCAGGGATGGGGCAGATCCATTTCTGCATCTCCCCTCGTGAGCCCCCTGCATCCCTCCCTGAGAATTTCCTACAAGAACTCCCCTCCCACTCTCACCCTCAGTAAAAACAGAGCCATTATGCCCCGGATCAGTTTGATAATTGCATTTTCCCGTTATCCTGCCATCGTCCTGGGTGGCAGCAAAGTGTCCAGGTTGTTTACAAGAGCTGTGAAATTGGCAGAGGAAAATGGAGATGCCGCGGCTCATCCCAGCACTTCCACCTCCCCTGACCCTGCCATTCCATAATCTGCTTTTTTTGGGTGCTCTCAGAGGCTGGGGATGTGCTCAGAATGGTGACACCTCTCTGCTGCTGCAAGGAGAGCGCTGGGAAGTGTTTCCCACCACAAAGGCACAATATCCAGTAATTATCCCACTGGGAGCAGTTCCCCCAAGAAAGGCAGCTACAAACAGCCCGAGACGTCTGAAAGGCAGGAAATTCTGTTTATATCCACGTGTTGCCAAAGCCACGAGCAGAACTCTTCCATCCCTCAGAGCCTTGGGATTCCAGGCTGGTTTGGGTTGGGAGGGACCCGCAGCTCACCTCATTGATGTGTCCCATCCTGCGCACAGCTCAGGTGTGGGAGGGAAAGCCCAGGAGGCTTTTGCCCTCTGCAGGTGGAAGGAATCCTCTCCCACCGTGTTTTTCCCGCTGACACATCCCTGTTCCCGGCGGGGATGGAATTTACACCATTTACAGGCACTGATGGAAATGCGGGCGCTGCTCCCGGCTCTCCGAACTCCTCCCGTGCACGGAAGGCTCCATCTGCTGTCACACAGGCAAATTCCAGGGAAAAGGGGGAAAGAGACGGGAAAAAGGCAGCTGATAATAACTTCGTCGCTATGGGGGTTTTTAACTGCCCTGGGGAAAAGAAAAGAAAAAAAAAAGCTGGGATGGATGGGATCTGGGGCAGGAATTGTTCCCTGGCAGGGTGGGGATGAATTCCCAGAGCAGCTGTGGCTGCCCCTGGATCCCTGGCAGTGCCCAAGGCCAGGTTGGACACTGGGGGCAGACTGGGACAGTGGGAGGTGTCCCTGCCATGGCAGGGGTGGCACTGGGGGGATTTGGGGTCCCTGCCATGGCAGGGGTGGCACTGGGGGGGATTTCGGTCCCTTCCCACCCAATCCAATCTGGAATTCTCTGATGGCTCACGGCTGACCCCTGAATTCTGTTGCCATCCCCTGATTTCCCCAGGATCTGCGCTGTACCCAGCACTGGATCCAGGAGGGATCCGTGCAGAGCTGGCAGCCCTGGCACCCCGGGATGCCAGGCCCAGGCTCTCAGCTGAGGGATCCGGGGCTGAGGGGCAGGAATGCCAGGCTGGATGTGCCCGGAGCCCGAAATCCCTGAGAGTCTGAGGCTTCCTGACAGCCCCCGTGGGGCATTCCCAGTTTAACCCAGACCTTCCCAGTGGCAGGAAAGCCTCGGCTCCTGCCCTTCCTTCAGAGGCACCCGTGGCACTGCCAGGGGCTCAGTGGAACACCGGAGCTGCTCTTGCCATCAACATTTATTATTATTATTATTATTATTATTATTATTATTATTATTATTGTTATTATTGTTGTTATTATTATTATTATTATTCCCAAGGACTTGATCTGAGAAACGGCTGAAAAGTCCAGGTTTGCCTTGGGAACAGCAGCCAATGAATTGAAATTGGAAGTTTAAAATTAATTCCTAACAAAGCCACACTGGACAGCTCCGGTGAGGGGGAGGGGACAGCATTCCCAGCCCTGCATCCCGTTATCCCG
>WEIU01024451.1:0-28948 GCA_013389925.1 Aegithalos caudatus
TTAAAATTATATATTTAAAATTATAAATTTAATATTATATAATTTAGAATTATAAATGTAAAATTTAAAATTTAGGATGCTTTGCTTTTTGGCCCTTTTAGCTGCTTTGTTGCTGTGACAATTGCAGCCACAAATAGGACATACTTACACCAATAATGTTATTTCAGCTTTAATATTAGCACATCTATTGTATAATTTCTAAGCATCCTTACACATAGCGCTCTAAGGTAAATTTCAAGGTGGAAAAATTGGAATCTTCCATTATTTCCCATGTGCCGTATTTTCACATTGGTGTAAGGGGAAAACATAATGGTGGAAGACATCAGTCTTTAATTCAATATCTTAAGTGTGACATGAATAAACTGGCCACAATTTGAGTACTGCCTGTTCTCCCCATTTACCTTATGTTCAATGTAAAACACATCAAAAAATGAGCATGAATTTCCATCTTCTGGATATGGAAAACAGCAAGATCCTCAAAGCCCACAATGCTTTGGCCGTGATGATATCTTGGTGAGATTGTGTCTCTCTAAATGTAAGCACATCAGCTTCATCTGGTGAGCAGCAGTGGCCATTAAAATCATAGAATGTGCAAATTGATTACAATATTTGGAAAACAGCATTTAGCAGATCAGTTGCAGAATTTTGGTTTTCTATAATTGTTTTTCTAAGAAGACTTAAAGCAAATATAAAGTCAAATTACTGCATGGTTGTAGAGCTGTTTGTAGCTGCACTGTCATGTTTTGATAACTGTTTCAAGGGAATTATCTCTTAGAGATTTCTGTTATGACATGCTAATGTCTTTGCTGTGGCACCTGTCCATGGCAGGGAGGATTGGAGTAAACGACATTTAAAGATCCCTTCCAACCCAGGCCATTCTATGGTTCCATATATCACCTCTATTATTTGGTAGAAGGTAAATCTAAATAGTATTCCACTCCCAGATCTCCTGTGAAATTTGCTAAAAAAGCGAAGAAAATTCTTTTGTTACATTCCAGTATGAGTTTGGCATTGGGAAGGATAACCTGGTGGCAGCAAAACCTGCCCCAATACTGATGGTCTACTCATGGTCCAAGCTGTGTTTTGGTATCAAAATAGCATTATACACCTCAAATCCATGAAGCCCTCCTAGCTTGGTGAAAGGAAAAATACACCTGGAGTTGAGGCTCACACTTGATGTTGACTCTTAATTATTCATAGGAATGTGGTGCAGAATGGCTTAGGGAGCAGTAATAGGACAAAGCCTTGGATTTGGTTGAACATTTAACACTTGTGTACATCCAGCCTAGGGCAATAATCCCTTGAAGTTATTACTACCTCCATGCTGATTTGTGTGAGGAATTAAAAGTGGTTGCTAGTAGACAGCTATCTATGTCTAGTGACCCTCTAAACACTCTGTGAGTTTGTACTGCCAGTGCCTGACCATCCTCACAGCAAGGAATTTGTTATTCATATCAGTCTGGTTATAGGTTTTAATTACTAAGTATATGGAAACTTTAGATGGAAGTAGGCATTCTTAAAACTCTACAAATGAGCACTCATTAACCACTTAGTGGCAATCTGAGCAGAAGACGATCTCCATGGCAGCATGTGGTGGCTTATTACCATGGGGGAACACTCTGAAAAGCAGTGATGTGCTCTTCTTCCCAGGAGCATCACACACAGCCTGTGTGCTGTGGGCTGAAGGGAGGGGGCTTAAGTCACTGTTCAAGACAAATAGTTTCTGAGGTTTATCCCCGAATATGAATAACCACAGGTGTTCCATCCCTTGATATAGAATTGGTCAGGAACAGATCTTAAACCCTTTGCTGTTCACACACCCTTTCACTCAGTCACCCAGCAAGCAGCTCTTGGAGGGGCCCCCCATCATCTAGAATGCTCTGGATCAAGTCCAGACCCATTCTATAGCTGGGGAAAAGGTTCTTTGGTGCTCAGATTGTGTGCTCTCTTCATCTGTGATGGCAAGTCCTGGTCCAGCCACACTACTGCGATAGGAGTGAACCTGATGGACAAGGACAGCCTGGGCACACCGGAGAGACTGCAGTTAGTGCAGATTGCTGCAGCTGTTCTCCTGGGATGTTGATGGGAAAAGGTCTTGCAGTGGACAGGGACATGGGCAAATTGCTTCAAGGGGACAAAATCTGTGACCAGCACTGGGGCTGCCAGCCCCCACAGCCTCTGCTCTGGTTCCCAAGCAACCTCTGTTTCCCATCTCCCTCCTGGTGCAGGTTCAGATCACAGTCAGTAGCAGTGACCCTCTCTCATTCTAACATATGAAGCAGAGATCCCGAGCACCTGAGGCTCATGCCAGGACTCACAGAGCCTGGTCACCTCGTGGAGTCCCTGCCTGGTTGTCTGGCATGGACCCTCCATGCTGGGAAGCTGTCAGCCTCTGGGGAGCCACCTACCTCCTGCCGGCCTGGCACTTTTATCATGCACAGTAAGAGGAGACATAATCAATTCCCCAGTTGGCACTTTGCACTGAATGCACACTTTTTCAGTCTGATAGCAGGACTAAATTAGTTATTTAGCAATGAGACCCTAATTTAAAGTGAGCAACTGCCCTGACAAGGATCATTGTTCAAGGCTGTCCCCCCTTTCCTTTCAGATGAGAGGCCCACCAATCCATGGAAGGGGATAAATAGACAATTAGAAAACAGATATATTTTGTTAGTTCTACAAAGCTCCCTGGTGCTGTCAGGCTCACAATAACGGGGGCTCTGGTAAATTGGTGGGCAATGAAAGCCAGCTGTACAGTCATCACTCCTACAGACACAAAGCCATATGTGGCCATTTACAGAACATCCCTGAAAATAAATGGAGCCAATAAGACCAGGGAGAACTAAAAATACTTGACAAAGTTGCCTGCTCTTTATTTAACAAGAATAAAATATCTAATGGTGTGTAATGGAAGCCATCAATCACTCCTGAGTAAAGAACATGTTTAATACTCTACTTTTAACTATTAGTGCAATTTTTTATTCATCTGTAATAAGTCAGCAATTAGTATCTACTGTATGCAGCATGGTGATGTTGTGCAAGGGCTCACAAAAGGCATGGGCCCAGCAGCACAGCTGCAAAGATATCCAGGCTCAAACACTGCAGGGACAGGAGACACAGACCGGATAAAGAAGGAAGACCGAAGGTGGGAAACTGCCTCTTCAAAGATATTGATATCTGCAAGCACTTCCTAGCAAATATTCCATTTAGGCTTGCAAGCAAGATGACATTTCTTCTTTTTACTTATTTACTTTTACTCTTTCCAGGCAAGGACACATGAATAGATGTTAGGGAAAGTCCTTCAACTACCTGCTTACTCTTGATAAATATATGTAGTGCTTTTCCTGGAGATAAGGATTATGAAGTTGAAAACTCCTGACAAGTCTGCAGATCTGCAAAGTGGGACTGTGGTGTGGAGCTCAGCACTGAATCTGGGCAGCAACACATGGAAGTCAGGCATGAGATGAAGTCAAGTTGCACCACACATTTGCCTTCAAGGTGCCCGCAGCACATGCACACACTGCTGAGTCGTCACCATTGCTCTTCATGTAAGCAATCAGCCAACCAAATGCCAAGTTTCATTAAAATAAACTCAAATGATTTTGCCTGGTGTTACCTCTGCTGTAAGACAGGACAAAGCTGCTACAATGCTTGGAAACTGGTATTTAATAACCACGGAGCCGTGGCCCCCTCACGAGATAAAAACATGCATCAGCAAGTCAGATGGTACTGGCTGTGCACATGAGTGCTCAGACTCCACCCTGTAATGTTGGGTGCTGCACTTAGAGATGGCATATGCTGCAAGGTAACTGTCTGCTCTCTTGCCTATTTTTAGTTGTTTCTACAGGACAAGAATTGTAATTTATTTTGCAGAACAGCAAATGTCACATCCTATGAGTACATTGTTGTACAAAATGCCATATAGTAACTGGAGAAAAGTGACCTTCCATAATGGAAGTGTCCTATAGAACTAATAGAAAATTATAACCAATAGCTTTTACCAGATAATTATATCCCTCTTCTAGAACAGTTTTAAAAGCCAAGGACACCTCTATCCATAATACTGTGCACTTTGGGCTTGTTAGGTGTGTGCATTAATTTTTTTTTTTTCTCTTTCTATTCCATTAGAGCCAAATTAACGTAATCTCTGTCTAAAAAAATTCACGTTGATATTGTCAGGGATTCAGACACAAGGTTTAACCTTTTCACTATGCCTGACCAGCTTCTCCTTTCTGCATGTACCACAAGCTTAGAAGATTGCAGTCTTCCAAATCTAGCTTAATTGATCTTAAATCTATTATATTTTATTTTCATGGGGATTTCTGACTGGGTAACAAATAGAGAATTCTTTATATATTTCTACAGCCACACAAGAATGCAGATTTCATATGTCCTCTACCAGTGTAGGGTGCCATCCTAAACTGAAGCCCCTTTTGTAAGGGACTTTTGGTCTGCTTTCGAAATATTTCAGCAGCTGCATGTGGTAATGGTAGTAACTGAAGTGCACACCTCCTGATGCATAGTTATCTGTGTCAAAGCAGAATAATAATTTAGTTTCTGGGAACCTACAGAATACTTGTAGGAAAAAAAAACCCCATGGCTTAGGACATGTCCACTGTGCCAATATAGTTACCTGAAACAGAAAACAAGCCCTCATTTACCAGCAGAATGAGGACTGAAAAATAAGCAAATTCACAGTATTGGGGAAAATGGGCATTCTTGCTTTGAAAAGATCAGCCAGACAATAGAAACAATTTTACACCTAGACTTCCCTGAAAATGTTAGAACAGTCTCCAAAAAACGGCCAGAATAACCATGCACAACATATGTCAGCACTCTCATTTTTTCCAACACAGATATTTTTCTGCCCAGGAACACGAGACCTGGAGGAGCATGGGTTCTGTCCCAGATTTTCATATTTTTCATGATAGTTAGTAATACTTTGTTGAGAGAGAAAAATAACTGATTTCATAGAGCTACCAAATAGTGCCCACATAAACTTTCTGTCAGCAGACTCAGATATCTACATCTGCATTGTGGTTTTTCCATTGCCTTTGAAATCCCTCATGCTTTCTTGTCTGGTAGAAAATAACAAATGTTTCTATAAACTGATCTTTCCATAAAAATTTAGGACAGAATCTCACTGGGGGTTGGGAGGGACACTGGAGATCATCCACTCCAACTACTTGCTCAAGCAGGACTGTGCCCAGTTGGGTTTTAGACATCTCCAAAGATGGAGACTCCACTGGGATGATGCTCAGTCACCTTCACAGCGAGGAAGGGTTTGCTGATACTCAGAAGGAATCTCCTGTGCTTACATGAGTGCCCATGGTCTCTGTCACTAGGCACCCCTGAAGAGAGCTTCATCACTTCCTCGTCATCATTCCTTCCATTACTTACTTATACACATGGATAAGATCCTCCTGAGCCTGCTCTTCTCCAACCTGAACAGTCCCAACCCTCTCAGCCTGTCCTCACAGGAGAGATGCTTCAATTCCTTCATTGCCTTTGTGGTTGTGGGAGGCCCAGCACTGGACAGTACTACAGATGTGTGTCGCCAGTACTGAGTATAAGGGAAGGCTCATATCCCTCAGACTTCTGGAGATACTCTTGCCCAGGATGCTATTGCTGCCTTTGCTGATTCATGGTCAACTTTCTGTTCACCAGAGCAGCTAAGGTTATTTGTGCCATCTGCTTTCCAACTGGGTTTTGAGGCCATCCCTCCCCATGAGCAGCACTTGGCTGTTCACTTCTTTGAATTTCACGAGGTTCTTCTCTGGCTTGCTGGCTCTAGTCAGAGCAAAAAAATTAACTCCTAAGAGAAGGATTTAATTACTGGAGTTGCATTTGTCAACTAAACAGAGGTGATGTTACCTGAGGCGTCACACCATGAGGATGGAACAAGAAGTCCTGATTTGCACACTCAGAAAAACACATTGACTGTGTGTGGACAGAGTACAGTCAGCAGTTCAGCACAGCCCCTTGCTGGGCTCATTGTAATATTTGGTCCATGTGTATGTGCCCTGTCCTCCATTGGTGCCAAACAATAGCTGGAGGGGGTTGGAGCATTTTTCAATCCTAAGACATCCAGAAGGGTTCCAGATCTTTGTCTTTCCCAATAACTGACATGTCAAGAGAGATGGACTATCCCAAAGAGACCTTTTCTTATCTCCCTGTCAATAGATTGGAGCTCAAATCCTCTCTGCCCTGCATACAGTTCCTAGAATCAAAAGACAATTGCAAACCATTTGCATGGGCACAAACAGCAACAACATCTCTCACACCTTGGAGGCATTGTAAGCCAACTGGAAAGGAGCAGACAGAGCTCATGTAAGGATGCTTGCTTTCCCTTGTTAACTGTTCAAAACCTTAGGGAAAATGCAAATCCCTAAGAACTTCAAAAGCAACAGCAGCCTGGCAGAGTCCCTTCAGCAGAGGGCACAATGCTGAGATTGTGGGACTCGTATCTGAAGTGATATTCAGAGCTCTGATTGCAGAAAATAGAAGACAGTGTATGCAATCCATGGGGACAGGTTTGGCACACTGCTGTTAAATGGAGTTATATAATTATTTACAAGGCATATCCTTAAAGATCCTTTCTATGATTAAATTAACATAAAATGTTTTAATACATGAAAATCACCAAAGAGGACATATTTGCAAGGGATTTTTTTGTTTGTTTGTTTATATTTGATAGAATAAATTAAAAGTAATTGCTTTTCAGGATGAGCTTGTGCTCATTTGTATGATTATGACTTTTTGATTAACCTTTTTTTTTCCTTTCTGTTCTGTACATAGTAAGCAGGATGATCTCCTCTTGTAACTTTATCATTTTAATAAACCTTGCCATGCCAGCAGCAACCCAGAACCATTGTGACCTGCCCATGACCACCTGAGCCCTACTTAATTGATTTAATAGATTTACCTTACACAGTCCTTGAAAACAAGTTTAATCAAATCCGTTTGAAACACCAAAAAATCAATGGCCACTCTAGCTACGTCTTGGTGGAGAAGGTGATAGTGTGTGTGTGTCCGTGTTGTAAAAGTTCTTGTTTTTGTCCTTTTAAGAAGAAATTACCTTTTTCTCTATGACCTGTGCTAAGTGAAACCATACACAGGAAGAATAGATTAACTTCTCTCAAGAAGACAGTAAGAGTAGCCATACAAGTCTATCCAGTCTGTCTGATTGTGATGGGATCATCCCAGTATGGCATGGAATGTCCATGGAGGAGTACAGTAAGATAGCCATTACTTTACTAAGGTTATAATTAAATATTCTCCCACTAAATAGTGATTTACAGTTCATGAGTGTCAGCACCTCAGTTTTATCAAGATTTCCAACTCAGAAACATGAAAGAGGGGCAGTCCTTGAGTTTATAAAGTAGTTGGAAAAAAAAAAAAAAAAAAAAAAACCAAAAAAAAAAAAAAAAAAAAAAAAAAAAAAAAAAAAAAAAACCAAAAAAAAAAAACCAAAAAAACAAAAAAAAAACAAAACAGGAAAAGAGACGAAAAAGGAAGAGTTGACTAAACAGTTTATAAACTGGTCAAAATTGCAAGGCCACAGCATACTGAAATATTGAAAAAAAGCTATGCAGAGTGACATACAACTTGAAAATAAGCCAAGTGACTGTGATACCCTCCCCAGCAGGTTGTGATATGTTGGTCCCTGTCACAGCACCTCCAAGAGGCGGAACTTCTGCCCACTTCACCCTCCTCAAAGCCACCTCGAGAGCCAACATAGGTCACAAGGCTCTCTGCTGCAGAGCAGGCTTCCTTTAAATGCTATGGTGTTATTAGTTTGTTGTTTTTTTTAAATCACCCCCTGTAGCTACATTGAAATGACCTTTCTCCTCCTGCTACTGCACAAGCTCCTTTCTAAGGGAGATCTCTGGAAGTCAAGACACACGTTTTGCTTCAGGTTGAACAAAGCATCTGCCCTGACCCTGGAAACAAATTCAAAGAGAATGATTTATTGTGACTCTTGGCTGACTTTTCATGGGGGAAGGAGATCAGCAAACCAAGCACCTAGATCAGGAGTATGGAGTAGCTCATTACCTGGGCAAGACAGGCTTGGTCCCTGAGAGGTCACAGGGAAAAGCCCTGCCGAGGAGTGAGTGCTTCACACCAGAGGAGTGTAGAAACCTGTACAGCATTTTACCACAGCTTGCCATGTTGCTTTGTCACTTCCCATCCCACTAGAGGCCCAGCAATGAGCATGCAGGTAATGCTCACTATTCCCTGACTCATCAAGGACAGGGGTAAATCAAAGTTAATCAAAGAATCACAGAATGCTTTGTGTTGAAAGGAACATTAAAGATCATTTTGTTCCAATTTTCCCATCATGGGAAGGGACAATTTCTGTTAGATGAGCTTGCCTCTAGCTCCATGCAACCTGGTCTTGACCACTTCCAGGGATGGGGTAACCATGAGCCTGAGCCATGTTCCCAAAGTCTTATGGAAGCTCAGCTGGTTGCAGCCCATATCATCAGTGTGGCTGTGGACTCACAGTATTAGGAAACAAGGATTCCAGAGTTTGGTGTACAGAAATCACCCACACAGCACCATAAGTGCATTTGCAGTTCTCTTCTCCAGACTTACGACTCACATATCCATAAAGCCTTGTAATTTGGATATGTGGCTTTGTGATCAGGTTGGCCCAAACACTGTTGCTGCCAGAGGGGCTGCTGGCTTTGCAGTGCTCTGCTTCGGGGTCAGTCCTCTCTGCAGCTCCTCCCTAGCCTCAGGTACTTTCCCCACCAAGGTTCTCCCCAGCACAAGACTTTTCCTTGAGAGCTGGTACCTGCCAAGGGGGAGAGCAGAGGATCATTCATGAACAGAAAAACAGGAGCTTGCTCTCAACTGCAGCACACTGCCTTCTTCTCCTGCCTTTCCCAAAACACTCCCAGTCCCTGAGGGAGGAGAAATCCCCCAGCCCCCTAATGTCCCCCCTACTGCTCCTGGGTCCAGCATCCTGCTCTGGATCTGTGCCTCACTGTTGCCCTTTGGGGTTCTGCATCTGAGATTGTTCATCTGACTCCTGCACTGCAGCAGGTTGGGATCCCCAGCATCCTGTCAGATCCTCTCTTAGTGCAAGGTCCTTTGCTTTCTATCTACACACAAAATCACCTGTCACAGGATTATTTCTGTGAAACTATGTCTTTGTAGTGGTGCTGTGTCTGAGCAGCAGAGACTCTCAGACACACATGAGAAGCGGGACACAGTTAATTTTGGGGATGATTGTGATTAAATTTATTGCTAATACAGTACCTAAGTATTGCTGATATCTACATAAAACTATCTAAAAAAGTATCTGAATAACAACTCCTAACAATAACTCATCTATTGAAATGGATTACAGTATCATAGAGTCGTGGTCTCTCTTGTTGAGTCACAAGCCTTAGCGAGACCCCCTCTTTGTCTGAACTTTCCAGAGAAGTTTAGGTCTACTTAGTCTCAGATCTAGTCACAGATTGTGTCTAAAGGATTATGATATAAGCAGGTTCAGCTAGAAACATACAGATTTACAGTTGGCCTTTCAGAATTCACACAACACAGGTGTTCTGTTGTTTTATCTTTACAGACTTTTTTTCTGTAGGTGTGCACTGAACAGGATTTTTTATAAGCACCCCAGACGCCAATGTTAAAACTCTTTTTTATCCCACAACTTAAACAAATTGAAAATTTATTTCTATGCAATTAATTTAAAATGGATGATTTCCTAGCTGCTGAGCTTTTATTTAAAAGAAAACCTCTATTATACTGAACATTTGCATTAGGAGATGCAGGTCTCATTTTCTAAGTCTGTAGAGTTTTCAGCCTGATTTCTTTTCCCTTGAGAGAATTCATTCCTCTCAAGGACAGTGGATGTAAATAATTCTTCTATCTTTTCATAACACATCTAAGTTCTCATACAACCCTCTCACAGGTGTTGTTTCTATTATTTAACCAATGAAGAGAAGTGTTGTCTTTACTGACCAATTATACAGTTCCTTAGCGGAGCATGTTATAAAGGGCTGTGAAAAATTGTAAATAAAGCCTTTCTGATCTTTCTTCTACCTGGAGTCAAGCTCTTCATTTCGTGTCCAACAGTGACATGGAGGCTGTAAAGTATTGCTGCACAGTAAGGCAGAGAGAGTTTAGCAGATGGGTGCAGATCTCCATGTTTCAAAATGAAGATGCTGCTGCCAACAGCAGGAAGGCACTTTACGGTTCCCCACTTGGGAACTCTGCTTTATCGTGGCTAAATTTCCCTTTGCTAGCATTTGAGGTCAACACATCCAGCAACTCAGTTACATTTTCCCAGCTGGCTTGTGAAGCTGAAATCCTGTAAAAAAATGCTGGAGAAAGGCTGAATATTTTCCTCTGCTTCCTCCTTTCCCAGATAGCTATGGGTTTTCAAGACAACCGGGTCTGATTATGAATTGCAAATGAAAATTTGGTTTTCACAATTTCTAGCACCATTTTATAAGGTAAATCTGAATAATTTCTCTTCTTGGGAAAAAGTTTATAGCTTTTTTCTTCTTAGGGCCAGCTTTCCCTAATCATGTCAGTCTGTGCTTGTTTCCTATACTGCTCCTCAGCCTCATGAAACCCCTGAAAAAATCTGTTTTTTCCTGAGTCCCATGAGTGTACTGTCTGATGGTGACCTTCTCTGAGTTCAAATATGAGGAATTCTTTCTCTGGCCAGATTTT
The DNA here is from genome assembly GCA_013389925.1 of Aegithalos caudatus. Taxonomy (NCBI): domain Eukaryota; kingdom Metazoa; phylum Chordata; class Aves; order Passeriformes; family Aegithalidae; genus Aegithalos; species Aegithalos caudatus. The sequence goes on from WEIU01024451.1 coordinate 10,693, forward strand.
TGCAGAGACATCCAGCTCCTGCACTCCAGGGAAAGGCCTGGTACTGGTCAAGGGAGGTTCCAGCCCTGGAGGTCCCAAACCTGGTACTGTACCCCAGCTTGCCAGTTCCACTGACATTCATAAAATCATAGAATCACTGAACAGTTTGAGGTGAAGGGATATTAAAGGTCATTTCATCCAAATCCTCTGAAATTAACATCTCCTTTCCCACACATTTGAGTAAGCTCCCTCCTGATGTGGGATAGACAGGTGTTCACACATGGTTGTATAAGCATGGTGGCACGTATCACAAAATAAAGCTTTTGAATATGTCCTTGCTCAGTGCAGGGGAGTTGGACTAGACAGCCATTAAAGGTGCCTTCCAACCTGAATTTCTTTTTTAATTTCATGAATATTGCTTGGCATCAGCAGTGTGACACAGAAATTGTCTCCTGTAGGATATCTTGGGATATATGGTTTCCTGTATAGATTTTCTTGTGACTCATAGTTCTTTCTTGGGATTCTGTTGTATTCTGAAGGTTCAACCTTATCTTGCTATTGAAGCCAACGGTTTGTCCAATACAGATTTTTCTCTTTTTACCAGCAGATAAAAGGGAGAATCTTGTCCTAGAAAGAATGGTCATTAACTCGCTTTTTTTTTCCTGTTTTCAGGAAAAGTGGCAATCATTTTGGAAGACTCAAGCCTCAACAAGGGGAGTAGACAGGAAGGGGAGACTGAGCAAAACGAAATCTGTGAAAAGCAGCCAAGGACCCAGAGAGATTCTGGGATATAATGAGCACTTGGGCATGGCAGAGCAAGTGCATCCTTCAACAGGAAGGCTTTGAGTGGGAGACAAAGGCCCTAAGAGCTGTCACAAACTGAGAAGGTACAAGAGCCCTGGAAGAGAGGATGAACTGGTGCAACAGGCAGAGAGGAGGAGAAAGAAGGTGATACAGATAAGAAGAGCCACAAGGCTGTGAGGCAGACTATGTGAAACGAAGGTTTGCAATAGTAAAAGAGTAATACTGAGAGTAGAGAAAAGCTTCAGTCTGCATCCCTAGGTCTGTGACCAATGATGATAGCTAACACCCCAAGAACTAATCCTAAGGACAGGGCTTGGCAGCTGCATGTCTTAAATGGACTTTGGAAGATGAGGTAAGGCTTTGTGACAGCTTTCTGTGAAGGTCTTGGACTGGGACAGCTGCCAGCTCCCAGGAGGCAAGAGCCGCCCTTGGTTCTGTCCAGCCCAAAACAAATTAGAATGTTGTTGATGCAGCATACAAAGTACTTCATTTCTTTTTGAGGAGATGTTGGGTAAATGTTTTTTTCTGATGATGTCTCAAGGCAGTAGGAAGGGCTAAAGAACTGCTCATTATGATTATTGCTTCTGTGCTGCAGGAACACAATGAATTCTGCCAATTACTCCCAGTAGGATATTTTCCCCCTTCTCTTTTCTTCCTCAAAGAGAAGGCCCTTAAATTATTGTCATCTTAAGATATTAACACAGTTTATTTTCCCAACACTTGATTAGGCATATCATTTCCACCTTTTATTTCTACCATTTAAGTTTAATCATGAACTTGTTAAGCATAAAAAAACTATTAAATGGATATAGTACATTCAAAAAAATTAGTATTTCAGAATGAGCACTTAAAAAGAAAATTTATGCATCGAAACAATGGAGAATTACAATTAAGAGCTCTAGGGATTGGAGAGTGATTTGTCCAGCCATTACACAGTCATTTCAATTTAAATTAAAATTGCAACTATTTTCTAGTCTACTAAAAATATGTGGTGTCACATTAAGAGTTTTAATGGAGCTTTCTCTAGGGAATGTAGCAAAGCTAGTTAGTAGCACATAAATAACTAAATATTGGAAACTGAATAAATTCTTTGCCAAAACACTAATAGGATAAAACCAAAAAATGGTAGTAGACAAGTTTATTTTCTCTAGTGAAGCACAGCCCTCATATTAAACCAAAGAAACAGTTCACAGTGTCCAAGTCTATATGGTTTAACCAGAGCTGATTGAAAAAAATAAATAAATGTCTACCAGAAATATTTTTCTAATCTGACAAGCACCAGTGTGAATGATGTTGCATACTTTGTTAACAAACTACAACAGTGTTACCAAAATGTACAGTGATCCCTTCTTCACCTAGAATATGCAAAATAAATCACTGTGGTCTATCCAATATCCCTAACGTAGGGAAAGTTGGCTTACCCTCTAAGTTTTCATATTTATGTTAGTGATTGAGCTTTAAATTTTAACCACTGCAAAACATGTTTTCAGAAATAGAAGTTTTTACCGAGTTGCTTTATTCAAGTCTACTTAAACACTAAGATCTGATGGATCAAAATGTACCCATCCACCAAGCCAAAGACAGCCTTCAGGTGAGCCTGGATGGCTTCTACAATTCAGAAGGTACTCGGGATCTGGGAGCACCAGCTGCTGTGTTGGGTGTGCTAGGAAGTTTTCATAAAGAACAGGACAATGTGTTTTGCCTGCTTACCTGGACTCCAGAGAAATATTAAGAACTTGGAGCTCACCCGTTCTGTCTCCCAGTGCTGCAGGTAGAATGTCAGCTGTGGGGGAAATACTGTCCCTCAACCTGCTGCTCTGAGCAGTGCAGATACCTTCACTCTTGAAGGGAAGAATCTTCCTCCTGCTTCTGTGCTCAGAAATGTAAAGGAACACATCCTGCCTGTAAGTGCCTCCACACCTGTCAGCCCCAGCTAGAGACTTGTCAGTGGGGTGTTTCTTCTTGCACCATCATAGCAGATCAATGTGCTTTTCAGTTCCATTCAATGCCTGCACCTGCAGGAGGGTGGGATGTGCCATGTGGGATGGATGGCCACTGTCAGGTGTGAATGTAAAGAGGTGTTCTGAGGTCATGGGAAACATCTCCCAAAAACATTAAGCAGACTTCAGGGACAGCAGGGTTTAATGCAAAACATTTTTGAAGCCTGTTTGCTATTATAGCTCTCAAACACCTGGAACTTAAAGCTTTAGGGACTAGCAGCTACTACCCAACATATAATGAAACAACTAAAATTTTATTATCCACCTCTCCTAACAAAAATTGGCTGCATTTAGACATTGGAAAAGCTCTCCATATGGCATTCCCAGTTGTTTTTTCAGCTTGCTGTTATAATTACAGATGTCAGTATTGTCATGCCCTTAGTTAGTATATTGACTTTAATTTAGTAAAACAAAAGGTAAGCAATCAGACTAATAGCCTCAACCCTGACCAAGCCTGGATTGCCAAGACTGTGTGGTTTTCCTTTGCATTGCATCTACACCAAAACTTGCTCTATGGGCTCAATAATTAGCTTAACTTCAATATGCAAACATATTTTGATTCTCCCTTCTCAAAATTTAATTCTGTTTTTGTCTACTCAGATTATGCAGATGTTTCCATCTTAAACTAGCTGCAATTTCTCATTTAAGTTCCTCTGACCCTGAACTCTTCTGCAAAGCCATCCAGCTAGACAAGTTCTGAAGAGACAAAGAAAAGCAACAAGAGTGACCATCTCTATGAAATATATCTTCCTCGTTGTAATTTTAAAGCAGTCTTTAAAAAGGATCTGCACATCAAGCTTTGAATGGAAAAATAATTTAAACATATGAACCGGTGAGCTCTAGGTGTAAAGCAGGAAGGGTTTCCTGTTATCTGTTCCTCAAAATAAAATCAACCTGCCACACAGTTTGTTAGGATATCAAAATTACTCCAGTTCTCCTTTGTGAATTGGTTTTCTTAGTAATCTGTAACAAAAAGAAAAAAGGCACTTTGTACTGCAATAGATAGTAGATGTGATTTCCAGAAGGACAGAAGTTACTCCATGAATTACTGAGATAAGGGAGTAAAAAAGATCTGCTAAAGAGGTAGAACTTCTTGTAGGTTCTTCAGTAATTGGTCTGGGACTGCTCTTGCAGTTTTGTTAGTGGCTAGACACAAATTGTAGAAGGCATTAGAGAAAATTGCATAGTAAGTAAAAGATCACAGAATTACAGAATCATTAATGTTGGACAAGACCTCTAAGATCAAATAAATAAAAGGATTAATGTAGCATCACCATGCTTACCACTAACCAATGTCCCCAAGTGCCATATCCACCAACTTTGAAACACTTGAGGGATGGTGACTTCACAACTGTCCTGGACAACCTGTGCCAGAGCTTGACAACACCTTCAGTGAAGAAATTGTCTCTAATATCCATCCAAAACTCCCCTGTTATACTTGAGGCCATTTCCTCTGATCCTGCAGCTAGTTGACTGGGAGGACAGCCCAGCCCCCACCTTGCTATAACATTCTGCCTGGGAGTTGTAGAAAACAAGAAGGTCCCCACCAAACCACTTTTTCTCCAGGCTGAACCCCTCCAGCTCCCTCAGCTGCTCATCATCAGATTTCTGCTCCAGACCTCTCCCCCACTCCATTGCCCTTTTCTGGACACAATCCCACAGACCCATAGAATATTCTAAGTTAGAAGGGACCTACTAGGATGATCAAAGTCCAACTCCTGGACAGGAGTCCAACACAGGACAGTCCCAAAAATCACACCATATGCCTGAGTGTTGTCCAAATGCTTCTTGAACTCTGTCAGGCTTGGTGCTGTGACCACTTTCCTAGGGAGCCTGCAAACTGAATCATCTGCAAAATCACTTTGCATCCCTCTGAGTCCTGCATCCAAGTTGTTTATGAAGTTGTTGAAGAGAACTGGGCCAAGGATGGATCCCTGCAAAACCACACTAGTGGCCTGTTGCCAGCCTGATGTTGCAGCATTCACTTTTTGCCTGACCCACAAGCCAGCTGTTCTCTCACTGTATGATGTGTTTATCCAGCTGTGGGCTGAGGTGTCCAGAAGGACCCTGTGAGAGGCAGTATGTAACCATCTGATTATCAGAGAGAGATGCCTCTACCTGAATTAAAGTGCAAGCAACACCAGTCAATAGTATGGATTTTATTTAATAGTAAATGTGAGGTAGAGAGAGATAAAAGAAAAAAATTAGAAAAGAGAGCAGAAAAAAGGAGGCAGAGAAAGAGACAGATGAAGTAGAAAGATACCTCCCCTTGGGTCCAGATGTCATCCCGTTGGTCCTCTTCATCCTGGGCTTCTTAGTGGTAGGGGTCCTGAGGCTGCTGAAAACTTCTCACCATTTATACATTTTAGCAACAAAGAAATTAATGCTCATTGACTACTCAGTTCTCTTATTCTGTTGGTTAAATAATTCTTTCTCTTCTAATGCTAATTAGTTCCATGCTCAGTCTTTCTCTTCTCTTATTTCAGTGGGTTTCTTGTCTTTAATCAGTGGGCTATGGTATCCTCCTGCAAGATCTGATCAGTCAGAGCTGATTTTCACCATAGCTGCTGAGTGCACTTTGCTTGTGGAAAGTCTCCCAAAAACTTGTTTATCTTTCCTTACGCCTGAGATAAATGGACAATAGTATCACCTTTGTCTTATCTCAAGTTCCCATTAGGAGGCTTAACTCACAGTCCAATTCCAGAAATCCAAGAGGTACAGTTGAGTGGGGTAGAAAGGGGGAGGGGGAATGGGGGGAGTGGGTTTTGGTGGTCACAGATGAGCAGTTGCACAATTCCCTACAGTAGACAGTCTTCAGTGATTTTAGTGTTTGAGGAAATTGTGATCTTTAAGTCTCTTTATGCAGTATCAAAAACTTAACTGAAATCCAAAAAAATTATTTCTACTGCCTTCCCTTGATCATCTAGGTGGGCTGCCTTGTCAAGGAAAGGAATCAGATTTGATAAACAGGACTTAACTCTCATGAAATCATGCTGGCTGTGACCTGGGTCTGTGTAGTCCTTCAGATGTTTTCCAACACCTCCCACAATAATCTTCTCCATAACCTTATCAGGCACTGTAGAGTCATCCTTCTTGTGCTTTATGACAGCTTCCACACAACTGGGACCTCTCCAGATTCCCAAGACTGTTCAAATATTGAGAGAAGCCTCACAATGACATCAGCCAGCTCTTTGAGCGTTCTCAGATGAATCCCATCAGGCCCCATAGATTTATAGGGATCCAGCTGGTGCAGCAGATCCCTACAACTTCAGGACCAACTGTGAGTTTATCATTTTCAAGCCATGGTCATTCAGCTCAGTACACTGGGACTCCCTTAGCCCATGCTGAAGAGAGAGGTAAGGAAAACAATTAATATCCCTGTCTTGTCAACCTCCCCATTTGTGAGGTGACCACCCTCATTCTGGAATGGGCCAATGTAATTTCTGCACTGTTTTGGTGGGGGGGAGTTGCCAATGCATTTTAAGACCCTCGTTCATTGTCCTCCAGAGTTCTGGCAAGTTTCCGCAGTTAAACTTAACTCCAGTTAAATTTTGGCTGCAAAAACTTTCTCCCTGCAGATCACCATCTCTGTATTCCTGCCGTGTCATCCAACCTTCTCCTGCTGGGCATACACCTCCCTTTTCTGCTTTACCTCAAAAACAAGATCCCTGCTCAGCCAAGCCAGCCTTCTGTCTCATCTGTTTGACTTTCAACATTTTGGAATTGCCTCTTCCTGTGCCCTTAGGAGGTGATACCTAAAATGTGACCCACACTAATGGACCCCAATACCTTTGGAAGATTTATCTTGATCACATTATCTCTGAGCAGCCTAAAGTCTGCGCTACTCATGTCCAAAGGCGAAACTTTTCTGACGCTTTTCCTCCTAGCAACAGAGATTTTAAACTCAATCACTTTGTGGCTGGTGTAGCAAAGAAAATCACCAATCATGTCATACATGCAACCTCTTTTTTAACAAGCAACAAATCAAGGAGGGTATCTTTCCTAGTCAGCTCTCGTAGTACTTGTATATGAAGTTGTCATCCAGGTGTTTTAGTAACTTTGGCCTGGATTGTACCAACTGTGTGATGCTCCCAGTTGTTTTCTGTCAGGTTGAAGTATCCCAGAAGGACAAGGGCAGTTGATTTAGACACATCCCTTAGTTCCATTGGTGTTACCATCCAGGCTGGGAGATCTATAGTACACTCCCACACAGATATCTTGCATCCTTCACTGCCCCTTGATTCTTACCCAGAACCTCTCAGTTGTGCCACTGCCAATTGTGCCCTCCCTACATTCTAACCCTCCTGTTACATACAATTCCTCCCTCTGCCTCATCAGCTTTGCCTGTTCTTCCTAAAGAATCTGTAACTGTTCAATAGGGCTTTTTAATCACAGGACTCATCCCAGTAAGGTTTCACTTATGCCAGTGATGTCAAATCACTGGGACTGGGCCAAGGATTCAAGCTTGTCTTGTCTGTTCTTCATGCTGTGTGTGTTGGAACTGAAACACTTCAGCTGTGGTCTGTTGTAGCCAACACCTCCCATCAGTGCTCAGTTCCTCAAGCTTTGGTGCATCACCCCACTGCCTCTCACTATCCAGCCTGGTTTTGTCCCTTCCCCCTTTCCAAACTAGTTCAAAGCTCTATCAGAAAGTCATCCTAGTTCCTATGATGGAAACCTTTTTCCCCTCTGAGAGGTGCATCCCATCAGGTGTCAGCAGATCAGGTGTTGTATAGACCATCCCATGGTCAAAACCCCAACATTATTCTAATGACATTAGCCCCAAAGCCCAGTGTTGATCTGATGGATCTGCCTATTCCTTTGAATATTGTTTCTTTGAATATTATTCCTTGATACTGGAAGGACTGTGGAAAACACTATCTGTGGTCCTAATCATTCAATTAATCATCCCTACATCCTGAAATTCCTTTAACCTTCAGACTTCTCTATTGTCTCATCACTGCTGCCTTGAAGAACCAGTAACAGATAATAATCAGAGCGCCTTAGTAGACTGGAGAGTTTTCCAGTAATATCCCTTACTTGACTTTTCTGTAAATTGAGTCCAGGCTCCGTATCAAAGCCTCTGTTCCACTTAACAAGGGAATCAAGAGAATTATTCTTTTTCTCTTAACAAATGATGCAGAGGTTGATTGTGTTGCCATAGTTGGCCCCACACCATCCCAGAAGTACCTTCATCCACCTCATCAGCTGACTGCCTTTCTGGTTCCAGGCCTTCCTACCTGTAGTAAAAAGTGCCAGTCCTACTGGTCATCATGCTTTCAGGAGGAGGAGCTTTTCTCCTAGAACTGGCAGAGACCAGCTTCCTTGCAGCTCTCCTATTCAACAGACCATTGACTAGCTACATGACAGGATTCTAAATCTACCTGGCTCTCTACTACAACAGAAGTTCAAGACTCCTTAGACTGTAGCACCTCTGAGAATTCATCATTCTCTTGAATGCTGTGTATTCATTTCCCCTCTTTGTTTCTTCCTCTGGTGATACAGCACATGGACAACACCTGAAAAAGGAACAGTTGTTAGCCTCAGCCTCACAGAGAGGCATCCAGCACTCCTGATAACCTGACATCTGAAGATCTTTATGTAGTAGCATCAGCAGGTCTGGCTGTCTGGAGGCCTGTGACATGGCCGATGCAGTGACTTCAGCAGCTACAGGGGCATGCCAAAACTCCAGCAGCTCTGTGGTATGCCAAAACTATACCTGAGAGAGGATACACTATTAAGACTGGTGCTGAAAATGTATCTCTGTGTCCTTCACCAAATACTCGCNTTTCTGACGCTTTTCCTCCTAGCAACAGAGATTTTAAACTCAATCACTTTGTGGCTGGGGTAGCAAAGAAAATCACCAATCATGTCATACATGCAACCTCTTTTTTAACAAGCAACAAATCAAGGAGGGTATCTTTCCTAGTCAGCTCTCGTAGTACTTGTATATGAAGTTGTCATCCAGGTGTTTTAGTAACTTTGGCCTGGATTGTACCAACTGTGTGATGCTCCCAGTTGTTTTCTGTCAGGTTGAAGTATCCCAGAAGGACAAGGGCAGTTGATTTAGACACATCCCTTAGTTCCATTGGTGTTACCATCCAGGCTGGGAGATCTATAGTACACTCCCACACAGATATCTTGCATCCTTCACTGCCCCTTGATTCTTACCCAGAACCTCTCAGTTGTGCCACTGCCAATTGTGCCCTCCCTACATTCTAACCCTCCTGTTACATACAATTCCTCCCTCTGCCTCATCAGCTTTGCCTGTTCTTCCTAAAGAATCTGTAACTGTTCAATAGGGCTTTTTAATCACAGGACTCATCCCAGTAAGGTTTCACTTATGCCAGTGATGTCAAATCACTGGGACTGGGCCAAGGATTCAAGCTTGTCTTGTCTGTTCTTCATGCTGTGTGTGTTGGAACTGAAACACTTCAGCTGTGGTCTGTTGTAGCCAACACCTCCCATCAGTGCTCAGTTCCTCAAGCTTTGGTGCATCACCCCACTGCCTCTCACTATCCAGCCTGGTTTTGTCCCTTCCCCCTTTCCAAACTAGTTCAAAGCTCTATCAGAAAGTCATCCTAGTTCCTATGATGGAAACCTTTTTCCCCTCTGAGAGGTGCATCCCATCAGGTGTCAGCAGATCAGGTGTTGTATAGACCATCCCATGGTCAAAACCCCAACATTATTCTAATGACATTAGCCCCAAAGCCCAGTGTTGATCTGATGGATCTGCCTATTCCTTTGAATATTGTTTCTTTGAATATTATTCCTTGATACTGGAAGGACTGTGGAAAACACTATCTGTGGTCCTAATCATTCAATTAATCATCCCTACATCCTGAAATTCCTTTAACCTTCAGACTTCTCTATTGTCTCATCACTGCTGCCTTGAAGAACCAGTAACAGATAATAATCAGAGCGCCTTAGTAGACTGGAGAGTTTTCCAGTAATATCCCTTACTTGACTTTTCTGTAAATTGAGTCCAGGCTCCGTATCAAAGCCTCTGTTCCACTTAACAAGGGAATCAAGAGAATTATTCTTTTTCTCTTAACAAATGATGCAGAGGTTGATTGTGTTGCCATAGTTGGCCCCACACCATCCCAGAAGTACCTTCATCCACCTCATCAGCTGACTGCCTTTCTGGTTCCAGGCCTTCCTACCTGTAGTAAAAAGTGCCAGTCCTACTGGTCATCATGCTTTCAGGAGGAGGAGCTTTTCTCCTAGAACTGGCAGAGACCAGCTTCCTTGCAGCTCTCCTATTCAACAGACCATTGACTAGCTACATGACAGGATTCTAAATCTACCTGGCTCTCTACTACAACAGAAGTTCAAGACTCCTTAGACTGTAGCACCTCTGAGAATTCATCATTCTCTTGAATGCTGTGTATTCATTTCCCCTCTTTGTTTCTTCCTCTGGTGATACAGCACATGGACAACACCTGAAAAAGGAACAGTTGTTAGCCTCAGCCTCACAGAGAGGCATCCAGCACTCCTGATAACCTGACATCTGAAGATCTTTATGTAGTAGCATCAGCAGGTCTGGCTGTCTGGAGGCCTGTGACATGGCCGATGCAGTGACTTCAGCAGCTACAGGGGCATGCCAAAACTCCAGCAGCTCTGTGGTATGCCAAAACTATACCTGAGAGAGGATACACTATTAAGACTGGTGCTGAAAATGTATCTCTGTGTCCTTCACCAAATACTCGCTCTGTTTTCTGCCTCTATTGGCTGCTCCCAGAGAGCTAGGGAGCAGCCCCTCCTGCTCATCCCATCCATAGAAACTGACATGGCACATCACCATTTGCTCACTCCTATTCTCCTGGTTCTGGATCATTTGCATTCCCTAGAGCCATTTAAATCTCCCTTGCTGCTTCTGGCACTGCCCTCTCCTTGCTGGTTGGCTGCCAAGGGCTTCCAGGTCTGGATGGGGCTGGTGGCTGCTGCTTGGGTAGCCCTGAGCTCAGGAACCCCCATGTATCGCTGAATCTAACTCTCACCCCTAGACTTATCTCAGTTGCCACTTATGCTGCCTCATCAATAGACAAATATCTTTTTTGTCATGATGGACCCAAAACTGAAGATGATCATATAGGAACAGAAAGGAGGAACTGAGAACATGTATGGTGGAAAGAACATGAATATCCATAGTACAAAGTACTAGGAATAGTAGTTCTGGTAGAAAAAGAACAAAGAGTGAGGCTATTGCACAAAATCCATACAGGGACTTACAAGAATAGGAACAACCTGCTTTTAAAAGATGAACCAAGATCACCTCAACACCAGGACAATGAAATGGAGAGTCAAGATAAAGTCCCAAAGTTTGGTGAATTCAGTCTTACAAATCATACATCGGTAAGTTGTAATTATTCATATACTTGGACAAATGGTAGCATCATAAAGAGGTAAGACTTGAGCACAATAGTAATGTCAAGACAACATTCATGTACAGTTGTGATCATCATCAACATTCATCACAGCTCACAGCTCAGCCGCCCCCAGCCACTTGCAAACTCCATCTCAGTGAGATGAGGGAAAGAGATGGAATGTTAAAAGTTAAAACCCTTGGTCTGAGATCGAGACAGTTTAATAGGCAAAGAAAAAGAACACAAGCAAAGTAAATCAAGGAGTTAATTCCCCATTTTCCATGGGCAGGAAGGTACTCAGCCCAACCCATGACAGCAAGACTCCTTCATGCTAACCACAACTCAAGAAGACAAAAGCTGTCTCATCCTTCTTCTTTCTCCCCTGTGTTGGTTTTGCATGGCTCATATGGGAGATGCCCATGCCATAGCAGGTAGATGCCCAGAGGAAGCTCTGATCCAGTGGGAGACCCAGTGGAGAGAAAGGGACTCTGCTTCCAAACTGGAACAGCCTGTCCTTGGAGAACTGCATCTCACAGAAGAGTGTCCCCCACCGCAGAAGTTTTGGGAGGACTGCTGCTTGTGATATTGGAGCCACACTGTTCTTAGAGAACTGTCCCCTTGGGAAGGGACACCAGGTCTCACAGGGGAATGACTTCTCTCCCTGAGCCAAGCAGAAGAAAAGTTTGTGTGACAAACTGACCAAAACCCCCATCTGCTGTCTCCCTTCACTGTCGGTGGGAAGGAGGGAAGTGTTAAGGGGAAAAGAGGTATTTTTAAGGGCTTATTTTATTTCTCACTTTCCTGCTCTGATTTTGTTAATAATAAATTCACTAATATTTCTAAATTGACCTATTCTGCCCTTGGAGTGTTTTCTCCTGGTCCTTATCTCAACTCATGAACCCTTCCTTAAATTTTCTCTCTCCAAGAGCTTGATGTTAGTACAGGTACCTAGGAATTGCAAAGCAAGCATGCTTTCAAGACTGACAGACACCTTTGACATTATACAATCTGGCTGAGTGAACACATGCAAGACAAAACTTCTGGCACTGTGTCTGCCTGTGCAAAGGCTTCCACAAGCTTGGCACATACCCCATGCTTCTCCTCATCCACATAGCTCCTTTATCTGTTAATCCTTGTTTTCACCTTCAAGTACCACCTGAGGTCAGGTGGAAATAGCTTTCCAGTAATGTCAGTAAAAAAACTAGTAATACAGTAGCAGCAGTTTGGTTTAAAAAAAAAGGCATACATGATTTCTTGCTTATTTCCTAATTTCTATCACCAATTGTTATGCATTCACAGCAAGGAATATTAGTAAAAAAAGTCAGGATGGTAGCCTATGAAGAAGAACCTTATTTCACACATCAGAGCTCATAAGACAATGTGAATCAAATCAGTGATCTTTAGCTTAAAAAGAATGAACAAGACATCCTAATTACTTTTTGTCTGTTCACAACATCAGTTTTGTCACCAGTGGGAGAAGATAGTTACACAAAGAGAATGTGCTTTTAAGCAGTGGCAGTTTGGGCATTCCAAGATACTTCTGTAGTCATTCATGAATTTAAAGTCAAGGAATGCAAAGGCAAGTAAACGTTTCAATTTTTCAGGCTTTGGGCTTTATGATTCTGACCAGTGATTTAAAACACATCATGCTATTCACTAGCAAAACTGCTATCAATACACCTCCTTCTATCAGCCCTTCCATCTTCTACCCTTACTTCATTCTGATCAAATTCCAAGCAGAAGCCAAATTCTTGGGGAGAAGTTCGTATTGAAACAAGAAAGCAAGGAAAATCAGAGACTGCATGATACAGCAACTCTCCAGATAACACATCAGCTACAACCTTTGGCTGCTCCACCAACAGTTTTAGCTGATTTCCAACTGATATCTGATATTGAGCAGACTCAAATTTCAGCATGCAGAAACCAAACAGGAGTGTCATGTTGCAGCTGGGAATACTGAAAGTATTTAAGTGCTGATATAAAGTTTTAAGTACCAATTTATTAGAAAAATTGGCCAGCTCTGCTTTTCCCAACACAAATCTTTAATTCATGTGGCAGTCACACACTACATATGAGATCTCCTGCGCTGTATGGGCATCACCATCCACACTTCAGTACTAGCAGTTAATGGATGTCAAAACCATTGTCCACAACAGCACAGGCATAGCCAAAGGTACCCAGAACCTACTCTGGACCCTGATGCACTCACGGGTCCCCTGCTCACCATCTGGTTCAGTGTGGTGCTCACTGCAAGCATGCAGCACTTGCACTCTGACCCATGGACACCCTCCAGGCTTCTGTGTCCCCTCAAAACCAGCACCTACCCTCTGCCTGTGTGACACCCAGACCAGAGGCCTCCCACTTTCTTGCTGGTCCAGTTTCTCGTTTGCTGGGGAACACATGTACACACGTGGGTTGGGGGGGACATAGCCAGCACCAGGCTGTGCATTGCCCCATCAGCTGGCACCATTGCACCAGCACACTCAGCATCCCAGACCCTCAAGATTCCAGCCTCACCAAGTGGAAAGTTCTGTTTTGATGCAGTTTCCCCAGGGCCCCTGCACTTGCTGTGACTGACAGGGTTGTTATGTTGTCTTTCTGTCATAGACTACAATCATAAAATGTGTCAAGTTGAAGGGAATCATAACCATCAAGTCCTACCTTTCTTGCAGGACTACCTGCAAGATTTGCATCACTCTATTTTAAATTCTGACTTTCCCACTTTTCCTTAGTATCCCATTTGACAAGGTCCTTGATTAGATAACCTTTCCAAAATGAACATGATCATGTTCCACACCCTCTTATCAATAAATGTGACTAACCACCCCGGCTCTCATTACTACCTCTCTTACCCTCCCTCAGCTGGGTTTGTGTCACTGTTCATGTTGTCCTGCTTTTCCTACTAGTCCCTTCTGAACCTAACATGTTCTTGACCAGAAACATTTCAAGGAGCAGCAGTTCTCTTTGCTCTCCTTCCTTCTCAACATTTCTACTTTTACTTGAAATACACAAAAAATGTTCCTGTTCCTTTACCTGTCTGTAAAGCAGCAACTGGACAACCCAGCATTGGAAACAAAATTGATGGATGCTTCTACCTTGATACAGACAAAATAACCCTCCAGTTCCTGAGATGACGGTCACAGAGAACAAGCAGACAGCTTTCATTACTAGTCAGATCTCACATCTGCTACTGCAAGCCTCCAGCAATGCACAGCTCTCTCACCCACCCAGCCCTTGGGTGGATGTGCCTCAGGTTTTAGTTAAGGGGCAATAACATGGGGCTTACATGCAGCATATGGCAGTTAACCCCTCTTTAAGAAAAATCTTCAGCATACTGTCAACTTGTCTAGATATTACTGAATGTTATTGCATAGAGAAAGGCTTCAACATGTGTCTTCCCACTGCTGCTGCTGCTGCTTGGCCTTGGCCTGGCGTGATTTCTGCTGTAGCACAACTAAAGGCAGAAATAAACACTCCACACAACACCCAGCACAAGCACAGGGAGATATCCATCTGTTTTTAAGGTATGACAGCAACCCCCCAACCTACTCTTATATGTTCATGCTTTGTTCTGCATATTTCAAGATTTATTTCCGGTGCTTAAGTTCTCTGAAAGGTGTCACTGAATTCCTTGTTGACAATTGGGTGACAAATGCCTTCTTTGTTCAGAACAGTTCAAAGGTGGTGGTGTTCTTCAGAGATCCTCTCCCACCATCACATTAACACAAGAGCATCAGAAAGTGCACGGGCTTGTTAAGCATCACTGAGGCTTCATAATGAGATAGCACAATGCTTTATATGGGATCAGTTTAAATCCTAGCACTCTTGACTTCACATTTATTGAAGCCCATCCTATTTTGTAAAACACTGAGCATATAGTGTAACTCTGGGAACCACAGCTGTGACTTAGTTAATGATCTCAATAAATCCTACTTAAGCAGAGACAGGAAGAGAATTATGCAAATGACTATTGCTGTGCACCATGCACTTGATAACTGAAGACATCCCACAATAAGCTTCAGCACATAAACCCGGTACTTTTTTAACCCAGATATGTGAAAAGTAAGTAAACAAGGGAATGGCTTACAGAATTTCACTCCAAAAAAGTTGCAGTTGGAGAACATTTATTACAAACCTAATATTAAAAGAAGCATACAGAAGGAATATGTACAAAGAGGGACGGTTAAAAACCCAAGATGACAGATTTTTCACATACAGCTGTGACTGTGAGGAAGAATTACTTCTGTGAAAAGACATTTCTAAAACATCAAGATAAAAGACTCTGCCACTCACACTTGGCAGCTAGATAAGATGTCTTCTATCAGCCTCTTGTATACCCAGGCATCACCTTTAAGCCGCTGTCGCCGGATACCCACTGCTTCAGGCTTAGTGAGCTGACATACTTCTAACTCAAACTCCATAGTCACTTTACCAAAATCTGACCGTGTTTGACATTTCAGGGTGTAACTGTAAAACAGAATGGAAAACAGAATAATTATTGAATAATTTCCTGTTTGTTTTGCAATGCTATTTTAAAGTAATAGAAGCACTTTAAATAAAACATCCCGTTGCTGCTCAGAATATTGTGAAACAGTCCACAATTTAGTCACCTAAGCTTTGTAAATACTGTAGTTTCTGGGCACTGTAGTTTCTTGAACACCATATTTATTATTGTAGTTTCTTGAACACCATATTTATTATTATGGCCCAGGACCAATATGCAGCACCAATGTCCCACCCTGCCACAAGACCCCTGCTAGTCAAAGGCCCCCATCCTCAGAGCTGGAATGATGGAAAGTTCCCATGTTTTTCCTAGACTAGAACATTCTCCTTTCTGTTGGCTGCAGCCCAGCTGGTGTGCAAATAGGAAAAACTGAATGCGGAGTTTGAATGATTACAATGGGAGCAGGTGCTGCTGCAATCCAGCATCCTTCCGTATTACAGTTTGGAAATGCATGAGGTTGATGTATACTCTGATGTTCTATGTTCAATATCCATCACTGGAATACTCAAGAACTTGATAAAATGCATATTGAAAAGTGAGCACAATAGTTATTTCATGCATTGGGAGCTCAGGAAGTAGTCTTTCAGTTTGATCAAAAGTAAAAACCAATCAGTATCTTAGTGTAGCTAGTAAACAGTACAAATTCAAATTATCCACAAAAAGGCATGTGGCTTCTACACACTTTTTAAAATGTACTGACCTCTTGCCTAAAGGCTAATGTCTTTCAACTGCCAAGAATGAGAGTCAAAAGGTATCCACACTATTTTCCAAAATTGTCCCATTTGATCATGTGACTATACCTACAACAACTTTTGATATTTAAAATTTCACATGAGACAGGCTGATATGAATTTTTTGTAAACATTACCCTATTGGTTTATACCTACTGGTGGAAAGAAGCTCTGCTAGAACACATGTAACAATTTTGCACTGTGTTGGTAGGTTTTACTACACAAATCCATTTATTGCTTTATACACTTCCTATAAAGATTATTTTCAATAGGGTCAAGAAACTAAGTTTAAATCATTTGCTTTTTAAGGACTGGGCTAGCAACCATCTGGACAAATACAAGTTGAATTAATCGTATTTTACACTTACCCTTTCTGAACATATTCCACATGCTTCTTTGAAAGAACAATGATAATTTCATTCAACAGTTCGTCTGGATTCAGCAGATGAGTAGTGGTAATGTTACAGTGTGCCTAAAAGTAGTCATCTTGTTAAAACAATTCAAGGAATAAAAAAAAATAAAAATCTTTCTCCTAAAACTGAAGGCATTGCAAAAAGTTTTCACTAAGGAAGTTTCAGAACAGTTAACCATGGTGACAAATGCTTCAACATCTCTGCTGTATAGTCCAGAGCTGGAAAATGGCCTAAAGCTGAGACAGAGTCCTTCTGATAACAAGGAACAGGCATAGTTCATGCAGCTTTTCACGTATAAAGAGGTTACTTACTACTTTTAAATTTACTGTTAAAGGGGCTTTTAATCACATCTAGTATTTCATTTAGCAGTCTTGTGTAGTAAGTGACCTCTTGAACAACTAGCAGGTGCCTGGAGGTATTGGGAGGAAGCATATGACAATTCTAACATACCAACCTGTCCTATCTGGCTTCTGAAAACACAGAAGCAGCCAAGAGAAGACTGAAAAAAACCTGAAAAAGCAACATAGGATGAGTGTGCAAAGTCAGTAGAAGTGCTTTTTGTGGTCCTTATTTGGATTTAAATGTACATAACTCTGATATAACTGCTGTAACGCTGTCTTGCTGAACTGTAACCCAGTGTCTCTAGATACTCCTCAGGAATTTTGTATATACTGTAGACAAGAGAAACTGAGGCAGGAGGCTAAAGGCATTTTAGAGTATCTAGCTTCCTGTGCTCAGGTTCCTGGACTAATTGCACAGCAAACTCCTGTCTGATCAGCTGGTCAGGTTTGTAGCCCAGCCTGTTGTCCTGAATGTGCACGACTGACAGACAGCTCTCAGTGTGTAGTAGGTGTCCCAGCAGCCACTCAGCTGTAGGGACACATCACTGCCTTCTACACAACTGCTTATGCCTTGGTAAACAACATTGCCACTTTCAGGGCAATTATATTTTTCAAACACGTTGCCTACAGAATCAAGTAGAAATTTTTTCTTCTATAGCTTCTGAAGTATTTAAGCTGCATTTGAGTGACATATATGGAATCATAGAATCATTAGGGTTGGAAGGGACCTCTGGAGATCGTGCAATCGAATCCCCTTACCAAGGCAGGGTCCCCTGGAGCAGTGACACAGGAATGTGTCCAGCTGGGGTTGGAATGTCTGTCCTGGTTTTGAAATCCAACCCCCAACAATGCCTCCAGAGAGGGAGATGCCATGACCACCCTGGACCACTTGTTTCAGTGCACTGCCACCCCCCACCCTCAATGTAAAGAAGTTCTTCCTCACGTTGAAGTTGAACTTGTGGCTTATTTTATGGCCACTGCTCCTCACCCCATCACTGGGCACCGCTGAAGAGAGTCTGGCCCCATCCTTTGACATCCCTTTGAGGTATTTATATGGATTGACAAGATCCCCTCTCAGTCTTCTCTTCTTTAGACTAAACAGGCTCAGGGTCTCAGTT
>WEIU01024452.1:4347-16763 GCA_013389925.1 Aegithalos caudatus
AAAAAAACACCCAACCAAACTTGTCCCTTCTTTATGATATACTGATAGTTCAGAAGCATACAATTTGACATTCTCAGGTGATGAATGGTAAATCAAGTTGAAGTTATTCAGTTACACCTTCAGTTTTTCCTTCTTTTTTCCTTCCCTTTGCTTCCCTCCCATCTTGGAAAAAAGATGCTGTGCTTCTCACTCCTGCTTGATAATTTCCCTGTCAAAAAAATCCAACACAAAACCAAAACCAACAAAAAAAAAACATTGGTCAGAAGCTGCCTCTACAGTGAACTCAGCTGTGTCCACCTATCAGACTTGCCTTTCAGATAAGATAGTCTGTGTCTCGTATGTAAAAAGAGGACTGCTGCAACAAATAGTGACAGAAGTCAGCTGTTAGCTGAATACGTGGTTTATAAAAGCATTTTTATTTTACTCAGTTGCATGAAAGGAAGAGAAAACTCTTTGTGTGGCCTCAGGTACTTTCTCTAGTGACCTAACTAATACTAATCTAAAGGCTGGAGTTTTTGCAGAAACAGTTACAAATACAACATTTTCATTGATTATGTAATTTTCCAATAATAAAAATGTTATTTATTGATTTTTTTTGAGGACTGAATACCAATTCTTCACAAACTGCTTTGAAATTTATGCTCCTGATTCACTAAAGCTCTGCCTTGTTCATATTTGTGAGCTACTGGTTTCAGGAAAGACTGGAGTGATCAACTATGCACAACTACTTTTGCACTGTACTCATTTGTTGGGCATAGGAATGTTTTTCCTATGAGCTTACATTTAGAGCATAAAGAGCCAGCCTCCAGTATGTCTAAAAAAGAGAAATTATATTCAGAGTCAGGATGCAGAAGTGAAATATAACAATGTATATTGTATACATTATATACACTATATTGCTAAGAGCAAAAACATCAAAATCAAAGCATTCTGCAGAAGCATTTCTTGAAAGAAAGGGAAAGAAAAAGAGAAGGGGAAAGAGATCACTAAACAAGATGTATTAGCTACTGTAATTTTCTTCATAGCAGATCATATGGTGCTATGATTTCCATTCATAACCAAGTAAAATATTGAATAATTATCAAAAAATAAGACACAAGTCCTAGCAACAAGCCCTTCTCTTATTCTCACTGTGACACACAGTTGTGTGAAACAGAACTTCTTGTGCCATGTGTTGGGAGCTGACACAATCCTGAACACAGACAACCTGAACACACCAGAAATACTCCATACCATCTAGTGTCATGATTAGATATAAAAGTAAAAGAGGAGGTGATAAGAACCTTAGGCTTTTTTTGGGTTTTTTTGAGAACTTACTGCAACATGATGAATGGTTGTCTTTGCATCACTTCTTTTGTTCTATTTTCATCTCTCTTTTTCACTTTTCCTTCAGGTTTTTTGTTTGTTTGTTTGTTTTTGTATTGTTTTGTTTTTAGTTTAGTTTTATTTGTTTGTTTTGTTTTTTCATGTAGACACCCAAACTTTCAAGTTTTTATTCTTCCCTTCCTCTATTCTTTTCCCACTGAGAAATGGGAAGAAAGTGACTGAGCATGTGTGGTGCTTAGTTACTCACTGGAATTTACCAACAACAGAAGGCAGTGGTAGTGGTAAGGGAAAAAATCATACAGATTTCTGATGCTCTTTATGTTAGGGTATATGGATTTTTCATTTATAGCGTATTAAAATGTGAATGAGAAAAATTTAAAAGGGCAGTGAATTACACTGGTTGTCA
This sequence comes from Aegithalos caudatus, assembly GCA_013389925.1. Classification (NCBI taxonomy): domain Eukaryota; kingdom Metazoa; phylum Chordata; class Aves; order Passeriformes; family Aegithalidae; genus Aegithalos; species Aegithalos caudatus. Next base: position 6,080 of record WEIU01024452.1, read on the forward strand.
GCAGATACTTCAAGATTACAATTTCAGGGAAGAAAAGTCTTAGCATAGCTTTTTACTTAGAGTTATACAAACCTACATTAATCTTGAAACTGTAACTGTTCCATTGTGTAAAGGATTGAATTATGAGACTCCTTTTACAAGCCTTACTATTTTGTGGCTCTTTTGAATACTTAATAGCACCACAAAGCAGTTACTTTCAGAATTACTGAGCTCCATGGCTATCCCTATGGTTGTTAGAAAAGCAGATCATATTCCTATTCAAATGCCTGGTGTCCTTTTATATGTGTAAACTACACTCAGGAAGTTTCATGGAGAGGAACAGATGCTCATGCAGCTTATCCCTAATATATGAACACACATTTCTTTCTGAACTTCATTAAAGAGATTGTCTTCGTGATTTAATTTCCTCATATTAGGCTCCTGTCCTCTGACAGGAAGCTCGACAGATGACAGAAACTGAAAATAGTCTTCTATGGTAGACTAAACAACAAGCATCACCTTCAGCGGCAGCCTGCAAGACAAGCTTTTCGAGCATTTTTCTATAAGCAGTGTTACATTACTGTACTTCTAGATAAAATCTGTTGACTTATTTGCAGAGGACAACTACTTTAAAACAAAATCACACAGGAACCGATGCCTTGTAATACACTGCTGTCCCCACAAAGAGGTCTTGCTATGTACCTATCTACTACTTCCTCAAATAACTACCTTTTCTTCATAGCCCTATTTCCAGACATTGTTTTCCCTTTGGCTACAATACTCCACTGGTTCCTTAAGTCTTGATTGAGTCTCTTTAAGTGACTTCTTTGAAGTGCCCTTATCTGACCTAAATATGAATTTGTAGGCATTGCTGAGCCAGAATATATAATATATATTTTTCTTTTTATTTATTTTTCTTTTTATTTAAGGTTTTTAAACTATCTTCATAAGTCTCTCTGTAACCTGGGGCAGACCTGACTAGGATTTCATCTTGCACTTCTGCTTCTGCCAGATGTAGTAAACAGTGAAAATCTTCATGACTTTCTCTGTCTTCGGAAGCAAGAGAGTAGTTAACCAGAGCAAGATATATTCACAGGAAACGGAGCCTTACAGGCTGGAAAGAACCACTGGAGATCCTCTGTTGCATTTTAGATGTTTCAATATCTGTGTGGAGTCCCTGCAATCCTTCTGGGTAATGCCTTCTAGTGTTTTCCTATTATCATGGTAAAAAAAATCTCCATGCCCATTGGAGAATTTCCCATTCTCCAGTTTGTGTCCATTGACTCCAGACCAGTCACCATGTACCTCGAACAAGACTGGTTACATCTTCTCTGTGCTCTCCTACAAGGCATATGAGATCTTCCCTAAGCCTCTTAAGCCTGGAAAGACCTCACAGCCTCTCACCATTCCCCCATCTCACCAGCTTGATGACCTCTGCTAGGCCTGCTCAGTACACCAGTGTCATTTGTGTGCTGGGGAGCCCAAAACATGATACAGGGCTTGAGATGCAGTCTCACAACTACAGAGATGGATTGCTTTCCTGGACCTGGTGAGTACATTTCTGCTAATTCATTCAGGTTGTCAATTTTTGCCTGTGCTTCAAGGGTGCATGTGATTCATGTCCAGTCTTTTTCATCAGAACGTTCAGACATTTTTCTGTCAAGCTGCTTTCTCTCCAGCCAGGACCCAGCCTGCAACATTTGTTCCCAGATGCAGGATTTTACACGTTGCTGAACTTCGTGATGTTGCTGTCAGCCTGTTCCTCACACCTGTCCAGGTTCCTCCAAATAACAGTCCTGCCCTGAAGCATATCATCTGTTCCTCCCAATTTTGTATCATCCGCAAATATGTTGAAAGTGTCCTCTCTCTCTTCTTCCAAGTTTTTAAGAGTCATTGGGCAATATTTTCCCCAGTAGTATTAAAAGTTGGCTTTTTGACTGCCAATCACTGCTCTTTAAGATCAACAACATTCCAACCTATTTTTCTCTCAGTTGATTGTGTACTTATCCAGTTCACAGCTCATGAATTTGACTGTAAGAGAACAGTGTGAGACTGCCAAAGATGCCTTACTAAAGTCAAACTTCACCACATCCACCATTCTCCTTCCACACATACAACCAGTCCTCTCACTGTAGGAGACAGGTGGGTCAGGAGCAACTTGCCCATAAAGTGGCAATTGTTAAATATGAGACTGTTCTCTTGAAGGCTAAATTGTGAGAAGGAATGTTCTTCTGCAAAAAGGGCACAGAGTTGCATGAGGCCTTTGGTCCCCAACATTTTCTGTGTGAGTATAGAAGGATCACTTTTCATGTCTCAGTCCATGTTACATGAGACAACTCATGATAGAGACTTATATTAATTAAAGTATTCTATCCCCACTCAAGGTTTTTCGTAGTGATTAACCATCCCAATGAAAGATTAGACATGATCTAAATATGATGCAGTTTCCCTCTCCCCCATTTCCAGTTATTAATCTTGTGAGACTCATCTCACCTAGGTTCACCTTGTTACCTAGATTAGTTACTGAAAAGAAGTGGGCTTTTCTTGGATATGAGTCAACTGATCTATTATGAACTGCTACCAAGTAATAAAAAGAGATCATATTCTAAAAATAATAGTTCTTTTTACTGTGTATAAAAGACTGTCTTAGTTGTAGATTTAGTCAGATAAATCTTACACAGAAACATTTCTTTCAAATTTCCCCAAGTTATTTCTATTACAATCCTGTTGTTAAGTAGATAGGAGGAAAGTATAAATTTAGATTTACCTCACATATAAAGTATTCTTATTTAGAGGTCCTTAAAGATTTTTGCATAACTTATGGTACAATATATCTCACAGTAATAAATACATGATTCAGTTTCCTTCTGATGCTATTAGTTGTGTCCTATTTGTGATGTCTGAATAAAGTGTTTCCTTTTGCTCCTGCTAGAATGAGTTGTTTAGGCATTTTGGAAACACGTCAGTTTTTTAAGGGATTCAATCTTGCCTGAGTCAAAAAAAATGGAGCTTTGCTATTGCCTTCAATACATGCAGGATCAGGTCTTCAGTCTTTTGACTCTAATGTGATTCTAATTATGTTATAGTTTTGTCCTTCTTCTGTGCTTTCCCTTACAACATTAAACTTAATTTGTTAATTACCCAGCATTTGCAAATTACGAGGCAAATCTAGAACTCATTTCCTTTGCTGCTTGCTCTGTGTCCTCCCTCTTAAACAAATGGAGAGATAAGCATATGACTCTTTTTTGCTAAGCTTTATGTCCTTTATTAAAGTCTAGTACACAGTGGGCCCCCTTACAGTCTTGTCAGTTTATCTTATACAAATTACTTTACTTTAGGTTTGCCCTGATTCAAAAAAGACAGGTAAGGTTTCAACTGTCTGTAGTTGTGTTAAGAATAATAATGAATTTATTGAGACTGCTCATGATGGAAGTTTGTCTGTAATTAATATTTGATAGTCAGAAGCTGATTTCAAAATAATTTATTACAAGGATAAAGGCATTTATGAAATTCTGTAAATACTGGAAAAGTTGTTTACATAATACAAAAATGGCACTCCCAAAAGAAGTAAGTTTTTAATAATGAAAGTTATTTAAATGCAAAATCCCATGCTTTACATGTATTTCTTGAAACACTGCTGAGCACCATATTTCTGCTGGGGTAATCACATATGTCAATCTGAGATTAGTTACAAAGAATATATCCTGAAAGATTATTCAAAGATCTATATTGAAAAAGCCATCTAAACAAACTGTTTTTCGTAAGAAATAAAAATCTCTTTAAAGATTTTCTCCACTTCAACTCTATTCATAGAGTTGAAGTGGAGACCATCAGGAAGAATGTCAATTGTACTGCAGATATCTGTCTAACAGGAAGTGTACTGAGATCATAGGATCAATTTTCATAAGCAATTGAATAGTCATCAGTCAGCAGTGATGCTTCGTTTGGACGTTTCCAATGAATTGAATCACATACAAATTACTGATCTGTCAGAAGTTGAAAAGTTGTCATCCTCTTACCAGTCTTTATACCCTTTAAGACTCCTAAATGTTTGATTCCATTTTTCTTCTATTTTTTTTTCTCATTATTTTTTTCATAGTATTCCTCTTTAACTGTTTTCAAAGCCTTGTCCTAAAGCCTTATTTTTCACTTTTTTTTTTTTTTTTTTTTTTTTTTTTTTTTTTTTTTTTTTTTTTTTTTTTTTAATTCCATGTTTATATTTTATCAGTCACATTTAGGTCCTAAAATCTGACTGTATCTCTTGGGCATTGAACTAATAACACTAATAGTAAATAACTTCATCTCCATGAAAAATTAGACCTGCAAAATTAAGGTATACATGCTTAGTTCCCCATAATCATCAGAATGGTTCTTGAACTGTTCATAGCTTTTGGATGCACCACTCAGGAGATTCAGCTCTCAGATGACATTTGGAAGATTTACAGGTTTGGAGTCTTGTCTCTGCAACAGGAGTTTGCTGATACTCCAAGAATCCTTACTGCAAGTGCAGAGCTGAAGAGCATTTAAGCCAAGGATTTGGGGCTCCTTTCTCCAAAAACAGTAAGCAGTGACAATCTGGTAGCCCTGCATTTGCAAGTCTGGGACTCGAGGAATCTGGCTGTGGGGCCTTTCACATGCCAGCATCTGCCTGCAGCTCTGCAGGTCAAACCTCTGCCCATCACCTGGTATCTCCTGGCTACAGAGCATGTTCATAGTGTGCATTCACTGAGCATTTATGCTCCATGAACTAGAGTAATGTTTAGTAGTATTTTTAGGAAGCTGACTATATTCTGGCATACTCCATAATTCACAAATTGCACAAATCTTAGTAGTCTTACACTTTTTATAATATCAAACATAAAAAATTACAGATTTGCAATATTTTGATGTTTCTTCTGTCATTTCAAAGCAACATCTGCCATCATTACTAGAAGGAAAAGTTGCATTATGATTACCTGTCGTTGACTACACGCCTTAGTACCAGGGTCATAGTTTTAAAGATGGCTGCCTGATTTTGGCTATGTACAGTTATAGTTGTTGCTATATAGTTGTTCATGTAATAAAAATACTTGCAATCAGGTACGTACTTGCAAGCCTATAGGCTGAAAATTCAAATTTGAGCCAAAGCTGCAAATTAGTCATCCTAGAGACTCATCAAAAATGCATTCCTTCCGTCCATCCAGCCTTATTCCATGTCTTTCTCCCTTGCAAAATAAACCCTGTGTTTATTAGCTCTTGGTTATTCTCTTTTCCCCCTTCTTTCATTCCTAAGTCTGTCTAGAGCTTCTAGGAGTACTTACTGTAAATGTACCACCACCCTTTCAATTAATCTTTGATGTGGTAAATGTAAGAATATATGCTAACTTTCAGCTGCCTTTATTTCAAGTTTAATTCATACTCTATATATGCATCAACCAACCTTTGGGTTTGCCATTAAAATAAGGTTTAATATTAATTTGGCATGCTTATCATACACTGATTACTGCCATATCAGGGGAACCAGATGGAATAAAAAATGTCATACTGAATTTTTCCAAGGACTTTTAAGTTAAAGAAAAAAATGGAAAACCAGTAAGGAAATAATAATAAAAATAGAAATGTTTGCGGCATGGGTTGGAAAATGTATTTGTCCTTGCTGTTGGAATTACCTATCCTCACATTTAAACCTACTGTTTTTGAAGGTGATCTTTTCTGACATGAAATTTCTGAGACCTGCAGCAATTTAGTTGCTCCCATTAGCACATGAAGCAATGACTAAAAGTCTCAGTGTTATAAAGCAGCTTCATCTTAATTGTTGTTCATCATATTTATTTCCTTTTGTAAAAAATCCTCTAATTCACAGCATTCTTACCAGAATACAAATAAACCTAAAAACCAGACAACCAAAGAAAAAAAAACAAACCTTACCAAAACCCAAACCCACCATCCTAAAACATCCCCAAAAGCCCCAGCTATTAGAAGAGGTCATGGAAACTTCTTTCCTTCTGGAAACCTTCTGATAGTTAAAACTATTTTCTTTTTATGCCTCTGAGCTACAGTATGCAAAAGTCAGTCCTATTATGATATAATAAGTAGTGTAGGATAATTCTAATGCTGTTTTACAACTGATGAAATATGCTTCAGCTCTGTCTACCACTTGATTACCATGGAAACTATTGCTGGCCAACAAAGTAATTCTGATCAAAAGGAATTATTATTAATCTTCCCAGTCAAGGGTGGATGGAGGTCTAGAAATCTTATGTTAATTTTTCTGTTTCAGGCTGAAAGGTTCAATAAGGGTAAATATCAATTCCTAGTCTGTTAGAGAGCAAGAGTATATAGTTATGAGACAAGTACAACACACTGACCAAAATTCAGGTACTAGCAGATTGCAATATGAGCATCCAGGAATTGGACATAAATAAAGGTAGTTTTCTGGATAGTAAGGAGCTACAAGAAAAGCTGACATGAGAAAATTGACTCTCTGTTTCAAGGATAGTCAAAGAATGGTTTAAAACCTAATGCTAGAAGGAAAAAAGTAGTAAGAATGTTGTACACAGGTTAGTGTTTAGACAGGTAGATAGCTATTCCTGCCAAAATATACTGAAGGTCGAAAAAATGCTTGTTTTTCATACAGAGACAATATCCACATTTTTTAATAAACATTGAAATCTACGTATTTTACAGAGATTAGAGAGGAGATGATAGAATCTGAATTCAAACTTCTGCTATTTGTAAAAATAACATTTATTTTTATAGCAAGAATGTGATAGCAGAAGAGAGACCACCATTCACCAAGTGTTCCCTGTCTCTTGAAGCATGTGTAAATTGATCAACATTTGGTGTTTCTAGATTTGAGAAATTTTCCATTTCACAAATGGTGCTATGTTTATAACAGACAACACTCACATAATCATAGAATGTTTTGGTCTTGAAGGGGCCAATAAATGTGACCAAATCCAACCCACTGCTATGAGCTGGGACATCTTTAAACTAGACCTTAAACTTGAATGTTTCCAGAGATGGGACATCCACCACCTCCGTGGGCAACCCGTGTTATTGTTCAACACTCTTGTTGTAAAACAACTTTCTTATATCTAATATATATTGACCTGAAATTGTACTTATATCTAATTGATCTTATATCTAATATACATTGACATGAAAAACATGACACTTGTATATCAAAACTGTAGAGTTCCAATTTTCATATTCATAATCAAAACAACTAGAAAGTGAGGTTTTAAAAAGCAGAAAATGTCGCAAACTTAGCATGGGGAAAGAATGAGGAATCTATACTGAAATAACTGTTATTGCAATAATTTTGTTCTCCTTTGGTAGAATATAAAGGTATTTTTACTTTTTAATCAGTAAATAAGTGTTATTTTACCTTTTTCTCGTTTAGTGGAAGAATGAATATTAGACAGTTCCCAGTGAACTCACAATTAAATACATAGATAATTAGCAATTGTTTCTCTCAGTCAAGCTGTTCTTCCAGGCTACTTCTGTATGCAGTGAGTTTAGGTACTTTCAGACAATGATTTAACTCCATATTAAAATGGTATTATTAATGTAAATTTCAAAGTGGCCTTTTATTTCCTTTCATTATAAAGGCATCATGGAGAGTATGTTCAATCTGCTATTTGAAGACTAACCTTGGTGAATGAATCTTGCACTTGAGGCTCTTCCCAAATGACTGAGTGACTTGCTGATTAACCACTTGTTCTCTTTGTCTAGTACTTCCCCAGTGACTTTTAAAAAAACACACACCACACTGGTAGAACAGATTGAAAGATTAATGACAGGCTAGGGTAGAAAGCTGTTGGGAATGACATGGAATGGATCATTTTTAGTATAGCAACATACTAAGGCCATGGCGACAGAAGGGTTGGTTTTAAGTTTGCTTTCTGCTTTTTGTTGGGGTTTTTTTTTGTGTGTGTGTGACTGGATTAATACTGACTGTCTAAACATAGTTATTTTCCTAGATTTTGTATAAATAAAAAATGAAGGAAACATTTTGCTACTCTAGTGATTTGGAACATGAAAGTAGGTACTGGTATGTTGGAAGCCAAAACCATGGAAGGACTCTGTACCTCATCATTGTACTTTATAATATCAGACTTTCAGTTTCCCAATAGGAAATAAAACAGGACTTCTTTCTTACTGTCTTCACCCTTGGTGGCCAATTAAAAGCTTTTTTGCTTCCAGCTGAAGACTTGGCAGGTCTACTCTTTTGGCCACAATGTGATGAGGAGTATAATGAAAGTTAAAGTTAAATTACAGTTCAACACCTGTGGCTGGCTTGGCTCTGTATTCTCATTTGACACCAAGCCAAGGCAAAGCCAGAGTGAGAATCTTCTAATGTTTCTTGGCAGTCAAAGTCACCTTAAATATCAGTTAATACATTTATCTTTTCTCATTTATATAGTTAGCTCCAATGCTTTGACTTCCATCTTGCTCGAAGGGACAAACCAGAAACTTGGCATGATTCCATTACTGCAGGTTTGGCTGAAGGAGCTATTCAAATTTAAGATACATTTACTTTCTGAATGGAAAAGATGAAGTGCAGCAGCTATTGAACTTTATCATGAAGCACACTGTTGTTGTTCTCAAAATCTGATTTGAACTTCTATTTGAATGGGTATTTTGCTTTTATCCCCACAAGTAACTGAGCCCCACAGACCCACTTGCTCACTTCCCCCCCAGTGGGGTGGAGGGGAGATTTGGAAGAGTAAAAGTAAGAAAATTTGTGAGTTGATATAAGGACACTTTAATAAATAAAGCAAAAGTCAGATGCACAAGCAAAGAAAAACAAGGAATTAATTCACCACTTCCCATGGGCAGGAAAGTATTGAGCCCTCTCCAGAAAGCAGGGCTCTATCACACACAACAGTTCCTTGGAAAGAGAGAAGACATCAGTGCCCCTACTTTCTTCTTCTTCCCCCTTCTTTCAGTGTTATATGCTGAGCATGACACCATATAATCTAGAATGTCCCTTTGGCCCATTGGGGTCAGCTGTCCAGGATGTTACCCCTCTCAATTCCTTGTGCACCCTGGCCTCCTCACAGATGGAGTGGAAAGCCTTGCCTCGGTGTAAGCGCTGCTCATTGACAACACACTCTTTGTGTTATCGACCCTGTTTTCAGCACAAATTCAAAACATAGCCCCATACCATCTACCACAAAGTAAATTAACTCTGCCCAAGCCAAATCCAACATAATGGGAAACTATTTTTTTCTATTCTGGTAAGTCTTTTAAAATTTTTACAGTTTGTGGTCTGCATTTAATAAAACTAAGACTTCTGAAACTCTTCAAGAGAAAAGCAAGACCTATTTACCACATAAAAGCCATTTTTTCTGCAGACTACTTTCAGAGAAATTGTTTTTCAAAATTGACATGAATGTGGCAAAGCAGGCACATGGAGCTGGCTCTTTGGAGTAAGTAAAACAAATCCATTTATTGACTCTTTTGGGTTGTTTCTCTCAGTCTCGTTGTGGCTGTCCCTCTTTGAACTTTTTTATTAAATAGGCACTTGAACAAGATCTTTGTTCTTTATCAGGAGTGAGTACTCTAAATTCTCCCTTCTATGTAAATCAATATGCCAAAAATGGAGTAGGGACACAGGGAGGAAAAAGTAATAGTATTTATCTTGCAGGCAGTATCTATGTATCAGCTACCTATCTAGATTCTGTTTACAGGCTACAGAAGAGAAAGGAAGTTCTAGGCATAGTTCATATTATCCTAAAGCAGATATCTAACAGATCAAATAAATTCCATGCTAACAGCATCTGTTTCTCTCCATTGATTCTGAAGAAAACTAAACTGATTAGTTTGTTGCCCACATTGTGGTTTTGTGTCAAGTAGATAAGATTAATTGTACCCATGTTCTTGCTATGGTCTCATGTTTTGACTATTTATCTGAAAACAGACAGGGAGACTCAGCCCCCTTAGAAATATGGTAGTGGGACCAAAATCTGTTGCTGGTACTTCACAGGGAGGTTAGACTAGTGATAGAAAATGACTCAGGTAGGCAAGTGTACTATACATGAGCAAGGTGGTTCTGAAGGCAGATGTTTAGAGAACATATATAGGAAAAGAGAGTACCTTTAATTTTTTTATCAGAGAAATACATGTAGCTCTTGAAAATGTTTCTAAATCTAAAACTATGCCATTTAATTACTTACTATCTTAACTACTACTCTGACTTTCTTAATGAATTTGTGTGTATGCAAGCTCAATTAAAAACAAAGTTAGTTAAAATTTAATAATTCATTCTATACCACTATTGCTTTCAATGTTAATGATGATTACATTACAGAAGCTGTATGTGAATATTGACAGTTTTATACTATACTGTTCTTTGACTATATCAAGATAAACCAATGGTATTTGTGAAGTACATGCATATAAGTACTTATGAATGCATATATGCAACCACAAAATACATAGGTAATTCTTTGTTATTCTATGTAGGCATACATGTTTTCACAGCTATTATCTGTTCTTAGAATTGAAATTAATAGTACTAATAAAAAAAAAAAAAAAAGCTATATCACTGTAGAAAGAGTAAGTCAGATATTTATTTGTCATCTCAAATCTTTTCTAAATCATCTCAATAAATATATATTAGGAAATTGCTTATTTTATTTTGATTTGATTTTTTGGCAGCGTTGTTGGTTTTAGTTATCTGTTGGATGGGGATTTTTTTTTTTTTTTTTTTTTATTT
>WEIU01024452.1:18830-30704 GCA_013389925.1 Aegithalos caudatus
ATTGGCCTGCCTCTTGCCTTAATGATTTCATTTAAACTAATATATATGAAAGGTATTTGATAGTGTATGTTCTGAGAGCTTGTGAAGAAGGAAGAAGCTAATCTCATGAAAGTTGTTAATAAGTATTAAAGTATTATCAATGTTTTAACATATTGTTCACTTTTGTGTGGTATTAGGGAGAGGGGAGTTGGGTAATGTGATAAGAAACCAATTAATATGATACAGAAGCAAGTGTATGATAAGACCTTTGTTCAGAATATTGCAGGCTTTGGTAAAACCTCCCACACAGGCATTCAATAGATTCTTCTTTGCAATTGTGACTTTTTTTTTTTTTTTTTTTTTTTTTTTTTTTTTTTTTTTTTTTTTTTTTTTTTTTTTTTTTTAATGTCTGCTGTAGGAGAGCATAGGGATGCTTTAGTTTCTATTTGTACAGCTTGGCACATTATTACCTATGAAGTAACAACTTGGAAAACATCAGGTTACCTCTCTTATGAAAAACATCTCTATTACCAGCCTACAGCTAAAACTCATGAATAACTGACACTTTTTAATTTTATCTGAACATTCAGCCCAAATGCTACCCCTTCCATTTGAAGTATTACAGTTATCATCCCACTAAAATACATTTATTTTATAATTTAACCTGGAGTGAAACAGTTCTTCTATGAACCTTAGGATAATCTTGGGTTTCAGATATGTGGAACTCAAGTTTAAATAATATGCATATTTATAGGCACTGAGTATGCTTCAGTAAGCACATGAGTTTGAACACGTACTTTAAATACAATTTATAAAAAAATGTTCTGCGTGTTCTTATGTTCATGTTCAGTACTCTAGCTTTTCAATAAATAAGAAAAAATATTGAATAGGTTTCATTTTTATTGATGCTGTTGTCTTATGCAGTATGGTGTTTCAATGGTTGCTAAGTGCATCATTACTGCTCCTATTAGAGTTTAAAAGTGGTGAGATTTAAATGATTCCGTTGTTAGATTTCCCTTTATTTTTTGCCCTCTTTCATGGGCTACTGCTTAACATTTTATTATATGTAATGGTTAATTTCCCCTTACTATAGTTATTGGTATACATGTAATTTTTAAGTTACAATGGAGTCCTGTATTTTTAAATCATGCAATAAATCTTACGTTGAAGCAATGCTGAAACTATTTTAACAGACATTTGAAATTTTGGATTGTGATTAATCTGGGATCTCCAGAAGTTAGCTGTGCTGTGTCACTGTAAAAATATAATATGTTATAAACTATATATTTCCATTTCTGATTTTTTTTCCATTAAGGCAGGTCTGTTAATGGCTGCAATAAAAAAAAATGGATTTTTAAAAAGAGATAGTTAAAGATGAAACAAGCAGTGTAGAGCAGGCAAATAAGGAAGCTTAATTCTATCTCATAAATGGATAGGAAAGACATTAAAAAGAAATAAACAGTGGAAAGTCTAAAGCTAATGAAAAAATGAAAATTATTCTTTCCACACACAAAGTGCATTTTATTTAATATCTTCCTGATCATAAATATGGCACCCTGTGCTGGAAAAGAGTAAGGCCAGCATGCCTTAGAAGCTGCCTTCTAAGGCATGTTCAAATATGTTCTCAGCTTGAATTCAGAAGACACAGCTGACTTCATTTTAAGACTGGGTTAAGAGGAATACAAAATTTAAGATCTGGGTGACAATAGTTAAAGAAAGCTAATCATACTTTTAGTTAACTATTTTTTTGAATTTGTTACCAAGAGGAAGATGTTAAACACTCATTTGCTTTTTCAAAGTGGAGAATTAAAGCCTTCACCAATGTGCTTCTTTTTTACTTCTCTCCCAATAAATGAGATGAAGTTGCCCTTTCTGAAATAGATGTTGAACTCAGTAACTTTGAGATTAAAGCATTGCTATGTGTATTTTAATTCTGTTTTCATTACATCAACTTAAATATTTTCTTTTTAATTATTCTTTTGCATTTTGTATTTTCAATAAACTGTGTTCTATTCTAGACATCACCAAGCTTGTAATTGTTTGAGGCGCAAATAATAAAAGCTAATTTGTTGACATTCCCTGAAACACCAAGGAACCCAGCCGAGACTTAATGGATTTCTGTATCCCTTCCTTAAGAGACAGTTTCTAATTTAATTCCTTCTCTGGCAAAAGATGTTTCATTGAAGCATAAATTCAAGCATCTAAAGGTTATGAATACAGTTTTTTGCAGTCCTATTTATTCATCTGGGGTCATGAAAACTCAGCCTGAGCTATCAATCCCTTTCTAAGACAAAAGTAGAGAATACAGTAAACAGAATGAATTATTTTCTCTATGTAAATAGCAAACACTTGAAGTATTTGTTATTCACTACTTTTAAAAAATTGATAGATACTATGAGTAGGGCTTCTCAAATAATCAAAATACCTAACTATAGTCATATTAAATCTGTGAAATGTGAAAAGCTTATCTAAATTAAAATCTTCCCCTGGATCTTCCAAAAAACTGTATTTTTCTGAGGTTGTTACTGTGGATATTCTTTAAAAAGGAAGTTTCCTTCATAAATGCTTACATTATTTAGCTCACAAGCTGCTTAATACTATTATCCAACAATATAATTGTTAATTCTTATTGCTATAAAAGTATTTCACCCTGGATTGTCTCAAAGTCATTTACTTATTTTAGTTATTGTGTTTCGTAGTGCTCTAAATTTCTCAACATGAAGTGTTTAGATTGGAAAAAAAAATGGGGAGAAAAGTACTAGCTGGGACTGATATAATTGTAAGAGAAAACTACAGGAGAAAATAGTAATGTCTGGGTGACTAAATCCTTTCAATCACTGACAATATAATTATTGCTGTGATTTTTATGATTCCTAGAAAACACATAAATTTTATATTACATTTAAAAATTGCTACTTTTAACTGTGGTTAATGTTGCTCTGTCATGTCTTAATGCAAAATGTGACGGTCAAGAACATTCTAGATATAAATGAGGAATTTGGTGTTTCTGAGGGAACAAGCTTAGAGGGTCATCATTCTTTAAAATTATGACCAAAAGTAAGAATGTTGAAATCAGTCATGGAGTGGGGATGTTTCATACAATTCTTGATCCCATGTTGCTGATGCCAGCAGAACCCAGGAAAAAGTTTTGAACGATGAACCCAAATTATATGAATAGAAATAGAAACACTTAAAGATGTATACATATAGAGAGAAAACACTAAGTACTTTAAATTTGGTTCCCACATCTAAGAGAGGTGTGAAAGCTCCTGTTATAGTCAACGACAACTTAGTCACAGTTACTAAGCTACTAAGGCTTGATATAGCTGCTCAGACAAAGGTGCATGATACTATATATGAAAAAAATCTGCCTAGATCAAGCAAGTCAGATAGCTCTGCTAGCTTTGATGGTAACTTTGAAGAATTCCACTAAAATAAAAAGTTTTTAAATATCACACTTTTTTTTAGTTTATTCATCACTTAATACTCTTTTGCTTAGCAGTAATCAATTTCCACACTGACATAAAGCCCTTGGCTTTTACTCCCTAATTTATTCTCTTAGGAGCTGCATAAGTGCCCTGCAAAGCTAAAAGTTCATTTCATCTTTCTTTAATTGCACATTAATTTCATGTAACTTTTACAAGAACATCATTGAAAAGCAAGATAATTTGACCTATTCTTTTATAATTGAAGAACTACAAATGCAGGGAAAAAAAAAAGGTTGCTGAAATTTCCCTTATATTAATGAATTAGGCTTTTAATTGATTATACATTTATTTTTTCACTTAAAACTATGATAACTATAGGTTAGCTTTTCAATTTAGTTGGTTATCTGTTAATTCTTATTTAATAAATGTATTAATTAAAATATATAGGCTTTATCTTTATTTCTGTGTGACAGCTATCAACCTAAGTTGATAATTTATGCAGTGTAATATCAGAGAGCACTCATAATTATATCATTCCATATATAGTTTAGAGCCATCAGAAAGGGAGGCTAGCAAGCATAATTGCTAAGAGTAAAATATTAAAATGCGGTCCTTTCAGTAATATATTAATCTGTAAAAATTAACCTAAAAACTTATTTTTTGCTTGGTACAGTTTGTCTGTGTCACCAGAGTTTTTCTTTGCCTCTTCACCTCCTAGCACCTCACAAAAATGATAACCTAAGATTTAATTCAGCCTCTTTTAAAATACAAAAGTAGATGAAAAGTTTGTAAAATACAGCCTTTATACCCCTGTTTAAAATCATAGCTGTACTGATTTTCAAAAAGAATATCCAATAAAATCTTCTGCTTAACGTTAATTTACCTCTTAGTAAATTAGTGAATTTATATTGTGTATGTACACTACACCTGGCTGGGATGGAGTTCATTTTTTTCATAGAATCTCCTATGATGCTGTGTTAAAGATTTCTGACAAAAACAGTAATTATAAGACACTAATAATCTATCATTTGCTAAGTACTGTTTGGAAGGCCATCTCTGCTTTTCAGTCTGTTCCTTTTTCCCCACCTCCCCTCAGTGAATAAATTGGTCAGTGCTCAATAGGTTGGAAGTTGGAACTTCCAATTCTGAAACCTGTGCAGATCACCTGAACTAGCCAAAGAGAACATGGAACATCATGCTCAGCAATAAAAAGTGAGAAATTAAGTTTTAGGTGGTTAGCCATGTTTTTCCTCAGGCCCGGCTGAATATTTGTCTACCCTTGGGACATGGTGAATGAGTACTGTTGCATAATTTTTGGTTTTTTTATTTTTCATTTTCATTGTCTCATTTCTTCTACTTATTAAATAATTCCTTCTACATTCCTCTTTTGCTTAATAATTTATTTATTTTTAAAAATCTTGATACAAAGGTATTATTTTTCTTTTATTGTTTTCTTTTCCTCTTCTACCCCAGTGAAGCCTGGAGGGGGGAAGTGAGTGAGCAGGTGTGTGATGCTTAGCTCCCCATCAGGGTTAACCCACAACAATAGGAGAACTTTTATTTCTTCTTTTCCCAAGAAAAAAAAAACTCATGGTTATATGTTCACATCTACTTGGATCACCATGATTAAAACCAGAGAAAAAAATACAGTATGTATTACATTGTTTATATTTTTTATAATTTAAATATGAAAAAAAATCTGTTGTTTTTGTGATCAGTTATCTAGAGAAGATTCAAGACACTTCCTTGATTAACTTACAGGGAACAGATTATAGGCTACACAGAATTGTGCAGATTTGTTCTAATCATGACAAGCACTTCTGACGCCAAACATGTGAGATGTGTGTGAGGGAGAAATTATGCTAGTTTAGTGATAGACTTGTAAGTAGAATCAAGAGGAATAGTAGCTATGAAATACTTGAAGTACGTTTCTTTACCAGGCTTGCAAATGAGATCACACATCTAGCCAAGACTTCAAAATTGGCAGTTCCAAGACCCCATAAGGTTCTGTCTTGTTCCTGGTTATTTGTTGCTGCCATATCTAATTCATTAATTCTCCTCTTCTAAGCCTCTTTATGCCTTTTTTCCTACTGAAACAGTTTATTTCAGTTTTCAGCTGTGCCCTGCCATCACTGTAACAAAATATTTCTTGCAATTAATTAAAACATCATTTTGAGATTCAAACCTTCCATATGTTTAACCACAACCTGTCATTTGAACTATTAAGCCCATGTGAAAGCTGATGGACAACATACCCTCTTATCTTGTGTCCTTGTGTGCTGTAATCTCTTTGGTGTACATCTGTCCAAGTTGCTCAGAACTGTGAATAACACTATCAATACTGGTTTTCTCCAGTGTTAGAGGGAACTGTGCATAATGGAGTAAGTATCAGACAACACAGCACAGGTAAGAGATGATAGAAGCTATTTTGAACCTGATGTATTGAAAGACAAAAAGCATACTTTAGAATATCAGCTGCATGCAATAGTGGTTTTCTTCTGGAAGTTGTAGCTGAAACAACAAAACAGAAAAAAACAACCAACCGACCAACAAAAATAAACTAAAAAAATCCAATCAAGAAACACCTACACTCTAAATTAATCACTAACTAGAATCACCAATCTGAGTTATTTTTTTCAGCACACAATCATTTAAGGTAAACTCGCATTGCCATGGAATGGAAATATTTATTAACTTTACTTTTTAATATCATATTTAATTTTACAGAATTATTAGTTTTAAGTCACAAACTTACCATATTCAAAGTACATTATTTATTTCCAGCATCTAGGTTCCATACACTTTTGTTAGCATTCATTTTTTATTAAATTTCTAAAATGTATTTAGGAAAAGATATTGTAACAAATGCTATGACATGAAGTTAATGTTTTACACCTGCAGCAAATTATCTGGACCACATAAAGACACAACACACTCCCACATTTCCCACACACATTTAACCACACACTCCCACATTTCCCACCCCAGTGGAATGGAAAAGAAAATCAAAGTAAAACTTTCATGTTGAGATAAGAACAGTTCAATAATTGAAAATAACTAAATATATAATAATAATGTATAATAATAATAATAATAATAATAATAATAATAATAATAATAACAAAAGTAAACAAAGAAGTGATGAACAGTGAAATTGCTCACAACCTGCTGACCAATGCCAGAGCCACTCATCCCAAACCCAGACTGGCCACACCTCTGGGCAACTTCCCCCAGTTCATGCACTGGGCAGGATGTTCTGTGGTGTGGAATATCCCTTTGGTCAGTTCAGGTCACCTGTCCCAGCTGTGCTTGATCCCAGTTTCTTTTGCATTCCTCCTCACTGACAGGCGAGGAGACAATAAAAAAATCCTTGATTTAGGATAAACACCACTTAACAAAAATCAGAACATCACTGTGTTAACAACACAGTTCTCATTCTGAAACTAGAACGGAGCACTGTAACAGCCATTGAGAGGAAATTAAGTCTACCTTAGCTGCAACCAGGACACAAACACTGAAAACTGTTTCAAGATTAAAGAATATGGTACTTGATTACAAGTGTCCACGAAAAGCGTAACAAATTGAATTTTCTTTAAGTTAGCAGTATTTGGGGTAATGATTACTTAAGCATAAGTTTTGGGGACAGTTATTTTCTGGGTCTTCCTACATGCCCTTGTTGCTGAGAAATGATCATAACGTACTATTTCAAAGGATTAAAAAAATAGTTCTTGCTATATTCTGGAAGTGCACCATGAGAGAAGTGGTGAGGAAAATATTGCTTTGAAGGCAGTGTTTAGTAGAAGGAAGGCAAACCTCATCCATGGTCTTTGTAAAAATATGGTCTTTGATGATCCTAGCTTATCCCCATGGCATTGTGCTGTTAGTTATTAGCTGCTGGCTCCAGGCTTTACAGGCTCCGGAGTCTGTAAATGAGCTTTGCTCTCATACTAACACAGTACAGTTACAGTCCAGGCAGTTGTGTTACCCTTGTGGTTGTGTGATAATGGTTTGGTGTGTGGACACTTTGATTTGACTCCCCTTCCATGTCATTTCTTATCACTATAATGAAGAATGTGCATTTGAAATTACACTTTCTGCAAAAGAATGCACAACACTTAATGTCAGTTGGATCTGTTTAATAGCCTATTCAACATAATAGATTTAGTTGTTACTAGGAGCATAAATTTACAGCATTACACAATCTGGTTTTTGTTTATTTAATCCTATCATTTTAATCTCTACACTCGTGGGAGATGATGTTCATTAAATTTAATGAAATACTGATCTTGTTAGTGTCAAAGGAATTTTGTGATTGTCTTTTTTAAATAAGAAATTCACATACGTTAACCAGGACTTCAGTGGATTCAGGTTTCCTTTTTGTTCCATTCAAAAAAATTGCAGCTGAAGTAATGGCTCATCTACAAATTTTTACCCACAAATTAGGAAAATTGTTTCCTTCTTAATGGCTGTTTAACAGTTTATGCTTCCATAGTCATTCTTTGCCACTTCTCAGAAGCATTAAAAAAAAAAAAAAAAAATTAGGATTTTTTTTTTCCAAAGATAGGACCTTCATAAGAAATAGACATGCTCCAAAAAAGTTACTTCAAAACAATGAAATGTGTGGTTATTGGTGTTGATAAATAGTTCCATTCTTGTGCATAACAAGCTGGTGTATAATGACTCTCAGCAATATTTCAATGAGATGCTAAAAATATAAGTTAATTCTTGAGATGTTAAAAACATAAGCAGCTGGACATGGAAATTAATAGTGTCTGTTATTCTCTGTTATTCTCTTAGACCTGTTTTACAAACAAATTATGAAACCTAGGGGTGAGTGAGCTGTATCTATGATATTATTTGTGTGATAACAATGCTAAAAAATATCAGACCGGGCAGCTCCTCAGCCCCTTGCAGAACCATGCTACATCATTGCAAGTAATGATTTATCTAGCTTTTGAAATAGCATCCGTAGTGATAGAGCCTTGACCAAATGCCCTTAAGGAGCTTATTTCTGCAACAAATTGATCTTTAAGTTAATACCCTTTTCTTATTTACTTCCACCACTTTTCTGTTCTTTGCTTTTGGCCAAGGCCCCATCCTTACCATTTTCTAGACTAAATAAATCCCTTCTTTCTTTTATATAGTATTACCCTGGAGGTACTTGAAGAGGCTGATCATGTCCCTTGAGTTTTCAGTTTGGTAGATGGCACTAGATCATTTAGCGTTCCTCCATATGGTTTATTTTCTGGCTGTTGTGTTTCATTTTGTTATTGATCCTTGTAGTCGTGTAGTTTTTTCTGTCCAACTCATTATCTGTGAGAAATGGCACTGCAGATACTGGGCAACAGACTCACGGTGAGGACATGCAGCTTCTCTGCCCCAAGTGGAGCAGTAAAAGTGCTTCTATTAATGCTGAACCTGGTCATTGTCTTGGGGGTGCTGGTACGTTAAGAGATGGGTCCTTGGGGTATGCCACATAGTGCACTCCTTATTGCTGGGAGAGGCACAAAACCAAATAGAACTTGAGGCTTTCTTTTGACTTGGAGAATAGTTTTGTGATCTTTGCCATGGTCTATAATGAGACATGAAATGAAAGCTATCCCACAGATGGCATAGACACGTCAAGGAACAGCAACAGAAAGGTCTATTTGGGATGTTCATACTACAAAATACCAGGCAGGTTTTTTTTGCAGATTTAGATTGTTATCAAACACTCGCACTCTAAGTTTTCATCTTTTTAATTCCGTCTGATACTCTTCCATTACAGCTAACTCTGCATCCAATTGTATACATAGACTTTTGGTAAGACATGGTAATAATTTCTACCTGGGCTGCTTCTGAGGGTACAAATTTGTGTCTAGTCATGTTTTAGCATTCCTTTAGTGATGACACTTTCACTGCTCCTAAAAGTGAATGGGTCAGAAGAAATCAGGGCTGATTGTACGTCATACCCCCCTCATCTGATAGTTTCATATAGGTACCTTGAGGATGAGATGGGTAAGCTTATACCTTTTCCCTGTGTGTATGTATGTGGTTATAGACATACTATCCTCATGTATCATTCAAATGTAGAGAGTAGTGGACTTACTTCAAGGTGTCTTA
The DNA here is from genome assembly GCA_013389925.1 of Aegithalos caudatus. Taxonomy (NCBI): domain Eukaryota; kingdom Metazoa; phylum Chordata; class Aves; order Passeriformes; family Aegithalidae; genus Aegithalos; species Aegithalos caudatus. The sequence continues at coordinate 28,340 of WEIU01024452.1, forward strand.
GAAATCTCAGCTGCAGAATAGTATAGTAGACTTTGTTTCTTCATGTGATTTCTTGTTGTTGTTTTTTTTTTGTTTTTTTTTTTGTTTATTTTTCTAAGTGTGTGCAGCTGAGGTGTTGACTAAATCGATGTTGAGTACAGGCATGAATATCTACATCTAAACAGAAAATCTCCAGAACTTCAAGGAGATCGAAGACTTTCATGATAGCTTTACAAATAGGGCAGGTAGCAGAAATCTTGTTTCAGCTGCCACACTTTGTAGTGTTGCTTTCACCTTGGATTAATTTTTAGCAGTTGGCTGCACCTGCACTCACCCCAGGGGGCTGATCCTATGCCAAGCAGTGCAGAATGGTTCATGTGCAGGGCATCACTCACGGCTACCTCCTCCCAGACCAGACTTACCATACTGCCTATTTCACCCTAAGACAAAACAATATTTTTGTGTGTGTGTGTGTGCTTTCTCAGGTCAGGGTGTTGGAAATACAGTGTAGTGCAGTCCTCAGCATGAGAATTTTAAAGCACAAAAGGGACCATGAAGTTGACCTCTCCTTAGAAGGGTCCTGAGGGCAGGCAGGAGTGTTTGCAGGCAACCTACCTTTGGAAAGTGTGTTAGAGGACTGTGCAGAGCAAGGAAAGCAAATCTGATATGGTCATGTCTTTACAAATGATCCCTGGACAAAGCTCTGCTCAGAACCATACACATATTTTCTTTTGGAAACAATTAATTGGTTTGGAGAGATTTGTGAAGCTATGAAAATTAGGCGATGAAGATATGAGGAGTAAACTTGGCAACAAAGCTATTTAGCTTACATAAAGATATTTGTTGAGTATGGTTTAAGGCGTTATTCTTCAGTTCTTATCTCATAAAATTGTATTCCATAGTTTTCTCATTTGTAGATTGGTTGCAAAGAATAGTTTCACATGTATCAAATTGTTTTACCATGCAGATAAGGCAACAATGCATTTTGTCCTGGCTATCTCTGAGTAATGATATTTAATGATCTGACAGCCTTGCTCAAATGAAGAATCCATTACTTTAACAGCAGATACAAAATTCCAGAGAAAAATAATATTTTAAACAAAAAAGTGATATATTGTGTGGGTGTGCCTCACTCAGCATTTATTACCCTTTATGGCAACTCAAACAATTTAAGAGATACTTCTTCCTACTCCAGTGTGTCAGCCTGGTGCTTTTGAAGAATGTGTGTTCTCTGCAGAAAAAGAAGTCATTAATCCCACCATAGTTCTTGCATTTTTATGTATTCATACAACTCTTGCACAGATTTAAAATAAGCTTGTGAGGCTGGTATTAGGAAGAATTAGATTGATAATTTCATCATTGTCCCTTGCAAATCTTTAGCTGCTGAGTTTTGTATGCTTGATATTGAATCATTCATTTGCTTTCTACTTGTGATATAATTTAATACAGCAGAACTTTAATGTCACACTTTAAATGTTATAATGATATGTATGTATTATGTATATATAAAAGCTCATTGGTTTTTATTTTTTGCCAAAAGGGATTTATGATCAGATTTTGGGGTTATTGTTGAGATTGAGTGTGGGGAAAGATACATTAAACTTGTGTTTTCTTTTCAAAGGGCAAAGTGAACCTTCTATTAGAATATTTCTGACTGTGTGCATTTGCATATTACATACTCATCTCTTCTTCCCAGTATCTAAAGAAACACTCCGTATCCAAAGTTTTCAGACATGATAAAAAATGATGGCAAAAGTCATTCCTATGGGAACCAATTTTCTAAGCTGCATGGGTTGTTCTAGTTCATCAGACATACCTGAGGGAAAGGGACAATATCCTGCATCAGTTTGTCTATCCAATGTCACTCCAGTGTTGCAGGTCTGAAGAAAACTTTATAGTCTGAAGTAATATGGTTGTAGATTTGGAGTGATGTAGAGATACATTCCTCAATGGAGAAATGTGAACTCAGTGATATCAATTGAAGTCTTGCTTAGAAAACAAAGAAAGAATTTGGATTTACTCTAAAGATATTGACATTTTTTAGATTAATGTTAGAATCATTTAGAATCAATTTAGAATCATTCAGGTTGGAAAAGATCTCCAGAGTTATGTAGTCCGATGTTAGACCAAACACCACCATGTCAGATAGTCCATAGCACTAAGTACCACATCCTGCTGTTTCTTTAATACTTCCATGGATGGTGATTCCATCACTTCCCGGTACAGACCAATCCAATGCAAAACCACCCTCTCAATGAAAACATTCTTCCTGATGTCCAACTTGAACCTCCTCTGGTAAAGCTTAAGACCATGTCCTCTTGTCCTATCTCCAGTTGCCTGGGAGAGGAGCCCAACCCCCACCTGACTACATCCTCCTTTTTTTTTT
>WEIU01024453.1:0-23414 GCA_013389925.1 Aegithalos caudatus
CCGGGCCAGAGAAGAGCAGGGAGAAGGAGGGCAACACAGCAGCAAGTTGAGCAATAACTTTAATGTAGCTTTTGTCCCTGTTTTTTATTCTACCACATTTTCTTAGTTTTTTTTAATTACCCCTTTTGTCATCAGACTCTCTGCTAGCTTTGGTAACTTCAAGAAGGCCAAGTTTATAGGTTCTGTAACTTAAATCATCTATTTTTCATTTTCTGAGTTCAGGCTAAAGAGTTCCTATCACATTTACTCAATATGTTATGAGTTTTTAAAATATTTTTAATAGAAAAAGTTTTCTAAAATAAAATGAAATTATTTCCTGCTGCTTCTCCTGGATTGAAACAGGTTTTTGTGGGGTTTTTTTGGGTGTTTTGTTTTTTGTTTTTGTTTTTTTGTTTGGTTTTTTTTGTTTTGGTTTGTTTGTTTGTTTGTTTTTGAAACATATTGTTCTGTTAAATTTCTTAGTTCCAATATTACATTATTGGTTTTCATACAAATATGATGATCTGGTTTATTGCTGTAATAGTGATGTTAGAAAGGTGTAAATGACTATGACACAGCAGGGAGTAAGGTCTTATGGATCAGATAGATTTGCATTTTTCATCAGCTCTTAGGGGAGATTTTAACCATGAGATATTCACTGAATTATCCTGGAAATTAGAAGAATGGATTTGTGTGAGGTCCTGGCCATGCTATGGGGAGCTGAGTTTCCTTCACTTTTGTATTCTGGCTCAGGTGCCATTTTTTAGTTTCTTCACGTAGCAGCATCTTCCCTCATGATCAGTTTGCACCTCACCCTTATGATTTGGGAGCTACACTGACACTTTACACTTGAGACCAAGAGACTGGGGAAAGAATTAAAAGGATGTTGCTGAGCTCCCTGGGAACTCCTGTTTTTCTCATCTGGGAAAACCTTCTCTTACCAGAGGCAAGATATTTCCTAGTCTGTGGTTTGTATATCAGAAGAGACAGAGCCATATTCCCACCCTGCTGCACCAGGTCCAACATGGTCTTGCTCAGAAAAGTTTACTTGGACTATACTACTACAGGTAAGAATAAACATTAGCATCCTGTGAACACTTTACTGAAATCTATAGCATGATGCCACTTAATTACTACATTAATTAGTTCCATATACTGAATAGTTATAGTTATGACTAACTGGACTCAGCCAAACATGTTGTAATGAAGTAGCAAAATTAAATTGCAAAGCCATTATGCTATGCTTGACAAAATTTCAGCTTGAGATTACAGTAATATTTCTAGTTTATATTCACTTTTATATATGCCTATTGTAGTCAGAAAGAGGTAATGTTTATTTAAGTTATTCCTTTCTCTGCAATGGATTATATTTTGGGCAACAGAAAAAAGAGAATTTTTTTTTTTTTTTTTAATATAGTATCCCCTTACCAGTGTCTAGCTAATAGCTAAGACTGTACTTTCCTAAGGAACAGACCTCTCAAGATATTTGGATGGAAACTGGAGTTGTGTTGCTGCCTTGTACGGAGTGGACTTCTGTTTCACATAATACTTCTTACTCTCACAAATTCCTTGTCCCTAGGCATATGTCTCTTCCTCTCTGTAGCTATCCCCTGAGGAACAAAGACTTACACATGAAACATATCTGATATCAGTATTTCATGGGATGGCATGGTGGTGGAAAAACACTTTAGTATTTTGAAAGCAGCTTTGGTGACTGTGTGTACAGAGCTGCAAAATGCTGCTCATTGTATACAGATTAACAGAATGCTGCTCATTGAAATGAATTTCACTGAGGAACAATTTCAAATAGTATTTTGACTAGGTCTATTTATAAGATAGGAAAGCGATTAAACTACCAAATGTAATCTGGTCATATCAGATATTTTCTCTCCCACATACCTGCTTCTACTGTAGCTCTAGATAAATACATTATCTTTTGTCTTCCTTGTGTGGAACTTGGTGTAAACATATCCTGTGTTATATAAACTTCCACGCTGCATCATTAATGACAAAATCTGAGTACTGTTATTTGGTTGCCATGGCTGCCAAGAGATGGCTAGATTGCAAAGATAAAGGCATTTTATTTACATCCACCCACGCATCATGTTGTTTGCTATCCTGGCCAAGTACACATTCACAGAAGATGAATTTACTAAGCTGGGATTTTGTGGGTGTACTTGGAGGTGGGGAATAGAGATTGTCCTCACCTCTGTACAAGCATTTGTATCCTGAACTCGAAGTGGCCTGAGACCTTCCAGGATACAAAATTCCTCTTTCTCTATCCATGCAAGTGACTTGAGACCCAAATGAGATGAAACTGAGCAGGTCAGCAACAAGCACCGCTTGGTGGGGAGCCAGGCATCAGGTGCAACCATACAGTCTGTGGCTGCAAACAAGGTAGCAAGGCAGACAAGGGAGATCCCTTTTAAGAGAATCTTGAGCCAGGAACAAGCCCCCTGTGGCCTGGAGTGAGAAGTCCTGTCGCAAGATAGCTCGTTCTGCCCCAGGAACATTTGGTGAAAGTCTGGCTGCACAGTCTCTGCACACTGGCCATCCTGTCAAGTGAAAAGGGTCCAGTGCATCTTGCAGAGATGCAATTGCTGTAAACTCCAAGCTGAATGCAATTTTTGAGGAAGTCGGAAGGTGTGCTGCCAGGAGACAGGAGGTGAAAGGAGCTCTTCTGTGCTGTGATGCCTGGGTTAATGTGGATACTGTACCTCACTAGATGGTCATTGTAAGTTTTAATTAATCGCTAATGGAATTTACATATTTGCAGATGGGTAGTTTAAAAATGTGAATAAATGAATCAATTCAGCTTTGGGGCTTGAGCCTAACATGGCATCTCCAAGTGCAATCGAAAGCTGGAAGGATAGTTTCCATTTTTGATTAGAGATAAATCTAATTGCAAAGGAATGGCTGACTTTCAGACACAGGACTCTATTACAAGCCATCTGAGAGTAGGAATCGAGCTAAATGAGCCTGATATAATGATTTATTTACAGCAACGCTGTTACTTTTAGCAATCCATTATAATTGTATAGACAGAGACTTCATTATCCTTTCACGTCTCCGTGATCCCTGCAAGGGCTGGGAGCTACAGAGAAAACCCACAGGAAGGGGAGCACACAGAAGGCTTCATCCCGCAAGGCACTGAGCAGGCTGCACCCTTTACCAGGCTGAATAGTTCACACAATTTCCACCTGTGAGTTATTCAAGTTGACTGAATGAATGATTGAATTTATTGTGTTTAGTGTCTAATAAGGCAAGCTAGTTAATTTCTGCTGGATAATTAGAATAAATCTCTAATTGAATCAAAGTCAATGCAAGTAAATATTTTTATTAGGTTGTTAATAAGTTGCTTGAATGTACTCCTGTACATGTTCCTAGCTGTCTTAGTTTGGGGCAAGGGGTGGGTTTAACAAATACAAAATTAATTAAACTTGTAACAATTTCTTTATTCCTTTTGGAAAACATTTATTATTCAATTTAAAACAGATGGGTCTCTTCTTTGACTGAAGCTTACATATTTTTTAAAAGAAACAGGACAGGGGAGTTGGGGGGATAGTGGAATAATATGATATCATACCCTACTTTGCCTTCAAAACTAAGATTACATTTTCCAAGTCAAAGGCTTTCCTCAGGAAACTCAATTTTCCTCTGAAAGACAGTATAGATGGAACTTTTATGATGAACTGTAGTTAGGCCAGTTATGCAGAGAAACTGCCATCTAGGACAACCCTTATATATGAGTTCAACAACAGCAGCAAGGAAAGGCATCGTCAGTGCTGGTTTTGTGTTGCTTAAGTGCCAGGAACATCTGTACCCCATCCTCTGCTTTCTCTCCTTCTCTGGGAAATAGTCCATTGAAGGCACATCCTAAACCTGAAAGAAGGTTTGAAACCTGCTCCAAGAGTTCCTTTGCATTTTTCAAGAACACTTGTTAGGCTGATGTGTTCTTCATGAAGTCCAAACACAGAGTAAGATCACTGATGCCCTAAGGCTGGAGAAGTTAAATGAGTAGTCTTATTTGTTCCTTGCTTGTATCAGGTAGGAATCTGGTTTTCAAATTGCTACTAAAGAGATGGATGTTCTCCAGAGAAGGGAGGAGCAGAATAGCCTGTTACCTCATCTATGTATACTGCCAGGCTTAAATAGACATAATGACTCACAGGGAAGACTCTGAAATGGGAGTGAATCCACTGAAGTACTACTTCTACAGGTGTAGCTGATTGAGAGAGCAGAGAGAAAATAAAAACACAGGAAAATTATCTCAATTTGTTTTCCTTCAAAAATAAATAAGCTGCTCAACAAAACCCCCAGAAAGTTACCAGAGTTAAATATTCCAAATGCAGCCACACAGTGATGTTTTTCATCCCACATTAAAGTCTGGGAACCTGATAAAACATTCTGGCTTTGGACACCTCACTACATCAGGTGTGTCTTTAAAAATAACAGTCTAAATCATTGCCATGGACAGATGGGAACAGTTTTGTTCTGTCTTTTATAACAGTTCATTTCTGGACTGTTCCAATCACAAATCTGTCTTCTCTCCTAGCACTCATATCAACACACAGGTCAAAAGAACAACCTGGATTCTTTCTTTTTTTTTTTTTTTTTTTTTTTTTTTTTTTTTTTTTTTTTTTTTTTTTTTTTTTTTGTTGTTTTTTTTTAATAAAAAAAACAACCTGGTTTTTTTTTTTTTTTTTTTTTTTTTCTTTTTTTTTTTCTTTTTTTTTCTTTTTTTGTGGTGTTTTTCAAGAAAGAACACATTTTAATGATTAACATGGAGAATACTATCTGTACATGGAAGGACTTAATACACATTAATTCCTGGATGTTGATAGGACAAAAGAAAACAATACAGGTTTATATTACTTTAATTTTGCATCCAACAGAAATAGAGATTCCAGCTGAAAGTGATGGCCAGAGAGGAGCTAGCAGATGAAAATAATTCTGCTATGAGATGAAGACACATGGCATCCATTGCTGCTGTCCCAGTCACAAGGCCACCCACCCCCAAAACTGCTGAAGAGCTCGTTCAGGAGAAGCATCCAGCAGAACATGAAAGCTGGCTCAGCCACAGACACAGCAGCTCTGGTTAAAGCAGCAGAAGGTTGTAAATTTGGCTGACCTTTGCCAAGAGTGAATGATGGAGTATGAAGGAACCATTCACAGTTAAAAGCTGGAAGTCCTGAGCTTTTTGTTGGCAGTCAGAGTCCTGGTGCTGTGACTCTACTCCTGATACCAGTGAAAGCAACAGCATTCCCCTGTGCACAGGAAGCATTATCTGTCCCTGTTGGTCTCAGCATCAACTCTGCTGGGAAGGGCACAGAGAGCTCATATCCATAAGCTCCCAGAGGTACTCCTAGCCCCTGGGCCTGTGTGTGTATGTGTGGTGACTGCACAACCCATAAACATCCCCTCATATTCTGCTCCAACTGCAGCTCTATTCTCCAGGCTCCGATTCCTTTAGGTTACTGGCTCTCGTTGTTGCCAGCAGGCACTTCCCAGTAAGCTCTGTCACTGGAAGCTGAGCTTGGATCAGTGGCACTGTGTTTCCCTCACAGGTTTGCTGTCATAAAGCTTCATGGTGCTGTAGAGATAGCACTTCTGCCCTTGCCTTAGGACCTGTCACATAAAGGCTGCACATAGAAATTTGTGAATGATAGGACTGAATATTCATCTGATTCAGAAGGAATTTCACATGGCTCTGAAAGGGCAGGGGATTTTATTAAATGAAGCATGGAATAAAAGTAAGGAAGAAAACTATAAACTGAGAGATACATTGGAATGTTTTAACCATTTAAGACTGCTAAGAGAATGCTTTTATGATGCAACACTTGTTAGAGACACCCTTTGTAACCTCCAAAAGTGTTGGTGCTTTTGAATGGTAGATGGCAATAGCCTGAAAAACAGCAGCTCAAAGACTCAACATGTCATGACATGCCAGTGCAGCTCTCATTTTCTGGGGACTAAAAGTCCAAGGATGGGGAATAAAGGAAGCAGTAAAGTATTTTTGTCAATTTTTGTTAATGTTAGTAAAGCTGAGGGTTACTTAAATTCAGCTGTTGAATCCCCACGGTCAAGCACAGTAATGACTGAGTCATTGCTGCCTTACACTAGTCAGGAATAGAAGCTTGGGAAGTGCACACTGGATTTATAAATATTCTGTTAGTCTTGAACACTGAGCATAAATGGCAAAGATACAAAAAGGAAGAGAAGGATACTGAACTACACCAATAAAATCCTCCAGCTGGAAAAGCCCAGAGAATGTGTAGAGATTTCTTGGAGTTAGAAATGAGTTTATAGAAAGATGCACCAGGAGTAATGAGATAAGATAATGAAAGGATGAGCCTGTTAAACAAAAAAAAAAAAAAAAGATGAAGAAGGGCTTGTAGAAAGGGAAAAAGGACATAGGCCAAGCTGCATCTACTATGCTGCAGTAACACAGCCTCATTGGATCCCTCACTGGCACCTTTTCCAATCACATCCATTGCATGGGTAAGGACCCAGAAATCAATCCTTCTGTGTCCCCTGCAATCCTTCTGTGTCCCCTTCCCTTAAAGCTCCTCTTTCATCATCTGTCTTTTCTCTCCATCTTGCTCTCATCTTTTCAGCCATCTTGAGAATGACTCTGCTGCAGCCAAAAGGCTGAGATATCAGGAGCCATCCACAGTTAGCTGTCCAGACTGGGAAAAATCTGTAAAAAGGAGAGAGAGCAAGAGCTGACCAGGCCACACGGTTGACTGGGGAAGGGAGCCAGCAACCAGAGCAATAGCTGTTGTGGCTGACCTGCCAGCCCAAGGCATCCATCTGTGACTGACCATCTGCCTTGGATCCTGCAAGCATCAACAAAACACCATGTTTTTTTCCAGCTCTGCTATCCTTTCTCTCCTCCTTCCTCTAATGCCTTCCATGCCTGGCCACAAACAGGGAATACAGCATCTCAGAGCAGAACAGAAGTAACCACGGCCTTCAATTTGCCAGGACATTCATACAGCAGTGTCAGAGCTGTGCAGGGTTCCTTCAGCAGCTAATCTCCTTTCCCACAGGAAATTAAAGTGCAGGGAAGCACCAGCTACTTACAAGAGCATCTACTAAGGCATGTTATCAGGACATGACAGGACATAGAACACATCCGATGAGACATAACAGAAAAGGCATTCAAAGGAAAGGTGGAGTTTACTTTAAAAACACACATAGCTGCTCTTTTTGAGCTTTGTATTACTGAATCCTTGCATTTTAAATTGTGCTGTATTACTTTGTTTGGAAATAAGGGCAGCATGAACTTAGGAGTCACTGCTGATGAGAGTTTCATTTTGAGGAGGAAGATAAATAAAATATAAAATATAAAGAAGGCTGGAAAGACAGAGACAAAGCAGGGTCCATTTAAAGCAAGGTGGTACTAAACATTTTCAGCCCAGTGTGTATTCAAAGCTTCTTGAGGAGCTTATCAAATACTGCCCACTGAGAAAGACTTTGATGAGCATTTTAGCCCTATTTCTTTGTTAGTGAAACTGTTTCTAATGACTACAGCAATGCATGCTGCTGCTTAATGCACAAATCCTGCTGTGTTTGCCTACCAGCTTCCCAGGCTGGTAACATTAAATTCACAGCTCTGTGCTCTGAGTTACTCTCTAGAATGAAAGTCTTCATATATAAAACAAACTCTACTCAGCTCTGACTCACTCTCGCTTTCCCACAGGAGATAGCATTAATATTAAATTCAATTTCTCCTTGGGAACAGTATCATTTCCATTCTGTTGACAAATATCTCAGCAACACAGGGCTAGAGGAAAAGGAGACAGAAAGTGTGTGTGACAGAGAGCTCTGGAAACTAGTCTAAGTGTTCTGCACGGCCTCAGTCATGGCACTGCTGTTTCTTTCAGATGACTGCACCTTTGCTGTTTTGCAATGCATCCACCTGCTCTGATTCTCCCTATGAAACCCCTGCCCAGCCTTCAAAGTCCATCTCTGCATGGATGCATAAGGATGCTGAGAGCTGGAGTGCACATGAATAGCATCATGCATCCTAAGATCAGGCAGAGAACATGTCCATGCTATGCAAACCAGACAGCAAACAGTTATCTTCATGTAGGCAGAAATATCAGATCCAGGAATATTCTCTGAAATTGTTTTGTGACTCAAACAAGCCAGTTTCAACTGTGCTAATAAGGCAGAGGTGAAACATTTAATTTAAGTCCTAATGAAATGGAATTACAGCATCCCACTGACTTTCATCAGGGGTTGTGGGCTGTGAAGTCTGTTGAAAATCTTGAAAATCTAAAAATCATATTTTTCAATGGTATTTCTGAGCCTCTGTAACTTTCTGTACCACTTTAGCACAAACATAGTACCAAGTTAGTGAGTGAAACTGTAAATTTCAATAAGTACTGTTATATAACAATAGAACCCCAATTTTAATTCACAATCTGAAACTCTGTTGCTGAAAATTAATTGTACTGGATCAGGAGAAAGACACAGGTAGCATGGCTTATGCACCTCCATGAATATTTGGGATATGGATGTTCAAAAAGAGCCAACAAGCCAAAGATTATTTGTCAGAAGTGTGCAGTGAATAGTATCAGGTTTTGGATGCATTTGGGATGATCACAATTCATAATTATTCTAGGAAAAAAAGGCAAAAAATAGGTGATGAAATGTATCAGCACTGTAGCAGCAGTGGGGAAGTTGCTGTTTAGCAAATGGATCAGCCCTCAGAAATGATGTCTTTTACAAAAATTTTGTGGTGAGACTGAAGGGTGGGTAGAAAACACTGGTCACTTATTTTCCCTTGTTATCCAGAATTAGCACAATAATCCTCATCCACTGATGTTCATCGCAAAAGACAGAACATATCTTGCACTTGTTACTTGGAAAACAAAGCAACTTTTTAAAGCCAAATGTAGTTTTGCAGACAGTAAATTAGGTAGCTTATCTAGGCGTTTACTGGGGTGATTTTAGATCTCCTGTGCTCTCTGCAAGAGGCATCTACCACGCTTGTGGACATGCCCCAGAATGGACTGCCCCCAGAAGTGCTGGACATTTGGATCTTGATGATTGCTGAGCAAGATCTTGAAAATCACCCACACTGCACTTAGGGAAGATCTGGATTCCCATCTGTGGTGTCTGTAAGAAGTATGCCGTCACCAAAACATATCCCATCTACAATTAGGAGTCAAGAGTAATTTTAAGGAAAAGATTTCTCTGGGCCTAGTGGTGTATTTGTAGTCTGTATTTGTAGAGAGGAAGGATGGAGGCAATTTCAGCCTCTCTACTAAATATTTGGATTTTAAATAAGTAGATCAGTGTAAATGTGCACTGTACATGAGTGCTTTTTTAAGGGATCATGGAAGTTATTTGTTGTACACAAGGATGTTTGAACGGGATTAAATATGTGTAGAGCCTATGTAAATTTAATAGAGCTTGAAAAGCTTCTCAGCTCTGTCCCATAACATTGTTCTACCAGCAGACCTCAATATTGGCATTATGTGAAAATCCTTTCCCAAAGGGACAGTTTATGCAAAATCTTTGTTAGGTGTTGCCCTCCAGCTGATGCAATGATAAGCAGGCACCTGTCCACACCACAGTACACACACAATATTACAGAAATTAAATCCCCATGTGCACATCTGCCTAGCTGCACAAAAAGGCTTTACAGTGCTGACTGAAATACTGGACTATGTCCCACACTGCCTCCTATTCTGAGACAAGCATTTGGCCTCCAGATCCCTATGATTTCACAATGAATTGTTCAGCTTAAGGGCCTGATACAAAAAGATACTTGAAGCAGTGTAAAAAAATTCTGAGACAGGCATTTGGCCTCCAGATCTCTATGATTTCACGATGAATTGTTCAGCTTAAGGGCCTGATACAAAAAGATACTTGAACCAATGTAAAAAAAGGTGTTAGGAAGACCAGATCCCACCCGTTTGAGGAAAAACTTTGTAGAACAACAGATTTCAAGTATAAAATTGGAAGTGAGTTTATTCTCAGGGAATAAAGAACCATTCTGGCAAAAGCTGGCATAATATAAACACCTCAAAAACCAAGATTCTTCTCCCTCCACAAAAAAGGATGAAGGAGTAAAAGGGAAGAAGAGCACACATCCACAAATCTGGCATCTATCTCCTTTTTACCATATTCTTTCTTAGACCCGTCTCAGTTTATTAGTAAGATGGTGGGGTTTATTATTCTTTGCATATTTTTAATACCTCCACATAGCTGTTACCTATATGTGTATGTATATATATATATATATATGCATACATGAATACATACACATCCAAAAATATATATGTAAGGACACATGCATACATTGCTGCAACTTTCTGTTTTATAGAAGAACCACTTTTATTCATATCTCTTCCTTACACTTTCTCTATCTCGTAATTGGTATGGATTAAAGTTTTCTACATAACAGTTGTGGATTAAAGTTTTCTACATAAAATCTACAGCCACCATTATGATTGAATTCAGATCAGTCTGTGGGTTTCTCATGGCACAGTGAGGAACAGATATGGGCAAAGTGAGTCTGTTTCTGTCTCCATTGCCAGCAATTTTTCAGTTGCTAAAGCAGAAGGCCTGAGGATGTTTTCCAAATGTAAAAGCAATTTAATGTTATCTTGACCTTTTCAGAAAAGTACTGAGGGTAGAGCAGACTTCAGAGACATTCTGTGGGTGACCTTGTCCTAGCACAAGACTCCCTCTTGCAAAGCTCTTCAAACTGTCATCAACTTCTGTAATTCATCTGTCTAAAGGAGATCCTGTGGTTTATATGAGACTCCCTCTCAAACCCAGAAGCCAAGCAATTCCCAGGACAAGGACTCCCTGCATGAATATGCATTCCCATGGGTGTCACAGGGAGTGCAAAGAGAAGGTGGAGACTTCTGTGCTTCTGTTGTTGAGGTTGTGCATGAGGAGAAACACAGGACAGCCAACCAAGGTAGAGCCAGTTGGGAAATCAACTTAGTTTGACTAGCCTTTGTTGGCACAATGCTTTGTCAGGGTGGAGAAACAACCATGACCTCTGTGTTGCACGCTGGCCTCTCCTAGAGGAGAAAGGCTATGTGACACACTGGCAGAGCCATGAGCAGGGCCACCCATAGCCAACCCCACCACTTGGGATAGCCCAGGAGCCCAAGACACTCAGAGACAAATGAAGTTGCAAGGTCATGAATCTCCTTTTAGGAAGCAGAAAGAGGGAATGGGAGCGGGACAATGTTTATTGTACTTTCCTCCACTTTTTTTTTTCCTGGTCTCATGTCAAGCACATCTGGCCAAAGAGAGGGGAAACACGGTTTCCACAAGACAAAACTTTGAATGGGTACAAGCAGTTTCCAAGGAGACCTGCTCTATAATTGTAGAGAAAATTACAAGCTAAATCATCTGTGGTTTGGAGAGAGAAATCAATGATATTTTGTAAGTCGAACCCAACTGTGATGTCTCTTACCAATAAGGAAAGTGGAAAGAAATCAATTCTAAGATCTTTCAGCAAAAATCCATCTTAATTCAGGTCTGACAGAACAGTTTTGTTCTCCTTCCCTGAAGCAACAGTGTGCACCAGCCTGAAATCCCCAATACTATTGCAGAGACAAGACTTTCACAGCAGAGACAGACTAATGCATTACACTCCTGGCCTGACAAACCACCTGACACCGAGTCTTAGGAATGCGCAAAGGACTGCACACCTTTCAGGGTTGGCCTGCCAAAACTGCCTGTGTCTCTCCAGAAGGCAGATCCAAAGCAGAATCCACCAGTTGTGATGCATTGCACCACACATTGAGATGGATTGCTGAAGCAAAACTGCACCCACTGGACCCTGTAATGACAGCAGCAAACTAATTCTGCTTATAACCTAAACGGCATCTGACTCTTAAATGAGTGCTCTTCATATGCTGATGCATTGCACAATTTTATTTTTTCTCTATAAGACAGGAAAAAAAGTGAGACCCTGAATATCTACTAGCATTTGCCCTTCACTTTGTACTTTTACCTTACTGTATATCCCTGTGAAATGCTGAACTCACTTTAATGATAAGAGATAATAGGGATACAGTACTCTCTTTCCTGTTAAGATGAGTGAGACTTTGTTTTTGTGTTTATTCTACACTTTTTTCTGGTATTGAGAATTCTACAGTCAGAAATTGCAATGCTTGGTTCTTAATCTTTGGCAGACTTAATCCTGCACATGATATGATATAATTTCTAACGCAACTCATCAGGACTCTTCCACAAAACAGAATGACAAAATATGCGTCAGAAAGACTGGATTAATTACAAAGGTCACTGCTGCTTACTCAAAATAGAATAACATGAACAGAGGCTGAAGAACAGGCTTCTTCAAAATGTCAAAAAAAATTCATAATTTATTCTCTACTTCATGCAGTTGTTTTTCTTGTACCTGTCTCCTTTTTTCCTTCTTTCTGCTTCTATTTTTGTGTATCAGTGTTGACCAAAACCACTTGATACTAAGCTCAATGCTGCTGGTGAGGTTAGTTGCACTCTGCACAGCCACAGGACACACTCAGGTACTAAGGAGCAAACTCCAAACTTCCTTGTCTGGAACTTCAAACTTCTGGAACTTTTATTCATTTTCCATACCATCTTGTCAGCCTCATTAAGTCAAGGGTTTTGAGCATGGGTCTGACTTCCTCGTGCAGTAATATAGGACACATAAAATGCGTCAGTGAAGGGAAGTCAAGGAGGTTCCTGGGGATCCTTTACTGTAACAGGACATGAAAAAAATGAGTTACACTTGAGGGGTTTCTCCCTTTGCTTCCCACATGACACGCAGCATGATGCCTACCAGCTACTTACCTACAGCCTTTCTCAGTGTTTTATCAATCCCCTTGTGAACAGTGAGCCCTTTTTCATCCTCACAGGACACAATTGCTAAAGACATTCTGACTTCACCTTGCCCTCTGTTCAGATTACATCAGATGAGCCCTGTAACTTGAAAGCCTGTACCAACACTACTTGCTCCATCTTTCAGAAGCCAAACACAAATGCTTTCATAAATATTTGCTTTGGGGTGCCACAGCTCTCTTGAGCCATGTCTACAATATGGTGTGACATTTAAATCCCTCAGGATGGTGAAGAGTTCTCCTCTGAGCCTAAACATCAATATGATGCATAATCTTGCTTCAAGGCATGGATGAAAGTGTATCCTTCCCTACCAAATGCAGAAAAAGACTCTTGAGGACTCTGTTTGAAAAGAGTCAGAGCGGAGAACTGTCCCTCTCTACTCCATTCCCAAGTTACATGGGGACATAAGAAAGAAGAACTGTAAGTACATCCTTTCCAGACAAGATATTCTGATCTCTCCATTTCTGCTCACTGTCTTCTTATATTTCTTTTCACTGTAACCTTCATTTTGCCCAAATCTACCTGCCAACAAAGTGATGAGACCTAGGCTGTGCTGCTGAATAAGACCCTTAAATGACAGCAGCTTCTTCCTATGTTCCCACAATGCCTTTATTACACTGAGTATATGACACTCTGGATATACCTCCCATTCACTATGGGCTGTGCAGAAAACCCATGTAATTTACTACAGGCCAAATTTACAATTCCAGAATAGCTGCTAGGATCCCATTGTTCAGGATTTTGCCTTTCTTTTTTTTTTTTTTTTTTAGCAACAGAAGGAAACCCAGTTGCTGAAAGAGCTCTACCATGCAAATGATAAAATTTTTTTTCTAGCACAAAAAATGTTTTTGTTTTTGAGTGAATAGTTTCCCTCTGTAAACATGGAAATTCTTTTCTGTCTCAGCAAAATTAAGCAGTTATCAAAAAGTTGTGGGTTTTATCCTTTCCGTGGTTTTGTGGGTTGAAAATGGGGGAAGATAGGAGTTTTAGAGGAAAAAAAAAATGTTGAAGTGGCAAACTTTGATCAATATTTTGTTTATATAAAGAAAGCTGAGGAAAAAAATTCAAAGGCAAAGTTGAATGGTGGATAATAAGTTGTCTATTTCATATCTGGCAGGATGTCAGGTCACTTAGTGTTATAAAAAGCTGTACAAATATTTTCTTCAAGATTCTTTTAATGAATTTGTTCAACACTTCTACTTTCAAATATTCTAGACAATGAATCTGCTGGAGATATTGCTGAGATGATGAATTTAGAATTAGCACTGCAGAATAGTAAAAGCAAGTGAATTCCAGATTTGTAAATATATGTAATGTAAACTTGGTTCTGTACCTTTCACCTGTGTAACAGGGCACAAAAATGACCTCTATATCCATCCTGAAAGTCTCAAATTCTGAATGTCACTTACCTGAAATGAATGACTCATGAGTCCTATAGTCTATTCTGAATAATAAATATATTCAAGAAAATTACAACTTATTGGAGGACAATTCACAAAGAGAGGATGAGATGAAATTAATCTAATATGGAATTAAAAATGAATTATTCATGTAACGCTACAGGACAATTATATCCTCACAAGTAATAACTGTATTGACATCCATGTGGAAGAGGGCCCCCATCTGGTCCTTCCATCCTATAAAATGTGAGCGTACCAAACTGCTTCCAGAAATTAATAGTGAATTGTTGTTTCTGTGTAAGATTCTGGATTGATTTCTTGGCCTGTAGGGGTCAGTTTTAAAAATGGATTGATGAATCTCTGACAATCTTCATCCAGAGGTCTCTGTTATTCCTTTCCAGATCTGTTGGAGGACTAGTTAACATAAAACTGTTTTGCATAAAAATTTGCCTGACCCTTTATATTTGAGTTAAGAAAAATCTGGGATGATTTATGGTTACCTTGTTCTTGAACCTCTGTTAAACCTGTAGGAAAAGTATTTCCAGCATTAGACTGAGAAAACATCATCTTATTAAAAATGTTGCCCAAAGCTGCAATATACACATGATGGGAAGAGAAATTAAAGGAAATTGGATTTCCAGGGACTAAGCTGAGACTGAATGATTTCATGTCAGGAGTGAAAGAGTTCCCTTTTTGCATCTTCTTGTTTTCCTTTTTGGTCTCTCTTTGTCTTTGTTTCCAGGCAGGGTGAACGGGACCAATCTCCCCTGCAGCAAGGGGCTACCATTCTTCTGTGTTTACAAACCAAAACTGATGCACCCTCAACCTGTCACTGAACCACTGATGAAACCTGACTGGCTGCTGCAGGTCTGGGAATAGAGTCCAGCTGTAATTCATTAGTGCAGAAAAA
This sequence comes from Aegithalos caudatus, assembly GCA_013389925.1. Classification (NCBI taxonomy): domain Eukaryota; kingdom Metazoa; phylum Chordata; class Aves; order Passeriformes; family Aegithalidae; genus Aegithalos; species Aegithalos caudatus. The sequence goes on from WEIU01024453.1 coordinate 15,157, forward strand.
TCCTTTGCATGGAAAATCAGGAATTTATACTAAAAAAAGCAGAGCAGTTACAGTGTGACACTTTTCTGCTCCATCTGCATTATTGTGGCAATGCTCTTGTAGACTATGTTTAAAATGATGCTATAAAAATAAATTCTGATTAGATTTGAATGCTTGATGAAATCAGCATACAATTTAGTTTTTCCTCAGGGTGTTCAAGAATATTCATAAGAGCTCTTTAATTATTAAATAATTACAAATCACTCATTAAAACATTATTCATTTCTCCACATAATCATGCCAAGTCATATATTTCAAACCCTAGAATTTTTTCCTTTCTTAGTGCCAGACAGATCCAAGCAAAGTTAATTGAATATTTTTAATATTTATGTAGTTAAATGGCTAGTTCACTAAACTGCAGTAGAGTCATAAGATGAGGCCCAAATCACAGGGAGAGCTCACGAGATTTTCATGGGCTCAGCAGGTGGTGCACCACTTGGTGAAGTGCCTTGGATGACACTTGGTTAAATTGAAAACATACCCTTGCTACCACATCAGATTTGTTCAAGGTCTCCATAGGACCCATGAGGCAACATTTTCACTTTGCTTTCCTTAGGTCAAAGTGACCCTATTGCTTTTAACTCCATCAGTTACTTGCCAGCTCCTATTTCAAGGTACTTTCCCTCACTACCCAGGAAGATAAATGGAAATTCTTGGGTGAGGAATGCTTGCTTGACTCCTTCAGATGATGACAAAACAGCTCATCAGTTAGGAGGGGTGAGGATACTAGCAATTAGTTAGCATTTCAGCCATCCCATCATCCAGCATAACCTCAGATAATGATTACACCAATATCAAGAGAAGCTGCCTTTTTTACCTAAGCATTTTCTGTGAGGCAGATGTCATGTTTCCCCTTTCTTGAGTAAATGGAGGGTATGAGCAAGCCAAGAGTAAGAGTGGCTCAAGGGCGGCATGAGGATCAGGCTCACCTGCTGTTAGGAGAACAAACACCTAGCATGGGCAGCACACCTTTTTACATCCCAAGGTCCCCTGAGGTCTGGTCCTGCCCCAGAGACCTGCCAAGGAGCAGAGGGCACCAGACAAAGGCCACTCTAGAGACTCATTGTCCTGAGCACTGGCATAGCTGTGTTCACTCAGGATCAATCACTTTCCCTGTAATTAGCTCAAGGACTCCTAGCCATAACAAAATAAAATTCTACTAAATAATGCCCAGAGGGGTTTGTTCAGGGTCACAAGGGAAGATAGTGGTAGAGCTTGGGACCAAGCTAAGGAAAATTTCATTCTTTCTATCCACTAAGGAATGCAGCTTCCCAAATCAAAGTGACAGGATGAGCTCAAAGGCAAAGCAGCAAACATACCAGTTAATCCAAGCATTATTTCTACAAACGATATTATATCATACTGACAGAGATGAGGCCCACTTCTTGACCTTATTTTTGGCAGAATTGCTTTCTCAGGAGAGAAACAAGCATTCCGTGTCCTTGAGGTAAGGTTATGAAGAGCCTTATTAGTAATTGAATATAGTTTCTTTTCTTCCCCAGCAGGCTACTGAAGATTCAATATCTGCAGAAATAGTCATGGAGAGGCCAACAAAATATCCATCTGCTTACAAAGTCACAACACAGCGTGGCTACCAGCTTCCTACAGTAAGAAAGTAGAGGCTACAACCACGCTGTGCCACAGAAAGACAGTTCAGAAGGGTGGCTGACATTGCAAATACGCAGGTGTAGCAAAACAGAGGTCTGCAACAACTAGAAATTATAGTTGTATTAGTCAGAATATAATTAATAAGCCTGCTTTCATTTTAAATATGTACAAGGATGGTGTAACTAACAACAGAATATAAGTATTTTGCAACACTCAAGGTGCAGCAAGATGACATCTATAAGCATTTTGCATAAGAGTATGAGCAGCAACAAAGATGGGTGAAGCTACAAATAGGTGGCACTGAGCTAACAAAAAATACCAGAGAGAGAGTAAGACAAGAACATGGGACTGCAAATAGCCTGGACAACCTGCATACTGCATGAGAAGGATGACTGGCAAAGCAAAAAGCACACTAAGTGATACTGGGAAGAGGTGGGTTTTCCTTGTTGAAAGCAGGAAACAGCATAAAACCATCATGTGTAAGCAAATAAAAACAAATAGAGAAAAGGAAGATGACAAGCCCAGCTCTAGCTTCCCTCATAAATGGGCTTTCAAGCCTGATCACCAAACCTCAGCAAACAGGGACTACTGAAGACCACAACCCTGCAGCACTGAGCACCCAAAGCTGGATGGGCTGCTAAACACAGTGATGATGTTGAAATGATGGGATGAATAGCCGTGAGCACAAAGGCTGTCCTTAAGGAATGGATTTAGTAAAGGTAAAAGTTTAAAACTTCCCTGACCTGTCAACCATCTAAACATCTTCACGATGGCATTCCGTAATTACCACACTATATATGCACATTCAGTTGTCATACTTGCAACACAATTTTTCTGCCGCAGAAGGAATTTCTTTGCAAGAGCTCCTGACTGACCCTGAGGAATGCACACATCCTAAGAAAATCCAGGTGCTATAATCTTTATTTTTCAAAATAAAAAGACTTTCCACAGCAAGGGGAGAAGAATTAACAGATGGGGGGATTCATTATGTGAGTATCTTCAGTATCAATATGAACCATACTACAGAATCTGTAGCCTAATCTGCATTCAGTGGATCACTGTTAAGCTGTTTAAACTGAAGCGATTGCCTCAGTTAAGCTCCTAATGAATATTTGTTCACACCAGAGAAGCCTTATCATGGTTAGCAGTAACTCACAATTTAGCATATCTTGGGAAAGGTCTGCAGAAATAGCAAGACTTGGGCAATGAAACCGAGTCTTGCCCCAGAATGAAAGTAGTCACTTTTTATCATTCTCTGATCCTAAAAGTCTTTCTGCAAGTGCACAAAACTGTACCTTGTTTACAAATGGGCATCAATGAGGAGCAGGAGGGGATGTGATTAGCTTATGGCTTATTTTAACACCGCTGGACAGTGTCAATGGCTGGAAAGAGAAACCACAGCTCAGCTTCCAGCCCTGCAGCCTTTCAGCCAGGCTGCCTCCTTCCAGAGCATGACAGCACCAATTGTACAGTACCTCTGAGTGTCACAGGACAAAGAAAAAACCTTGAGGTGGAATTTTTCTTGCCAGCACCTTTAGGCACCCAAATACTTTTGGAAATGTGACCCACAGGCAGCCAAGAAGACTCTATTTGATGATTTTTTCACATTCTTTTAATGACCAAAGGCCTTCCATTTTCAGGCAATAAATCTAATATCCTCACTGAGCTTTAAATGTTTAGGAATACTGATTATTAACTCCTTTAAAAAAACTAATTATTGCATTCCCAACTTGCATGAATGAATCTGTCTACATGCTGTGACCATGAGCTAGAATAATTTTACTACTAATTTAAATTATGGTGATGTCTATAGGCCGTAAGAAGGAAGGAGGCTTCATTATCCTAGGTGCTATCCAGGCTGCCAGGAGGACATGTTTTCTTTCTCTTCCAGTCTATAACTTATGAAAAAGAGCATTGTGATGGATGAAAGAGAAAGGTTCTTAAGAAGATGTGACCTAATTTGTTGTTCTGGTTCCCCATGCTCTCCTGCCACGATGATCACCCCGTTAGGAAATGTCTGGGCTGTTCTAGTATGGCAAAACCCAACATGGAAGCATGGGGAGGGAAGTGCCACTCTCTGCAGCAGGCACATTTGACTGGGTGTTCATTAAACTGTCTGCTCTGAGACAGCTGGAGAGAAATGTGAAACAATACAGCTGTGAGGGCCTCGCCAAACCATCTGAAGTTTGTGGTAGCCCCATGCGAGGGTTTTATTGCCATCAGTCAATCAACCAGCATGTTTGGCTGAACTTGTGGGTTCTTTTCCCTCAGGCAGTCAATGACATTAGATTGATGTCATGTTAACACAGCTTTCTGAGCTAAGCAAACAAGAGTTTAGGCCTGATTTGTGTAAGGGGCTACCGCAACATGCAAGCAAAAGGGGTAAATGCAAGTAATTAGGTGTTGGGTTTGCTCTGTTATGGAACGGGCCAGAACGGCACACCAAAACATACTTTGGAAATAAAAGAAAATTGCAAGTTCTCCTGGAATTTAATTGGTGAAAATGCCCCTGGATTGGCATTCTAAATCATCCTTTCAGACAAAACTAACCATGCTGGGCCTGTAACTTCACGCTTATGCCAAAACTTTATAATAGAACCAGGAACATCAAATAGCAGGAAGAAAATTCTAAATAAACAAAAAAAATAATTCTTCACAAGCAGAATTTCTTGACAAAGTATGTTGTAGTCAAAGAAAGTGTATATAGGTTCCAAGAAAGACTGAAGATAATGGAGAAATCCACTGAAGGTTAATAAACCTTGGTCCAGCCCAGAAAACTTTAAAAATGAGAAAAAATTAGAGGAAAATACTATTATTGCTCTTCTTCTCCAACAGTCCTTTCTAGATCTCCAGTTCTAATCAACATTGGAACCAGTATGCAGGGATAGAAGAACATTTTATTTGACCTGCCACTTTTGTATTACATTGATGCTCTGAAATAAAATACCAAGTTTATTTGGCTTTTTTCTTTTGCAGATTTTTTTTTCCTTTTGTCTTCCCGCACTGACAACCCAGGAGGCAAAAGCATAGCTCTTCGTGTGAGTATGTGGGTGTCAGAATTTCCACACTGTCTCACACGCAGGCTAGATGTCTTCTTGCAGGTACATGGATGAGATTAAAGATCATCCTTGGACCACAGGAAAAAAAAAAAAAATTAAATTTTGCCAGGTCAGAACAGCACCTCCCACTATTTAACGTGCATATCAGTGTTAAGATAAATGCCTTAGAATTTGAATAAAAAGCCCACCAGAATCCACAAACTACATAGATGAAATATGCTTAATCCTGTATCACCATGCCAAAAGGATGAAAAATTACAGCTCTCTTCACTTTGATCTGGTAGGAAATATATAAATTCTTTTTCTACAGCAAGAAATCCCATTTCTGTAGCTGGTTGTGCTGCAGGAAAAAAAAAATGCAGGTTAATTCAGCTTCCAAACCACTACAATATACCACAAAGCCCTCAACTACTTTACACACAGCCTTCACCTCAAGAGACTCTAACAATTTTCTTCTTGCTTCTAGGTGATGATTAATACACAGACTCCAAATACCCAAAGGGGTAATAAAACACCCTATGCTATGAACACATATTGGACTGAGTTCATTATTTCTTGAGGGTGTTGAAAGCCCTGCCAGCAGCTCCTCCTGGAGAACAGCCCTTCTCTTTCTGAAATGCTATGTTCTGATTATGAGGGGACACCTTATTAAAAAAAAATAAAATTAAAAACTAAAAGGAAACACCATTAGACAATTTCAATAGATGTTAAAAATCCCAGAAATAAAATACTTACTGAAAGATGGTGCTCATTCTCTCTGGACAGGGCCTCTGTAATTACAAAGAAATGTCTCTTGAAAGATGGCCCAGTGGAAAAGCAGACAGTGAAAGGACAAACAATAACCACCGGTAGCTGCACACAAGAGAGGCCTGACCCCATGAGCATGGGAACTAAACCATCAGGACCTCACATCTCTTTCCTTTTAACTGTAATCAAGCAGACGAACTGCCCTAGCATAAAAGGGTGAGATGGATGGGTCTCTTTTCTCTAGGGCATTGTTACACTAAATTATCATAGAAGCATCTCCCACTCTTGCTAAACCTTGTTTTCTAATTAGCCTTACTAACCATGCTGGGAGCCTTAGTGTCCCGAGATGAAGCCCATCTTTGCCTGCTGATAAAGAACCATCTATGGGTGACAGTCAATGAGTGTCAGTCCATGCAGGTCACTGACAACATTAGGCATAAGAGGTTGATCTCCTCAGCACCTCAGTAGCTGGACCTGCTTTAACAGTATCCTCAGTGTTGGCAACACTGAGAATTACCACAAGTGAGAGATTGATCACTCAGTCAAAAGTGTATCTCACAAACTCAGAGTAGAACAAGAACCCTTTTCCCCAAGTCTCCTTCTCCCAGCATCACTGCCAGAGTTGATGAGCTCCAAGCTGGTAGTGTCTTGGAGTCCATCTGGCAAGACACAGCTTTGGTGTGCCAAATTCAGTAGAAATAAAAGGACAGCCTGCGTGGGTTTCACTTAACCGTAGATATCTGCCTGTGTAGTCATCTAGGGCGGCTCATCCTAATGTCCTTCCCTAAACTCTGGAAAACAATCAGCATGTTTAGGGAGCAATTTCTCTAACCACAGACAGCTATACTAAGGTAAAGTGAATCACACACAGAAATTCCCATTTTGCTGCAAAGGCTATGAAGAGAGTAGAGGGCAGACAGCTTAGATCTCAACAGATACCTGTATGTAGGAAAATAACATCATCATCTATGTTCTTAAGAGCTTATGTTCAAAAGGGAAATAATTTACTGGCACAAATATTGCCCACAAGATATTTTCCAAGGATTCCTGTTTAAAGTGTCCATTCAATCAAACATTATCAAGTAATCCTACTGAGCTAAGGCTAAAGAGCCAGGTAAAGCAACAATGTCAGACACTGAAGAAAAAGCCTCTCTCACTCCCTTAGGTGATTGGATAATATGAAAATCCACTGCTCAGACCAACAGGAAGAGAGTTGTGGCAGTTAATCAGTCATCCTGCTCCAGCTGAGACACTGAAGTGCTGGGCAAAGTGCATTTCAGCGTGGTGAAGAAATTTCTCCACATTTCAGACTGTGGAGAAATCATGAGGTGAGCCCAGAGTATCACCAGCAAGGCACAAGCCTTTGACATGAGGCAGGAGTCAAATACTTTGTCCTTACAAATCCATGCCTTGGAAGACAGCAAACTGACTGCTTTCATAAAGCCACAGGGGCCCTGCTGCGAAAAAAGGCAGCATTTTGATCTCTCCTGAGCAGCTTAATGAGTCTGAGGTTTTTACAGGGACCAAATATTTTCATTTTCATTCCAAACAGCACAGAGGATACCTGCCATCCAACACTCCCACCCCAGTATGAATCACTACTTGTGGTTTTTTTCTTTGATACCTATTTTCCTCCAAGCTCATTACTTGCATGTTTAGCAAGTAATTCAATTCACCTTGAGGACACAGCAGTTTTGCTTCCCCTGTGTAAAGCATCCTATATTGAATAGAAAACTTTGTTCATCTATGGAGCAAAGGAAGGTGATCACCAAGATTAGTCTTCAAGAGAAAAGAAGGTGTTCTCATTATTTCAGACCTATGTTCCTGTAATCAGCAGCTCACACTCCAGGTGAGGGAAAGCAGCACCAAGACTGATAGCAGAAACGCTCAGGTTCAGACTGTGTGTTTATAGATTCAGGCAAAATATTCTTGTTAGGGTATAATTAGGCAGCTCTGTATGCACAGTAATGGCAGCTGAAAAGGCATGTGCTGCCTTGAGTTTCAGGAGCCTTTGCCAGAGGAAACAATATTTTATTATAATGTAGACTTCTGTATTATTTGCGAAAGTCTTCAGTGCAGGACACATATTTTCATCACTCACTGTTATATCTAAGAAAAAGAGATGGTAGAAAAAACTTTGAGAATAAATATTTTAATAAATCAACAAAAATTATTCATTCTCTGCTTTCATGCAGAATACAGTGTATATATAATTTCCAGGAGGAGGTGACTGATGGTTCAACTCAGTGAGAAATTTTCTTCCTCAGTTTGAAGCAGACACTCAAAGCATGTGGGACCACAATGGGCCACTCAGGCAGGGCAACATATTGGGGTCTCCAGAAAAAGAATGGGGAGAGAGAACGGATGAGGGAAAGCTTAAGCAGTATTCTCCTTCACTCATGTTGCCCAGAGAAATTGTGGATGCCCCATCCCTGGCAAGGTTCAAGGCCAGGTTGTAGAGAACTCAGAGCAACCTGGTCTAGTGGGAGATGTTCCCCATCCATGGCAGGAGGGTTGAAACAAGATGAACTTTAAGGTCCTTTCTAACACAGGTCATTCTATAATTCTGTGATTCTGAGTGGATTTCAGACCTTTCAGCAGCAAGCAGAGTGCTCAGCATGCAGACCTCCCTTATTCTGTACTACAAAAGCACTATAACCTCTTCTGCTCTCATGGGCTAGTTTTCCCCTTCACGTGGGAAAACATATCTGAAGCCTACCACTATTTACAAAGCTTTCTCTATTCCACCCATTGTATTCAATTGATTTTAGTGTGTCACAAAAAAAAAAAAAAAAAAAAAAAAAA
>WEIU01024453.1:23445-37540 GCA_013389925.1 Aegithalos caudatus
AAAAAAAGTAGGGGGTTAGAATTATAGAATTCTGGGAGGAGGTATGGGAAAGGAAAGCTTTTTCCTGTGTTTAGTTATCAGAAAGCAGCTGGTGCCACTAGAAAGAGCCAGCTTGTCCTTTTTATTCCAATCCATTCTTTGGTTTATTGAGAGACGAGATTTTTGTTTGGTTTTTTGTCATTTTGTCTTGGAGCATTTTGGAGGGGTTTTTTCACATTACTTTGTAGCAGGCTTCCAGGGGTGAAAATATCATTTAAGCTAGGTTACAAGACTAGAAGTTAAACTAACACTAAGTGACAATCAAAAAGCCTCTTTTCAAGTCTTCTGAATTAAAATGGGATGTTATCAACATAACATGAAATGGGAAGAGCTTATTTCAGTGCAGCTTTTCTGCAGATTCTTTGCATCTGAAAGCATGTCAGATACAGATTTGACATGAATTAATACATCCCAAAATACATAACATAAATAAACATTTGGGATTCTGCAGATTCATGCAAAGGATAATGGCTGCTAAAAAAGTCTTCTCACTGACATAGATTTGTTTTCACTACCTGTTCAAAAGTTGAAGTGTGCTGGTCAACCCAGCTGTTTCAGGACAAGTGGGAATCAAATGCATGGCCTAGAATTGTACTTGCAGATCAAATGTGGAGTAATGTGAGGATAAGTCTGCTGCATGCACATACTGCATCAGCTCATCAAGATCTGTGCTTTGGGCTTTGGAGAAAGATAAAAAACTGAAACCACAAATGGAAAAAATGGATCTCTGGAGTTTTTCTAAAAGGCTGTCTTAGGCCTTTCACTGTGTAATTTTGTTTTATGTTACAGAAAAAATAATGAGTCATCTTTAAAAGCTGTTAATTGATTGGGCTGGGATCATGTGACCCATCAGCATCCTTTCAATCTATTTCATCATGAGCAAACAGAGAAAAGATGTAGTTGTAACAGAGGTAACAGGAAAATCCAGAGACACCCTATTTAAACTGTCACCTTAAAATGTTTTTTTCTTTAATGTTCCATTTTTGTACTACACATTCAGAAGACTTCAGTATTCCTTTAAAGAGAGTTGTTCAGTATGGAAGAAAAGGCTTGTCTAGGCAGTTAAATTGAATAAAAACAACAGAAGCACAGAGGGGATAAAGTACAGTTCAGCCCAACCTGCCATAGGATTTAGTTGTCCTTTGCCAATTTTTTTTCATTTAGACTGAAATTTCCCTTTCCGTGTGTCTGCTTTAGGCCAAGATTTTTCATTTGTTTTATCTGTCTATCTATAGATAGATATACATACACTATTTATTTTTAAAAATATCACCAGTTTCTGAGAGTGGGGCTAGGCAAAACACTAATTTCTCTATGCGGTTCCCCAAAACACCTTTTGTGTCACTAGACTATAGGTGTTCAGATTTGACAGCAAGGCCTCATCTTGCTCAAGGACTTGCTCAGTGCTGTTACAAAAAATCATGTCTACATGGGGCTAGGTTATGAGAGTTTGATAAACTACCATGTTTGCAGGCTTAATAGAGGCTTGCAAGTGCTTGCAAGTGCTTTATGTGCCCTGGCTGTACCCAGGACTCAGAGGGACTTTTCCTATAATTTCAGTCTTAGCCAGAAACTGAAGTGAAATTAGGGGGAGGCATTCTCTTGCATCCTTCCTACCTTTGATGCCCAGGTAATGTAGAGGAGAATGGCAGCAACAATCTGAGTCCAGCCTGAAGGAAAAGAGCCTGGAACACTACTTGAAAGAAAAAACTTGGGAATTGTATCAATTCATCTAAAAATAGGGTACAGAATGAAAATTAAGAGTAGCTACAAACTAAAAGGCTTCTGGAAAGTAAAAATGAAAATATTTCCACAAAAATATTAAAAAACAAACAAACAAAAAAAAAAACAAAAAAAAAAAAAAAAAAAACAAAAAAAAAAAAAAAAAAAAAAAAAAAAAAAAAAAAAAAAAAAAAAAAAAAAAAAAAAAAAAAAAAAAAAAACCCCAAACACCCCTTTTTTTTTTTTTTTTTTTTTTTTTTTTTTTTTTTTTTTTTTTTATCTAAACAAGATACAGAATTAATGCGTCCTCTTTTTTTTTCCAAATCATGAATCCTCTTAGGTTAGGAGATGTAGCTTTCACAGTGTTGTAGTCAATTTCTGCAGAACATTTAGTGTTCCCACAGCTCTGCTGTTGTTCACAAATCCGTCACAATCCCCCGAAGATGAGGAAATAATATTCTTTCTCTATTAAAGATGAAGAAAGGGGATAAAGAGGGAATTAAGTAAGAAAAATATCCATTAACCTGGGGATTTCTCGTTTGTAACATCCTGTGGCCTGGCACTTTTCTACCTTCAAAGTGCAGCTGTGAATGCTCAGCTCTCTCACAAATGGGAGCTGAGGTTGAAGACAGACTCCCAGAAAACAGGAACGGCACAACAAAACATCACTTCAGTGTCTTGCCTGGAGACATTAAGGAGGTAGAACCCTGCTCCATCCTCTGCAGGGAGAGCTGGAGACAGACATTCTGTTGTGGGTGGCATTACCCTCACTGCTGATGGCAGACGCAGTATTTATGGTCTCACGAGGGCTCTTTGTTGTGGTATTTTGTGGCTGAGTGGCAATAAGCACAGTTGGCCCTGTGATTAATTTCTCTGGCGTGTTCGTGTGACAGCTGGATTGGGAGCTGCCTTCCTGCTCCCTGTTTACGTGCCCAGGGCAGGAGTGGTTCAAATGCACTGTGACCTAAACGTGCTTCCAGAGTCAAGGCTGATCTACTAATATATAAAGATAGATTTCCCTGAGATTCTGGGTGACACCTTTCAGGCAGATAAATTCCTTACATTACATTGCCTTGCAAATGCAACCTCATCCACTAAACCAAAGAAATTCTAAACTATCAAATTAAGTGTGACAGCTCTGCTAACACAAGAATATGTTGTTATCTCAGGTGAATAAACTGAAAATCCAAATTACTGGCTGAGGAAAAAATTTGGAAAGACATCCTGTCTCATGATATAACCCAAAAGAAATGCTAACCTAACTGTAAAGTTTGGAGGAACAAAACCAGAAACATACAGAAGGATACAATGAAATAATTTGCTCTGTAAGTATGAATTTAAATTTAAAATAGTATGAAGTTATTTCATTGCTGGGTTAAAAAGTGGTTTACTTGCTTTATGGGAAATATTTTGATCCAAACACTGTTATAGCCTAATCTCTTCTTTGGAACATATTGTAAGTTCAGTGGAGTGTCTTAAGCTTAGAGGTAACCGGTGCAGAGTTAGACTCTGAGTACTTACTTTTGTTTTGGCTTTTTGCATTGCTTTAAACAGAAGACAAGAGCATGTTTTCCTTCAACAGCCCTTCTACCATAGTAGGATTATTGTATTAGGTCCTCAGATTATTGGGATTTGAATAAACCATGTTTTGCTCAGAGTAAAAATGCACAAATACAAATTCACCCTTTGATATCAAAGCATCTTGGAAAACTGATGAAGGATTAGAAGCCCTACACTGATCAGCCTGAGAATCTGCTGCAAAGCAGTAGTCAATATTCCAGGGCTCTCTACCTAACCTGAAGAGGGGACAGGAGGCACTTAGAAACAAGCTTGAGAGCATTTGATCGTAAATACAGAAATAGGGAACTTCAGCAATGAAACCCCAAACCAAGCAGGTAACTCAGCAGAATTTTGAATTTCTTATGGCCACCATACTTGGTCAACATACTCCAAAACATCCACTTGGGTTCAGAGACTGTCTCACAACTTTGGGTTGTGGCTTGACTAAAACAGGGATGTGTTTCAGTCGAACAGCCCTATTTATAGTTTCCGGCAGACACCAGGCCAAACTCTGTGGTTTTGTATGGTTTCCATCTGAAAGACAGCAAAAATTGGCCATTTCAGCTGATTTTTTCCTCTGGGTTTTGGTGTGGATGAGCAAAAAGAGGAAGGAAGTTTCATTCAAAATTTGAAGCGATGAGAAGAGTCTACAAACCTCACAAGCCAAAACTACAGAAGGTCGACATAGAGCCCTGGGAATAGAAACCACAGTGATTTTCATGTCTACCATGGTAAGCAGAGACTATGTGGTGAGTGATAGTGCTGTAGGAAAATGTCTGAGTGGAGTTCCACAGACAGGAGGTGGATTGAATGGACAAGAAGCCAACTGATTGCTGCTGGATGGATCCTGTCCTCCTACATAAAGAACTTCTGATCTAAAATCAGCCATTCACATGTTAGCAGCAAAACCTTTGCAGCATGCACCTCTCAGCTCTGAAACCTCAAAGAACACCAAGAAGAAGCCATGTGGTCTTCTCAATGGTTGGAATAAAAATATGGGAAGCCTGGAGTATTGAGCCACTGACTCAGAGTGTAAGGAAGTCACTCCACCTTCTTGTGCTTCAGTCATACTAGTCCAAAATAGCTTTAAAAGTAGGAATCAATTAAAAAAACACCCACTCTGACTAACCCATTTGAGCAGCTGTATATGTGATGTCTCTGGAAGCTTTCTTGGCATATGAAGCATCTTCCCAAAAATCTGATTACCCAAGATAGTTCAGGGTCATGATACTGTAAAGGGATCTCTCTTTAAGGGAAACAAGAAAGTGCCAACAGAAACTATCAGTGGAATCAAAACTAACTTACAAGTGTAGATGCCATCTTCCAAAAAGACATCTGGAATCACTCATTTTATAATTTTATTTTATATTGGAATAACTCACAATCATTTTATTTCTACTCATTTTCATGGGATTGTTTTCTACCTCATCATCATTTTCAAAGGGATGAAACAAAGTAGACCAGAACAAGAAATTACTGAAATGTACTTTCTAAAATGGAAGAAGACATCAAGGTATACTTTTTTTTTCCTTTCTCACAACTGTATGGAAAAGAATTGAAGCTGAATTATATTATCACACACTTATCTTACTTTCAGTAGTGAGAGGTACATAGCAATTTGGCAAGCATTAAAAAGACCTCAGTAAAACTTAAGTGAAAAAAATTCAGTAAAGTGATGTTATTCACACAGTATAATGGCATGAACAGAAAGCACATTAAAAGTGTCAAGCCTGTTCTCTTCCTCCAATCCCAGCAGTATTCCCCCAAAGCCTTTACTCCATCTCCCAGATAATGCACAAAGAAACTGGTGCAGACACAAAATCTGTATCTATAACAGAAAATTAAATGCACTCTGACAGCAGCATGACCTTTTGCACTGGCTTTAGCTTAAGAGGAGCTCAGACACAAACCACACTTTTAGCTAAGAAACAGCTAGGCTATGGATATCTGTTCTAGCATGACCTTTCTGATCCAGCCTGGTATGACAAACAAAGGCACTTGATCATGCCAGGGTGCCAAACCTGCCCAGTACCACAGCTGCCAAAGAGTGTGAACAGATGCAGACATATACCCATTCCTTCTTTTTCCTTTCCAAGTCAAAAGGAACTTTGACTTGAGGCAGTGGTGAACAAAAGATTCTTTTGTTTATTAATACAAAATGTTGATCAGTCTCAAGGAAGATCAGCCATAATCTGGTTTTAGCCAAAATCATTGGATATAATTGTATTCTGTAGTTATCAATCAGAGAGATGATTCAGGGAAAAGAACAATAGTAAATCCTAATTTATTTCTGTAAGAATGAAGGTTGACAAAATACAGTAGATCACATGCACCACTAGAACTACTCATAGTAGTTGAACACAGTGTCATGTCACATGCAATCTATCCTATGTATAAACAGAGTTCAAGAGTCCAGCTGATGAAGGTGAAAATACACAAAAAACCCTGATTCAGGGGAATAAGGACCTATGGATGTCATCTAGTATTATCCTTGATCACCCCGTTCCCTGAAGAAAGCAGGTCCAGCACTGAAGTCCAGCCTTTCCAGATGAGTTTTGAGTATCTCCAAGAATAGAAATTATACAACTTCTCTAGACAATCTTTTCCACTTGAGAAAACTTGAGAATTCCTTTTTCCTTATGTTGAGCTGGAATTTCCCTTTCTGCAACTGCTGTCTGCTGCACTTTCCTTGTCTCTGTGTGTCTCTGAAAAGGGTCCAGCACTTCCTGGTTTTACAGGCCCTACTAGGTTGGTGTTAGGCCGCTGCAAAACCATCTCTTCCCAGGCTGCATATGCCAAGCTCCCTCGGGCTGTCCTTGCACAGAACATGCCTCAGTTCCCAGCGATCCTAGTAGCTCCCTATTAGCTCCCCTTTCTCAGCAATCCTTCAGCCCTGCTGTGAGCAGTGGCCCAGCCACAGTCAACACTGAATTTTAGGAAGATTGCCACTGGAAGAGACCTTCAGGTATAGGTGCTGATGTGGGTTCTTCCCTCTCCTCAACAGCAGCAGCATTCACCAATGTAGCTGTTGCTGCTGCTGTTTTTGTTGGTATCAAACTAACAAAGTTTGAGAATCCTTACTCCAGGGTGGAAATTCTAAAATACGCCCAAATCCCAAAACTTCTTGCAGCTGCTCAAAAGCTCCCTGCCTTCATATGCATGCCTGAAGATGTAGGATTTCATATTTAAAGGTTTTGGTGCATGTGTTATTCTGTGGGGGCTATTTATAGCTCACTGATGCTCACAGCACTGCCTCTTTGTACTGCCCACAAGTCATGTAACCTGGCTGTTGCCCAGGACGGTGTTAGTGGAAGGCAGTGGGCACGCTGGTTATGCTTTGAGAAGTGGCCAAGACACAGCTGAGCACAATAAGGAACACAACCTGGACCTTTGCCCTTCCCAAATTGTAGGGCTGGCTGGGCAGTGGTCTGGTCCCCAGAGTATTTATACTTCCATTTACCTCAGCTCAGAGACAAAGCAGAAGAAGATTCCTGGCCATACGCAAACTTGGGGAAGCAACTAAGCCAGACCTCTCTCCTGATGCTAACAAAACTTCTAAACCAGAACTAGATGGGCAGGTTTAGGTGACTACCTCTCAACCTTTGTAGAGACTGAAAGACTTGGCAGACAGCAGTTTCCCACCCTTCCAGAAGAGTCTCTGGGCGAAGTTCACCCTCCCAGAGATGCTGAGGATTTGCACACCATCTCAAGCAGATTCACTGTCTTGTTTCTCTGACATTTTCATCTTGCCTTTACCTCTTCCCCAGTCTGCAAGAAAACGCAAAACTCTTTTGCCCTCTCTCTTGAACACCTGTCCCTCTGGACTCACCTTCTTCTCCTATTCTGTTCTTAGGAACAGCTGACCAGGCTGTTGTTTACATGGTGAGAGACATGTAAGACATATCCTACAATAGTGTTTGTATCACATTGTGGTCTCAGGAATTCTGAAATAGTTTTGGATCACCCTTCCTTTTTGCCAGGGCATGGGCTCCCATGGTGTCTCATGCTGGCATTAATGCAGCTTTTATTTGCCTGAGGAGCACAAAGTGCATGGACTTAGCAGAGAATAAGGGCCTACGTATTTATTTAGTAGATTAAAGATCTTATATTAGTTCAAAAGACACATATATCAAGGGGGAAAAGTACTGCACACCATAGGTCTCAAGAATAGTCAGATTCCAATTACTGTAATTATATCTTTTAAAGGTAAGGTGTGAAAATTATCACTTTAAATGAAAAAACAAGAAAAGCAGAGAAAATAGTACCTTATTTCTCATCTTATCTTTGTCTCCCTGCCATTGTACTGAATTGCCATGATTACTTTTAGTTAAAGTCTTTTCATGTTTCTCACTGTTCTCTTGAGGATATAAGGCTAGGGTGAACAAAGCAAGGTTATCAACCAAAATTCAATTTCACAAACTCCTAAAGGGAAATATTTATGAAAATGCAGACTTTAGAAAGATCAGGTTCCTGTCTAACTTTCCTTTATGACTTTGAGCAGTGAATGAACAAAAGCAAATGCTTCAGTGTTGAGATTATTTTGGTTGGAGGCTGGGCTAAATTAGGGACATAAAAACACCTCCTACAGAAGGAAGTCAGCAAAATCTGCCTTCTTCTCCAGGTTTTTCTCTTTCCTGCCTTTCTGAAACCTCCCCGTCTTCATTCTTTTGAGCAACTAGGGGTGGGTCTAGGTCTCAGTGAGCTATTGCTGCAATTGCCTCTCACAGCCAGCACGTTCCTTCACTGGCTGCTGCTGAGCTCCCCAACAACTCGAGCTTTTCTCCCAACTGGATGGCATCTCTAGGACCATGAGTTACACTTTGTGTAACCTTGTCCCATTAAATTGTGTGTTTATCATTGAATGCAATACTTTTCTCTTTGAAAGGGGACGGTATCATGTCAAAATTGATGGCACCAAAATAACTCTGCAAATATTTTTCCTCCAAACTCAGTTCTTCAATGCAATGCAAGGCCTTTATCCTTCTCAAAAGTCCAGAAAACTCCAGCAGGTTTAACCCCATAAAGTGCAGAGCAGGAGTCCATTTCATGTCCACTGGGCATGAGGCAGCCCCAGAGCACAGGTGCTGGGTACAAGCTGGTGACACATTCCCTGCAGCAGACCCATCCAAAACACTATTTTTCTAAAGGGAATCACAGCCAGACTTTCTGTCATTTTCTCTTTTGGTGTAAAGGCAGAGAGTTCAGAAGAAGAGGAAGCTAGGGGAAGAAGAGATGTAAAGAGAAACAATGATGAAGGGCAAAGAGAGGAAGGGGTGAGAGGGTTAAGGTCTGACATGAATGGGAAGGTAATAGGAGGAGGCCACCCAGCAGAGCATTTCTGACAACAACCATCCTGCACAGAGGGCATCTGGTTTGGTGACCAGTGTTTGACAGTGTTACACTTGGATGTGCAAATGGACAAGGGAAGGAAGCTAGCCCCACAGGCCCAGCTATATCCTTGCTAGGAAATTTGGTTTTGCTGTCACCACAGACAGCTTGATGGAGGATAAAAGAAGGCAAATAATGGCATCCTGTGACATGGGGAGAATTTGGATAGGAGGGCACAGATCAAGAGGTGACATCTCAGCAAGAGATGGGCAGCTGTGACAAGGTCTATGACACCATGAGGAAAATGTTCCCAGTCCCTGCTTGGCCTGGATATGCCTGAGTAAGGAAGGTCTGGACATCCAGTGTGCCTTGCCCCTCTGCTCTGCAGAGGATTTTTCCATCCAATGCTTCCTGCAAGAGGACTGAACTTAGAATGAACACAGAAAGAAAGCTGTTTTGTTCTAATAAGCCTCCTGTGCTGTACTGTTCATGTTTCTCTGCCTCTAGTGAAAGCCCTGAAAAGGCTAGGGGAGGTGACACAAATATACAGATCCAGCTTCCTAATGCAGATAATTCACAGAATTACAAGGAACAAGACAGAAAGAGAGCTATTAACATTGCTTTAAACTTTGATGGAATAATTTGATGACTGAATTTCATCTCTTTTTGAAGTAGAAATTAGTAGTCATGAATGCTGCATTTCAAGGTAACCCTGCTTAAATTAAACCAGACAGTACTGAACTCTCACTGGAACCTGTTAAATTAATGGCAGAAGTCTTTAGCAAAGACTTTTCCCCCCTTCTAAACTGTAATAAGTGAGGAATTAGTGTTTTTAAAACAAAAATGTGATGTAAAAATTCAGTGTTGAAACTCACACAGAACACTTAGCTTCTCCAATAATGACAGACAACTCCTACACACACCAGCTCAAGGTAATATGGGTCAGAAATGAAAAAAATGCTGATGGAAGCTCAGTTATAAACTATAGACATAATGTTTGTAAAAACAACTTGTAAAAAACCAAGTAATACTATGCAGGTGATGGGTGGAATTCCAAGAATACAAGAATCAGATGAGAAATGAAGTGTGTATTTTTAACAGCTATTTGAACACCTTCAGCACAAGTACAGTAGATTCTTGTATGAAGGCTTGAAGTAAAGGATGTCTCATTTCTGAGAAGTCATGTTTTGGCACAGCAAGAAATTATGACCTCAATGTGGAAGCCTTTAAGCAAAACTTCCTACCTTTTTTTTTTTTTTTTTCTGGAGCTCAGACTTAAGGAGAATAGAGCTCTTCCAGCCTTGGAGTCTTTGAATCTCTGCATAGGGATGTGTGTACATAGAGTATATCTGAAGCTCTCCATCTAGTGGCAATTCACAGAATCATAGGACCATAGACTCCTTCGGGTTGGAAGGAACCCTTCCAAGGCCTCTTAGTCCACCTACCCTACAGCAATCAGGGATATCTTCCACTATATCAGGCTGATCAGAGCCCCATCCAATCTGACCTTGAATGTCTCCAGGTTTAGTGCATCTACCACATCTCTGGAAAACCTGTGCCAATGCCTCAGCATCCTCCCTGCAATCTAAATCAACCCTCTTTTAGTTTAAAACAGTGTTCTAAATGGCCACGTGATGTTGCCTATTGGGTGGAGGCTCAGTCAGGTTGTTGCTGTGCACTGAATATGTACTGCACCTGCACACAGAGATGCAGGCCAGCCTCAGCCCACTGCCCAGTGCTGTTTTCACTGACTGTCTCACTCCTCGCTGTAACACAGGCATCCACAGTCATTTCCTGTTCCCAGTAAAAATTGCAAAGGAAAAAAATGTGAAGATTCATCAGCTTCCTTAGGACTTTCTCACCCTATGAGTATCTTTCCTTTGAGATGAGCATCTTCCCTTTGAGATGAGCTATCCTTGTTATTATGTTATCCTTTGAATCATTTTTAATGTGGATGTTCAAACCTCAGAATTGGTGTAGGTTAGATAATGGAACACAGAGCAAAGTAAGGATGAGAGGACCACCAAAGATCCTAGCCAGATTTGCGGACCTGTGTTTCTTAAAAAACACCATTATAAGGAGCAGAAAGATCATGAGAGGGAAAAGGAAAAAGGAAAAAGGGAGGGGACTTTTACACGGTAAAAATACAGGGAAAGAAAAAATCCTTCTCATTCAAACTCTTCTATGCACTTATCTATAAATCAAAGAGAGCCTCTCTGCAGGTCCATCATGGTCATTCAGCTGGTAAATGCTAGGTCTACGGACATATAGAGAGTTAACCTTGATCCTTCATCTGTGCTTCCAGAGTGGATTTTTACAGAGCTGAAGGTTAGTTCTGAACCAGTGACCATGTTAAGAATTGTGTCCTGCTTCCTTTCTGGTGTAGATGAGGCCTTCCCCATGGGTGCCTGACAAGTGTGGGCACAAGTGTTCCCTTCATTCTTCCTCTCCATTAGAGCTCTTACTGGATTTGGTGGGAGACAGCCCCGAACAAGGGGCAAAGGTCACTGAAAAACTATCTGCAGTTTTTCAGGCCTTTAGCCAAGTCTTATGTCACTGACTGTTGGCTGGTTTGCAGATTTTCCAGCTGTTTGATTGAATTTTATTTTTTCTCCCTGCACTCTAGCTTATGGGTTGGTATTCTGGCAAGATGGGCCCAAGCTGGGACTAACTATCTTGCCTCTCTCTGCTCCCTCATCATGCTATTGATCCAGAAGTCAAGTTGCTGTCTGCCAGACTTACTTTCCTAAGCTCTCTTGCCTTATGTTTTTTTACATAAAGATAATTTTGTATTTCCTTTACATGCCCCATCACTATCCTGACGCATGACTGGCTGAGGAACAGCAGAAGCAACAAAAACTCTTTCATGCGTCATGGAGCACAGCAGAGGCCCATCTCTGACTTCATTTGGGACAGTGACAGCTGACAAGTCTGTCTTTGTGTTTCTCTATATCAACCCTAAAGATGGAACGGATTCCTTGGTGCCTCTCTTTGGCAGAGGAATGCCATCCTACACAGCAGGGGCCTTGATCAACATACTCAGAAAAAGCTTTTTGCATGACAGGCAGATTCCTCAGCACAACTTTTTTTTAATTAAGCTCTATTCAAAATATTGGACCTTTTAGAATTTGTGTTTTGGAACTATATAATAACTCATTTTTCCTTTGCTTAAAAACAATAGTTTGATTAAAGTATACAAGATATACACACACACAGAATTTAAGAATGATAAAGAAGTATTAAAACTTCAAGTGCTATTTTTATATGGAATAAACATAAATGTCAGAGACAATGTCATAAAATCATAGAATTGTTAAGGTTGGAAAAGACCTCCAAGATCACTGAGTCCAACCTTTCACCAAACACCATTATGTAAATTAAACCATAGTACTAAGTACTATGACCAGTTGTTTCTTGAACAGTTTCAGGGATGGTGACTCCACCACCTCCCTGTACAATCTTGTTCCATTGTATGACTCTCAGTGAAGAAATTCTTCCTGATGTCCAGTCTGAAGCTCTCTTCATGCTTCAGGGCATTTCCTCATCCTGTCAACAATGTCAATCCAATGTTACTTGTTTTTTTTTTTTCTTACAATAATACAACCAGTAAGCAAGGAACCAGACAATAAACAGAACAAGAAATAAATCCATGTGGATGATTTCAGCATTAAACGGCTTTCCCCTTCTGCCCTTTCTCCAGAAAAACAACTGCTCCCAAAGTCATAACATTTGGATATCCAGAAAAAGCATTATAAATAACCCATAACACAATTCTGCAGAAGTGCAAAAACAAGGCATTTGGTAGATGGAGATGACTCATTTTCTTGCCATCAATCTTTCCTATCTTATATGCCTGAGATTTAGATGATTATGTAGCTTGACATTTCCACTCTGATGACAGACTTGAGAGCTGTCACTTCTTTTGGGCAGTGTCCCACCCTTCCCTACACACATAGTCCTTCCCTTTGAGTGATAAACTCATGTACAAACAGCTGCTGGGTCTCCTACCCAAAGTGCATCTTGGCTGTCTTTTGACCTGCTCCTGCTCTCTTTAACCTCAACAGAAAAAATCCCCGTAATTCTATATGAGCGGGAATAACTTGCTGACTTCCTCCATGGACATTTCTTGGGTGGCCTTTGTCCTTTGTTGAATCTGATCAGGGTGTTCTCTGATTGTCTTCAGCCTGAAGACATCATCCTTCAGTTTTGGTCTTCCAGTATGCAAGGGGTCACAACACAGCTTCTTTCACAGTACACAAATTAAAATATTGGATGGGTAAAATGGAATGTTAGGGAAAGGGAAGGACATACATGGTCTTTCAGTCCCATGAGTGTCTGCTGTTCTGTTTTTCTCCACTGTTTTATTTTACTTTCTTAGTCAGTCAAGGGAATTCCTGTTAGTATACTGTTAATTTCCTAGCTTACTAACCCTCAAATTGTGAGATTTCATCTCAACCATAGAATTAGCTGTTTTTTTCTTTAAAACAAATGAAAAGGGAAATGACAAGAGTATTTGTGTTGTTAATGTATTTATTACAAACCACTAAGGAAGGAAAAAAATAGCCTGAAAACCTAAAGGGGAAAGGAGGACACGTAACCATGTCTAATCAATGAAACACTGGATAAAAAGAAGGAATCAGGTGAAATTTTTAACTGACGGACGGCTTACCTCATTAAAAGTTACAAACATAGGAAAAACAAGGGAGATCTTTGGGATCTAGGTACATTGGAAGTTCAGATTGTGAGGCTTATTTTGTTCCTTTCTCTAAATGTAAACCATGTGGAAGCTCTCAATCAGTTTTGTACACAGAAAATTATTAATGTGTAGTAGCAAGAAAATCTCACTTTGTGACTCTGACTCAACCTGTCAAAAGATAAAGAAATTTTGTGGAAAGCAAGCAATTGAAAATTATGATTGTAAATGAAAACAGCTCATGCTTCTTAAAGTATAAGATAAACATTTACCAAGTGGCCTCTTGAAGAAGACAAACAGAACGTTACTGAGTCAGAGTATATTATAGCCAAAAATGGCTTGATGCTTTACTGGCATCAAATAATAGGTCCAAGTGCCCATCCCTGAAATCCTTGTATAGTGATTCAGACATCGGCTGCATGTGCAGAAGATGTCTGTACACCTGAGGAATGGTAATGTCCCATCAGAGATGGTACTGTAAAAATTAATATCAGAGAAAAAATTGAATGTAATAAGACATTCTGGACATTTTTCATACTGGGAATCTCACCTCTGTAAAACACAAAATGGGCAATTAAAAATATTTATTGAACTATCTCCCTCTGGATATCAAAATATGAAGGGTTTATTATGCAATGCTATCATTGCAGCAAGAGAGGACAATTTAAAGTAGCTTAAAAAATTAATTTTGACACAAATGCAAGATCGTTCCCCAACTGGATAATAGTTATGCACATGGGAGGAGAGGGAAAA
>WEIU01024453.1:37585-68803 GCA_013389925.1 Aegithalos caudatus
AAAAAAAAAAAAAAAAAAAAAAAAAAAAAAAAAAAAAAAGCCATTTCTAACTGCAATCTAATCTTCATTTAGGAAATGAAAGGAAAATAAGATAAAGGGCACTTGAATGCAAAGACATCCAGAATGCAGTGGAGAGGTCAGCACAGCTCCTGTTTCAGACAAAAAAAATAAAGTGAAAAAGATAAGAGAATTTGCCTTGAGCTTTTCCCATGTGAANCCATCCCTCCTGGGACATTTCTCAAGTCATTGAGACACTGAACCTGTCCTTACCTAGTATTGCTTCACCATGATAGAGGTGAAACAGCAATTCCACAGCTTGCCAGGCACTTCCCTTCCTGGGAACCAAATTCTGCTTGAACTTTTGCTGAAACAAAGAAGACTTTTGTCTTTTGAATGCAAGCTTCTTCAGGAGATGATAGTCACTTGCTCATTCAAACAATGAGAAGACTACGGCTCTGTCATAGGTGAAATCTGCCTTCTTTAGCCTGTGGAAAAAAATAACAGCAACCAACCACTGGAAGTTACAAATACTTTTTCTTGACAAAAATTGAACAGCTGAGTAGGACTGGGCGGGAGGGGTGTTTCACCCCCCAAAAGTGCACGTTTTTGCTGAATCAGTAAAAGTGCTCCTGATTAAATAAAAATTTAAAAGAGCAAATCTTTAAAAGGACAGCTTGTCACAAAGATGGTTTCAGCTGTTCAAATACTGAAGTCCGGTGATATTCTCAACTCCCTGACAGCACCTGACACCCTCAACAGCACCTGACACACCTGTATGTGGCTAGCAGATAACTGATATCACACTAGTTCTTTTTGTAGGTACTTGTGGATAACTTCAGTCAACTCTCTGCAACAGGATAAAGGAGGTGATGAAACCAGCTGTCGCTAAAATCTGTCTACATGTAGAGGATTATAAAATGAAAGGAAGTTTTATAATTCAATAGTGCAGCATCTCAGCTTTCGTTTTCTTTTATTTTCCTAAGAGTTTTCTTTCTGCCTGGCCAAAGAACTGTACTTACAAATATTTCAGCATGCTGAGGAATAAGCCCCCAGTAGGTCTATGTGTGTTTTGTGCTTCACATCATTTTGTCGACAGATAGGCAGTAAAGAAAGAAGGTGTATTTTGCCTAGGGAGAGTGGAAAGGGAATGCAACAACCCTGCAAGCTTTAGTTGTTTGAGGTGAAGACTCCCTGATTGAAGCAGGGTTTGAGTTCTCCTCTCCTGGGTACTTACAATGCATGCAAATACTCCATTCACTGATAGCCTGGTGTTTCCAAACTTTGCTCATTCTGCCTGCCTCGTGCATTACCCTTTTGGCTCTGCGAAGAGAATTTGAAGAGAATGAAACAACTTTGTTCTTTCACTGTGATCACAGTTCTCCTGATAAGCACACCATTTCATGTGGTGGTGAGATGCTGGCATCTTTTAAAAGACACACAGATCCCGTCCCCCTCCCCCTTAACCCTCCCCAAACAATAAAAAGAGAACAATAACATAAAACATGGAAATAGGGAATTTTACTGTTTCCCTCTCCACCACGATTCAGCAAATAACTTCATCATTTTTACTATAACCTCTCTGTACCTTGGGCAAATGTGGATGAAAATGAAGAGTGGAAAAATACATCCAGTGGTTTATCTAGAAGGATTTGGGTACAATAAATGAAGTATTTATAGAAAGATTGCTAAGTATTTGCAGTCTGAGTTTCTGTATTGCTTAAAGTATTTTCAAAAATAGCTTCCTACTTCACCACAGTTTTTCAACTTGGAAGATTTTGTTTTCTGAAAGTATCTTTTCCAGTTGTTCTTAGGTTTTCTCTCTTATCTCAGTCCCTTCCAAGGATCTAAATCTTTTCCTGTGCCAACCTTCCTCTGAAAGGTGAAGGAAATCTCAGTGTGGAGCGAAGAAACTGAGAAGAGTGAGGAAAGAGAAAAAATATAATGAACTACCCTTGAAATGTTTACAAGCATTGACCCTACAAGAAATTTTCCAGGTGACTTCTGCAAATTATATGCTATAAACAATTATTTTTATTACAGTAACAAACAAAGATGCAAAGCAAAGTTGAGAGCCTGATGGTGCAAGATACTGGAAAAAATAACAGAACAAAATCTTTTTCTGACCCCAGGAGCCATGACCCTGCTGGGAAAGGGAGTGAATGCTCTAATTCGAGGAAACAGTTGGCTTTTAAACATTCTGCATTAAAAGTGGGTGGAAATTGCTTTCCAGAGAAGAAAAGATTTGGGCTATGGTCCAAATACTGAAGTAAGAGAAGAGATCAACATCTTTAGGAGGAAAGACACAACCAAATCTTCCTATATTAACGTAAATTCGTTAATTAAAAAAATGCCTCATACTCACTCTTACCAAGGCTTAACAGTCTTTTTCTGAGTCTCATAGTCTCCAAGACACCGTATTACCTCATCTCAGCTGCCATTATTCAGGACAACACTCCCTGCACTTCACCTTCTAGATAACAGCCTTGTGTTTGATGCTGTTGATCATATTGTATTGTAATGTTCTGGGCCTTTGACTGTAAAATTGCATCTGTGTCTTCTTTCTGTGTTTAGAATGGAGAAAAGTAGTTGTAAAAGTAAATGCAGGAACAGAGTTGTGCAGATCAATGAGCACACAAATTAATGATAATAACTTTACAAGAAAAAAAAAAAAAAAAACCACAACAAACTTTGCCAGCCTTCATAAATAAGTATCAGGCATTATTAGGAACATAAATACAAAAATGTATAAAACATGAAAAATTATATGTACATTTGGGATGTATGAAAACTGTAGATAAGTTGAACACTTCTGTCCATTAGGACTTAAGCCTTTTCCTCTCCCACTTACTCTAGAGTTAAAGAAGACATTTGGCATGCAAAGCTGGATCTGGATTGTACCTTCTCCCAAAAGGGCCTTGGATCTTTCTAAGTGACTGCCCTGCTCTCTTGGACTCCAGGTTGAGCTATTTCTTACTTTCTCCTGTGAAAATTGCTGAATCTTGACTCGAGTGTTTTGTTCACCAGGCTGTAGGGAAAAGGAAAAAGATACATTTTTTGTACATGAATGAACTTATAACCTACTCTGTAAAGTGCCAAATAAATATATTGGGTTTCAAACCCAATTTCCAAGCAAGCATTCTCATTTATTCAAATAGTACCTCCCCAGTGTGTCCATCATATAGCACAGGCATTGTTCTTAGGCATGGCATGCTCAGATTTAAACTTACCAGGCAGAAAAAGTACTTCTATGAGACATGCTGCAGCCTTATTGAGTGCCCACACCATTGACCAAAGAGGGTGGTGCTTTTGTAGATGAGTCTGTGAATTGGTTTGCCTTTATTAAAAACTAAATAGAAACATTTTTTCTGTACCAAACCAAGCTTTCTTTTTCCCTTTCTCTTTTTTGCCTATCATTCTGTTTAATGAAAAAAACCTGAATGTTTTGCTTTCAGCATTATCTAAATCTGTTAACTCCCTTGATTTGAGTTCTGAAACAAATCCCAGTTGTTCCCTCAGACTTTATTCATACTGAATCAAACCTCCAGCCTGTAGTGGAGATGGTGCACAGTGCCACCCCTGTAGAACAGGGATCTGCACTGGGAATTATGGAATACAGGCAGACTTTCTCCCACCATCCTACTCATCTATTTAATGTTTTGTCATTGTTTGCTATTAATAAATAAGCTGCTTTCCATTACATGATAAAGACTTGAATGAAAAACACTTCACAATGCTGATGGAAATCTACTTGAAGTAGGAGCCATGTGGATGCTCAACAACAGAACACAGGAGGATTTTAAGTGTTTGTTAATCCTTGTGAACCTTTCATAGAGTCAATTTCTTTCACTGACTAGAAGAAAAAATGTCAGATGATGAAGACTATTAATATAAGTTAAAATCTCGGATGGTATTTTGCTAGGTGAAATCTTGCTGTTCTGCCCGATAGTCATGAAGTTCTTCAAAAACGGGACAGGAAAAGTTGACCTCACTATAGTAAGCAGAATAAACTGGTTATACTTAGTCTCATTGGTGTTTATAAGAGGTTTTAGCTGGCTTCCTTCCCGACTGGCTATAACTGGCAGAAACTATTTCCTTCTTTGAGAGGAACTGTCACTGGTGTAGTTTCTCTTAGGGCCCAGAATGGAATAAAGCATTTATTCTCTCGAAACATCTTCCCTTGTGTGGAAACCTATAAACAAATGGTAATGACAACCAGACATTCATCAAATTGTGGGGAGGTGATTAGTGGGATGCCACAAGAATTAGTGTTCAGCCTAGGTATAATTGACATCTTTAGTCTCTTACACAATCTAATAAAATCTAGCTGCTGGAAAACCTTTTCTTATTTCATTGGCTTTACTCACATAATGTCAAGGTAAAGATTGTTAGATCACCTTCTGCAATTATTCTTTTTTACTGTGGATTTTTCCACTGCTTGTAAAGGACTGACTTCACAGACATCTGTCCATACTAGAAAGCAAAGCAAAGTAGTTTAGAAGTAACATGACAGTGATAGATTGTGCTATTTAGCACAATTCATAACCTCTTAGTATAGAGGGACCACAGTGTGTGAGCCTGACTTGTACGGTACTGAACCAAAGGGATTTTTCTGAATTCAGAACAGAGAACACAGAACCAGGCAAGATATGTTAAGCTGATAGCTTGGTTTTGTGGACAACTGAACTAAATATCCTAAGCTGAAACTTCTTGGGTTCTATTTCTAAGAAAACAACCTTGTCTCTCCTCACCATTTCTTCTGGAAATTCATTCCAGGGCCTTATAGCTCTGTCATTCAGAAAATGAAGAAAAATTCCAACACAAATGTATTCATTTTATTTCAGTCCCTATACATTTGGAGACTTACTGTAATTTTCTGAACTAGAAAAGAGAGCTTATTGTGAGAACTTTTTCATAGGTCAGGCTCTACTTGCAGTTCAAACTCCCAAAAGCTTGGGGCCAAGCCACAGAAACTTACATTGCACTTTTCACAGGTCTGATTTCGCTAACTTTGCTATATTCCCATATTCCCATAGCTGAAAGTGGGAAAAGATATCTCCCTTATTAAAGTATTCCAAAACTTTATATAAGAAACCTTAAAATACATGTTTGGTCAATGAAAACAACATAGCATTGGTTTGTGCAGTTTCATACCGAACTAAACTTCCAATTAAAATTTAACACTTGGAGGTAAATGTTTCAGACCATCTAAATGAAAGAATGCACAAAATCAGGAGTGCAACTTGTGTTGATGGCAAGTTAAGATTCCATAGCTTAATTATGTATCAAATAGTTCATTAGCTTAATGAAACAGAAAATCAATTTAATAAGTTAATTAATACAAAAATTAAGCAAATACCCACGTATATATCCATAAAAAGAGAGTGATGATTAAATATATACCATTACAACAAAAAAACACCTTGAAGAATATTTGGGGTCTTGGGAGCTGCTACATCCCAACAGTATTTGTTGTTGTTTGAACTAAAAAGCCCCATATGCGTCATTCCCCGTGTCTTTAAAAACGTTTGGCCCAAATGCAGATATTTTTGTGTAACTACCAAGTGCCCATTTAGTGGTCTCGCTAAAAACAGAACCTACATAAAATGTGTGCAAGTGCAGTGCCACCCCTGATGTGTTATGAAGTTATAAACATCTTAAGACCAACGCATGGCTTAACTTGGACCTCAGATGTTTGCAGGTATAGACAGTTTACAACTGAGGAGCAGTGTTTATTAATGGTGAAGAGCAAGGCAATGACCAGAGAAACAAACTGGAAGAATTTTGGTTAATTATCCAAGATGAAGGAGAATTACAGCCAAAAAAGAACATTCCAGGGCACAGCAAAACCAAAGTTGTGGTTATTAATAGTAAAAAACAAACAAACAAACAAAACAATAAGAAACTGCCTAGATTGGAAAAACAGTAATGATACTACATTTCCCTTTTTTTTAAACTTTTTGTTGTTGTTTTTTGGGGGGTTTCTTTTTTTGTTTTGGTTTGGTTTGGTTTTTTTTTGTTGTTGTTTTGGTTGGGGTTTTTTTTGTTTGTTTGTTTTGGTTTTGTTTGTTTGTTTTTGTCACAGAAGATGACATTTGGTTTTTGTTATTCATATAAAGGGTTAAAAAATAATACCTGTAATGTATTATTTTGTTGTACTGGAATGTGTTTAGAAACTGAGGAAGATGGTTGATAGTAAGTTTGTATAAAGATATGTATGAGGTTAGAAATAATAGCACAAAGGAATTTTTAAAGGTATTAGTAGGGTCATTATCTCATAAGCATGCCAAAAATAAGGAAATTACATTTGATAGGTAGCAGAGAATACATACATTCTGATATTTATGTAATAAATACGTAATTATTAACATTAAGTGATGTAACTAAAGGCACTGAGGAGCTTTTATCAGGATGATGCCTTTGAAATCTATCGATTTTCTTGTTTTTCCAGAGCAAAAAAGGTGTGAATGTAAGAATATTAGCAAATTACAAACAAGATTTTTGTTTGTCTTTTTATATTAACACCAAATAATTTTAACTCTTAATCACTTTTTATCCAACCAGAGTTTGTAATGATTTTTGTATACCTATGTTGCATTGACACTAACAAAAATATTGATCGGTAATTAAGTTCTATCTAGTCCCCAAATAAATGATGATTAAATCACTTCATGTCAGCACCGTTCCCTCAATGCTTTGTGGTTTTAACTCCTGAAGTATTCAGAGAGAGAAAGTATAGTCCCCAGTTTGCTACAATAAACAAGTCTAATAACAACTCAATCCCTTGTTGATAGTAAGATTTTTGTGAAATTACACTGATCATTTCAGTAGCCTTTATCTCTTCAATCAGTAAGATTGAACATGGTAAACTGCAATGGCAATTAAAAGAGAAATGGTAGCAAAACCCAGTGAAATAATATTGGGACTCTACCTCTAGAAAGCACATTTTGTGCAACATCCTCAAAGGTACATTTGTCATTTTCATGGCCATATCATAGTCCTGACTGATGGCATGGAGCTCCAGAACTGGACTCCAAAATTTATGTGTCTGTATGTGAGTGTCTGTATTACAGTCAGCAGCACCTAGCTAGCTATTAATCTCAGCCTTAAATGAGCCTCTGCAGACTCCATTTTCTGTAACAACTTGATCTTCATTGCGTACCTTAGGACCCCAGCAATCCAGCTCACATTGAGGCATGTATATTGCAGATGCTGAGATTTAGGAGCCTGAACCCACACCCCCACTTTACACCACACAACCAGCTCAAATATCAATGCCTTTTCTTTCATAGAATCATAGAACTGTGCAAATCTGAGAACAATTCAGGCTGGGAGGGACTTGGGAGAACATTTGTCCAGTCTTTTATTTGAGTTAGAGTCTACTTTGTACCATGTGACCTATTAGAGCAGTCCAGGGCTTTATCTAGTCAGATTTTCTTCATTTCTAACTGATGCATAATTTATACCATAATTTCTTGATAATAGTACTGTATTCTTGCTAACAGTACTGACTTTCACTTTTGTACTCTCAACACATTTTCCATTTCTCTCTCTATTTCTGTTTCCTTGCATCTGTTCTGGAAGGCATCTCAGTCTTGCCTCTGTTGTTCATGTCCAGTTTCAATTTATCTTTGAAGTAAAATATAGTTTAAAAAAAAAAAAACAAACAAACAAAAAAAACAAAACAATCCTCACTTCCAAAAAATCACCAGTGATAAAATCACCACAGGTCTTGATAAGTTGCTTGTTAATTTCTTTAATTTGCTGTGTTTTAATTTCCTACTAAGTACCTTATCATTACTTCAACTGATAGATGGAAGAACCTTCAGGAAGCAATTTCCCATGCCCTTTTTGAAAACATACATGAATGTTTAGTCAATATGGTAGTGTATTATGTTTTACAAGCAGAAATTTGTCCATTAGATCACCACTCACTGGGAAGCAGGTTCATCAGGTAGGAGTAGAGAGCAAGACACATTCACTGGGCTGTAGCTGAAGAGGGGTAACTCAGCAAAGCATTTCTGGAGCTCTCATTCACACTTAATGGACTTCTCTAGTAGCAGCAAATCCCTGGAACACAGATGTCTATCACTGCCAAAAACATGAACAACCAGTAAGCATACAGGCAAAAAGTACCAGGATGATGAATGGTCTGAAGAGAAAAATTCATAGGACAAGTCAGCAGGACAAACTCACCAAAGCAGGAGTACAGCGACATCTAAGAGAGGCTGATCAACAGCTTCATCAGATTTTTCCAGTTGTATGGGTTAAACCTGTGACAGGTTCAGACCAAAAACTATAACAACATTGCTGCTTCCCAGGCAAATATTTACACATGAGGATAAAGCCACATATATGTGGGTGGTGACAGGGAGAGGTACAAGAACAACTACATTTTCCTGTCTCTGCTGTGCTCACAGCCAGCTTTAAATCCCTGCCTGGACCCTGGGGACACTGACGACCTGACTGTCCCACCCACCCCTCAAGGGTTCCCTTGCTCCAGGGTCAAGGACCCCATATCATCCCCCAGGCTATGATTCCTTGCCCAAGCAACTCCAAGCAGGGTTGGTCTTGTTATCCCACATATACATTTGAATTTTATCTATCATACTAAGTGTATTGCAATATTTGGCTATTATAATCATCCTGACTCAGCTGTTTTAACTTTCAGGTTTTTGCAATAACTTAACAGAACAATACCTTGCTTAGTTATTCTTAACCAATCTGCTATTCCCTTCAAAACCTTCCTCATGCACTTTCCTTTCCATTTTTTATTTTCAGTCATTTCTACTGGAATCTGCCTTCCCACGTCATGTGAGAGGGCATTAAGTCTTACCCACATGACAATATTACACAGCACTGTTGCTGTCACAAGTCCCATGTGGCAGACGGACATTATGTTGTCTTCTTAACCAGGAGATTCCCTCCACAGCTGAGTCATTGAAAGGCATGTGCTACAAGGAGATCCTCTGTATGTCCTATCAGTTAGAAAGTTTTGTGGCACACAATCTTTGAAAGACTTCTTCCATGAAAAGGAAAATCTTGTCTCCTTGCAACAAACTATGATCAGCTGCACAACAGAGCTTACACACTCAGTCAGTGATCTGTATTTTGACACTTCAGAGAAATATGAGAAGGTGTTTTGCCTTCCATCTGAAGCATCTCATTTCTCATTTAATAAGCAATTTGCTGCCAAATTTTTAATTAGGGCTCTATCAGAAAACATTTTTTTTTTGTCAGCAAAACACGCAACATCTGCCTGATAATCTATATTCCCATTTCCTCATCCAGACCAACAACTGAAAAAAAATCTTTAAAAAATCATCAGTTTCCTGCCTACTCAGAAAAAAAATACAACCCATCTTCAGTCCTTTGTCCTCTCAGAGGCATCAATTCTTCCACTGTCATTTCCCTTTTGTGTTACGCTCCTTCTGTTGAGAAGAACTGCCTTGGGCAGTGGATGACATGGGAGGGCAATTTCTCTGCTTAGAAAATAAAGAGAAGTCCAGCCAGCTCTGGCTGCCAGGTGCAGCTGTCAATCCTGGATGGTGAGCCAGCCCCATAGAGCACAGGGAGTACAAAGAGGGCAGCATTGCTGCCTCAGTGAGGGCACCCACCATTCTTGGTGGAAGGATCCCATCCAAATGTATTGCTCCCTGCTGTGACCCTAAGATCCAGACACACCCCAGATCTTTGTGATTGATATGGGTCCCATCACAGAGAAAGGAGATGCCAAAACCGCAGCAACCCTCTGGTGTGTGCTTGAAGGAGCTGTACTAGCAGGGGGATTCAGGGATTCTGCAATAGTCTAATTTTCTCTTCCTAAAAACAGGCAGTTGGGAACACAACTACGGAAATTCCCACACATGGGCCCTTGTTGATATGTATGGAGATTTCAGTGTATCCACAGATGGATTTATACACATTAGAAAGACTTGTAGCAGCTTCTGAAACTGTAATTATTTCCCATCTGAGACTGTGAGGCCTCAGAGAGGAGCGGACTGCTGAGGTAGGCCACCCTGCTGAAGAGACAGCTCTGTGTTATCACCTTGCTGTGCACAAAGCTGACCAGCATTTCTTGTGAGGGAGAAGTCTTATCCAGAGGATTTATCAGGTGTCACCCACATTTTCTAAAGCCTTCTGAGAGTTTCTAAAATCTTCTAATTTTCTGAGGTTCTTTTTGTATGTTTATAAGTTGAAGTGGAGTCCTTTCAAGGACTCTGTAGGAAAATAATCTATGTTTACATTCCTTTCTCAAGGAGACACATTTGATGGACTTTTGTCTCCACCAGTGTGGATGGAGAGGTGGTAACTTCTCTATCCAATCCAGGGGTAATCCCTAGAAAACTATAAAACCTAAGTAGTAAATAAACTTTCTCTCTTTTTCCTGCCTTCGAGCTCACTGAGTTCTGTGCCTTCATTTCTGCATCATATCGTGACAATCAGGAACCTCGCTTCCTAAGCTCTGTTTATTTATTTTGCATGAGAAGGCTGGGTGTTGGGAGGAATTCTTTGGTCCTTCCTTCTTGTTGCCTGCAGAAACAGAGGGTTGCTGTGCATCCATCTTTATTACAGCGCTTGCCTCATAGTGTATGCCTTTCCAAAGCTGACTTCCTATGACAAAGGTGACAGTCTTCA
Organism: Aegithalos caudatus; assembly: GCA_013389925.1. Lineage (NCBI taxonomy): Eukaryota > Metazoa > Chordata > Aves > Passeriformes > Aegithalidae > Aegithalos > Aegithalos caudatus. Next base: position 48,221 of record WEIU01024453.1, read on the forward strand.
CTGTTTTCTTCTGATCAAGAGCCAAGCCACTCCATTACAAAGCCCATAGGCTAGGTATGTTACTAATGCAGTTACCCAAGTCCCTACAGGTTCACTGAAAGAGTGCAGATCCAGTTCTGAAAAATAGCTCATTGTTGCATGCCTCTAATTAAGTTAACTAGAAAATCTTAATGCTAGCATTGAAAGAAGCCAAACCGTTTTCTATCTTTGCTTTCTTTTTGTTGCTTCAATGTTCAGCATTTTCCTCCTGTGAGTTCAGTCAGTTTTGAATGGCCCTAGGAACTGGGCTATTGAAGTCATATTCAGACATTATCTTTCTATCTGCCTACCTTAGATATTGAAGCTTCTATTCTTCCCTTGGAACGAACTTTAAAAACAAGTAGACATTGCTTCCTTGTTTCAGGTGGCACAATAGTTGTAGCTAATAATATACATGTGCTGATAGGTAGGTCTAGTCCATATCCTCAGAAAAATGCCAGTGATTAAAGTGAATTATGTGCCTACACGCCTTCAGAAAGATGAACTTCCATCCCTGAAAAATCAGTATTTGTGAGGGAATTTAACATCACAGATATGTCCCTTAAGTCAATGGCATTCAGTAAAACAAAGGCATTAACTTCAGTGGGAATGGGTCAAGACAGAAAATGCCCATTTGAAAACCAAACCCCAAATATACAGTTAGTGTTCACTTGCCCAGAGAATACTGTCTTCTAACTTTGCCTGAAAAAAGTAGTCTGAGATAGAAAATAATATCTGAATTTTTTTTCATTACATAAATAATTTTCATTAAAGTATTTCTTTTCCCTAGCGTCAATCCCAAACACTACTTAAAAGCAAGCTACTCCTTGTTCTGATTTCAGAAAAAGCTCTTTTACTACTGTTTATAGAGCACTGAAATCAAGTTTATATCCCAATGCTATCAGTGTTTCTTTTATATCACACATGTACATAGAACAAACTTCCTGGTGAACTACTATTTCTAAAAATTTCATTACTGAAATTTCAGTCTCAAGCATTGCTTCTCCTCACAATTTCCTAGTCCATTCCACTTGGGTAGCATTAATCTGCTACACAGACTTTCCCATTATTTGCTAAGATAAGTAGTTCCTCCTCAGTTTCTGCTGACAAGGTTGGTTTTGAGATATTCTGACCCAAAAAGCTGACCAGAGTGTATTAGGAACTCAAAGATACAGCCCTCAGGATTATTCACTGCATCTATGCAAAATGTTAAGTCCTTTTATTTGTGTTCTTATAGGCCTGGGAATATGGTAGATGGTGAAATAGCTGCTCCTCTTTTTTATACTTGATATAAAAAGCAGTAAGGTCTTACATTGTGTAGGATCAGCTTTCTCCTGCAGGTTGAATGTTCAATACTCACAGAGACCAGTGAGTTCTTTGCCTGGGGAAAACATGGCTTTTACCAAATTTTAAGATAGTCTCTATAATTAGTGGTCTAATTTTGTTGGGCAAAAATGACCTTACCCACCCAAGTGGGAACACAAAACTCTTATTTGTGAGCTCAAATTGGCTGAATATGTCTCCTCAAACAAGTGTGCTCTGAGTCTGCTGCATACATAGTATTAACTATGGCAAGCTCTGAAATTACAGTCAACAACTGAATATGAAACAGTGCAGAACTATATTGGTGCAACATAGGTGAGACTAGGAAAAGACCAGATTGAAAACTTAGACTTTTCTAGACTGCTTCCAATTCAGATCCCCAAACATGAGCAAATTTTCCCAAGAGACTTGGAGCTCTCAGAAGAATTTGCAGTGTCAATGAACTGCTCTAAAAAAGAATATTAATATTCGATATCACAATCTCGTCACTGCTTCAGTGTATCAGGATCTAGAACTTCATTGCTGGCATGCCTTGAGGCTCTGCATGCAGGAGGTCTATAAATCCCTATGAACCAGCTACTCTATACCAGACAGAACAGACTACTGATAAATTTGTTCACAATGCCAAAAATATACTTGCAGCACACTTCCTCTGCATGGACATTTATAGCCCTGATTTTCATACTGTGCCTGTTTCTGTGTTTATAAGCTGCCTACCAGAAGAGCCCAGACACTCTTAGTCTGATCATTCCTTAACAATTGGCTGTTCCTCTTTCAAGACTTCTGTCTCCTGTTCGATTACCGAAATAAGACTAAAAGAATGAAGAGTGGCAAAGGCACTAATTAGTGCAGACAGTGATCCAAATCTCCAGGAAAAGCTATGAGAAACCATCATGGGAAGCAATGTGTGAACCACCACAGCTTGATTCCTTCTATGTTTCCTGCAATATTCCAGCTGGAAGCATAGTGCAGTAGTAACAATCAATCTTATTCACCAACCAAATGTGGAGGAGTTATACACTACTGTGAGCAAACACCCCAATTTCATTCTTGTCTGTACCCTTTAGTCCTATCTTCTCTAAATAAGTAGAATTTGTAGTAACATCAATTATTGTTATTACTAAAACTAATACCACATTTCTGAAAGAGGCTATTTTTAACTACACTACAAAAAAACTTGAAAGAGGTAGAATTATTTTCTTTAAAAAGTCACAAAATACAAACTGAATTACTTTTTCAAAAGGTTGGGGTTTTTTGGTTTTTTTTTTTGGGGGGGGGGGTTTTGTTTGTTTGTTTGTTTGTTTGTTTGTTTGTTTTTTGTTTTTGTTTTTTGGGGGGGGTTGTTGGTTTGTTTTTTTTTTGTTTTTTTTGAGCTAAAAACAGAGTCAAGTTTCACCCTAGGGCAAATTTCTACAGATGAGTTATAAATCTCTAAATAATGAGGTTTTTAATGAAAACAAGGATAACTCAGTGTGAACTGTAGCACAGCAAATTGTGTCACTAAAACTGTAACTTAATGGAAATCTACAGAATATTGAATTTTTTTTCTGATTATTGCTTAATTTATCAAAGCCATATCATTTACTGCATGCTCTAAATGAGGCAAAAGCTTATTCAAGGATGTGGCAGAGATAATTACAAAAGGCACCAAGGAGACATGTAATGAGTAGGTAGAGGAATAAGTCACATGAGAGAAGAAAGTATTATTATTATTTTGTAAGTCTATGATACCAATGACCATATCAGCTATACCTGTGGGAGATGGGAAGAACTGAGGACAGGGGGCTAAATGGAGGGAGGGATACAGAATATGAGTGAAGAAGGCATTGTGGCTGGTGAGTCAGTATCATCATCTCTAATGTCTTCTTCCTGGGGCATGGTATAACTGCTGTATGTATAGCATTTTTAACTGGAAGCTTGAGATGCAATTAAGTAAATGAACAGCTAAACCCAAGGCTCCCGAAATAAAGAAAAGGTTGGCAAATTAGCTCTGAAGTAAATAGCACTCATCATTTGTGCACAGTTTTATATTTCTAAGGCATTGTGCAAACGTTGACTAATGAAGGTCCTTTTTTTGTTGTTGTTCTCTCTGGAGTTCACATGAATTAAGGCATCTACAAATGAACACACCAAAAATGTAGTTAACCAAAGACAACAGAAGAGGGGACATGAAGCAATAGCTGGTTACGAGGTAGACTCATGGAAGATAAAATCCTAAACCAGCCATGAATGGTGCAGTGCAGACCTGGTGCATTAAAAAAATGCATTCTTAGCTGCTGCTCCTGAGCAGAGAATTCCTCCCTTACAGGCAGGCACAGCACTGTGCTGGGACCAGTTATTGCTCCATTAGCCTCTGTGCCACACTTCATTGCATGTGAAATGCATGCCTGAAAGATCACAGAGCTCACCAAGGGGACCACAAATCAGGGAATTGTATCCAAGAGCAGCCCACACCAGTTGCAGGGAGAGCCCATGACCACCACACTGACTATATTGATCTTCCCTCTCTGGAAACTCAACCATCATCCAGAAAGGAATGGAAAAAAATCCATTCTATGAATGGAAAAAACTTTAAAGTCTAATGTCCACAGAGTTCACTTGCTGAGGGAATAGCCATGTTCCTGGGCATTAATTTTATGTTACACGCTCTTACAATAAAAATACATTAACTATTTTGGGAATGAGGGAAGAAGCACTTGCCAGTGAATGCCCTTATTAAAAGGTGATTTTGCAAGTGATTCCTCCAGTCTCACAATTCTTTTCATTTCAGTTTTAAAATAATCAAGTTTTCATCTTTCTCCTGTTTTTTGCTCCAAACACAAAACTTCTCATAATACCCTGGACTGTGGAAGAAGAATGTACAACCCCTTTTCAGGTGAAAAAAACAGAAATATGATTGTACCACCTCAGTCAGTTACAGAGGGTGGATGTAACTTTCCCTTTCTTCTGAACAAAAGCTTCTTTGATGTCTCACCATCCTGTGAGTTCAATAAATGAAGACATAGCAGTGATTTCTCTGCTTTAGATGGACACCAGTCTCCCCAGCGTGAGTTAAGCATGCTAATAACAAATACACCAAACCTGACTGCTTGGGAGTTTAGGCCTAAAAAGCCTTTCTGAATCCCACAGGAACTTCAGACTAATACCACACTCAGCTGAAAATGTAGCAGCTCTGAAAATGGACAAGAAGGTCTGCCAAAGCCAGGCAAAAGTGCAAGCATACTTCACTCCTGATGAGGGGTTAGGCACATTGCTCATGCCTCAGTTAGACCTGTGTGGCATTTGAAGTACCTGAGTGTCTTTCTGGATGTGGGCAGGGGTGTTAGAGATAACATTCACAACACACCAACAGGAGCCCTACATGTCCTGGACTGTCAAACATCAAGTCCTTAGCATCAAATAGCTTCCGAGCAGTGAAGGCTGGATCACAGAAAGAGATGCTGAGAGTATACAAGTCATTCTGTGACTGTGTAGTGGCTGCTTGTGCAAAGGGCACATTTTCAAGTGTTTGCAGTGTCACAGAAGCCTTGCAGCTGGTTCTGAGTCATTCTGAGCACCAGAAAAGGTGATGAACGTTATAGGAAATGATCTCCAGTTACTTCAAAATATTATTCTGGAACGGAAATTTCTGTGTGATATTTGCTCTAGGAGGTATTTTGTGGTTATTAGGCTCATTTCTGTTGTTTTTGCAGAAAAGTACTGCCTACTCCTGCCCACGACTTTGAAATGAGAGGCACAGCTGCATCCCATGAAGACTATCCAAACCATCATTTAAAGAAAGCCAATAAACAAAGCAACAAATAATAGTTCACTCAGCAGATGCTGAAGATAGTTTCTTATTCTGGCACATGCTGGATTCTTCCTCTTTACATCACTGCAGTGAATATTCACCAAATCAGAGACTTTATCGCCTAAGAGGACCAGACCCAATTATTACAACCTCAGCCAGAGGATCCACTGAGCAGCCTCACCACCATTCTGCTCTCAGTTCTTGGTTCTGCTCTCAGTTCTCTTGGTCTCTAGGCTTCCAGGACAATGGTATGTTCTGTTCCTTCCTGGATAAGTTTATCTCAGCTAAAAGATGACACAAGATCACATAAGTGCTTACTGGAGATGAGGATTGCTTCCAGGTCCAGCAGCAGAAACATACAGGCCATGCAGCTGGGACTACTTGCTGATTGTAAATGCACTGAAGATACAAAACATAAACCTTGCAAATTTTCAGAGAAAATTTTCCCGACACTGACTTCCATTATACTGCAGTCTAATATCTGAAAGGAAATGGTAGAATTCTCTTGACTTAGGCAATTAAGTCTCATCTGCTGAATAAATCTTTAAAAAACAGACTGCTGTGAGTAGCTTTTCCTGGACAAGAAGACAGCCTCACCATAAGGGCTTGCTCTGTCACGTGTCTATGGCTCCTAACAGATTACAGTTAACCAGGTAATTAAGGTTAAAAAAAAAAAAAAAAAAGGTTAAATGGTAACCTAAAACTGTGAGAAAGGAGAATGATTATAAACATTAGAGACCATATTAAGGAACTACAGTAAAAAGAAAAAAGCCTCAGGAGGATTAAAGTGTTAAATAGTAGTTAAATAGCAAAGAGAGAGAGAAGACATTCTAATGCCTCTTCTTTTTTCTTCTTCTTTTCCTTTATCTTTGTAATCCAGATTTAGCAGCAATTTTTGGATGCCTGATGCCCTGGTGTGTGGAAATTGGATGCATTTTCATGAGATTAATTTCCTCAGCAGGGGTGGGGTCAGGTGAGGGAGTTTTATAACTTCTTACTGCCAGACAGCCACTATAACATTGGTGGAGGTCTCAGCACAGGTCTTGCACCTTGCTCTCCTCTTTACTGGGAGGCAGTGCTTGCAGGAGGGAATGGTTGTGCCATGTGGCTGGAGCTTGCCAGTCCTGTATCACTGTTTATTTGGAGAGGGTAGATATGACATAAAAAAATCCCTTTAGTATCTGATATCAAAGGAGAAAGACATTCTCAAAAGAAAGAAACAGAGAAGACTTGTCTGAAAATGAAGCAGGGATTGGACAGAGGGCACCTTATATGCCCCTATGGTGTGGTAACCCAAAAAAAGATGGATTTCATCGGGAAGCAGTTTATGACCACAGCTGATTTACAAGGTGAGTCACTGAAGCACATACTCTAAAAGAAGGCAGTGCCCAGTAAAAACTGACTACATGTGGCAAACCACACACCAGCCCTGCCTCAAATTTATCTGTGCTGGCCATGTTCCTGTGTCCAGCCTACGTACCAAACCTAACCCAGAGTGAGACAACCCTCCTTTCAGGCTTGGCAATGCCTGTGACAAGATTTTAGCTTAGAATCAGCTAATATATCAAGCTATTTGCACTGTCCTTTGTCACTTGAGTGAAGAAAAGGGGCCAGCTGAGAATCTGTGTTTAAATATAATTTAACCTGTCAAGCAACAGTGCTCCTCAGTGGGGGGTGTTTAAACAGGAATCGAGGCCCTTGTCATGAAACAGCAAGGTCAAAGACACACCACCACTGTCCCAGCCCTGCTTCCAGCTCCAGGCTCTGGGATGACGACAGGAGACTCCAAGAGGACAAGGCAGCAGTCGGGAGAGCTGAGGAAGCCATGCTGCAGGGTGCAGGAGCAGGCAGATGCCAGCTCCTGGGGCTTGCATTTCCCTAGGCAAACACGCCTTCTTGTTTTTCCTGTGCTGCTACCCACCTCCAATGAGCCGGTCTGCCCATGCATGGATCTAGCTCCAAAATCAGCCACCTCCACAAGTTATCCCCACACTGAGCTCCCAGGTCTGCCTTGGGGAAGCTGCCTCTGGATAGGGAAATTTACCCCCTTGCAGGCACGGATATGGGAGCAATGCCAGAGCCACCTTTACACATCGTGCTCTGTACGCAGTCAGCTCATAGCTGCCTAGCTACACCAACCCTTGAAACAATCATTCCAAGGAAAACACCTCCTTAAATAGCGGTGATTTGGGTGATTTTAAAATGCTGCCATGCTGCTGCACGGATCTGCTATCTGTGGCTGAAGTTTTCAGTACTGACATTCACTTCCCGTTAGTCCTGAATCGTGCGGCTCTGGCTCCGTGCAGTACTTTGAAAATTTGCCCCTATGTACCTTCCAAGATCTATCAGCTCAATTTACTGACACAATCAAATGCTTACTGTTTTCAGTTCTGCAGAGCCCAGACAGCTGAACAGCAAGCTGTATCTACCTCTTGCAGCATCATCAAAATTGCCACCTAAATTATGAGTTCCGATGCTTTATTATTGCAGTAAAGATATGAGCAAAAAAGAAAAGGAAAAAAAAAAAAAAGGTTTTAGGTTTATTTCCAGTACCCATATGACTCTTAAAACTGTCACTTAAAAAAAAAAAATACCCATCCTCACTACCCCCAAAAAAGAACATATTTTTCCTGAATGGTAAATGAGCTTCTCAACAAGAATAAATTATCCAAAGAAGAACCAATATATCATTTTTTTATAATCTATGTGGAAGTAAAGTCTCAAAAACAGTGGTCATTACTATAAGCACAAATTTTGCCACCCAGATTGTAGGCAGTTAGTAACTAAGCATCTTGACCCAAATTTAAATTCTTTTGGTATCATCTATGTATTTAATTGAAATTACAAATAACAAAGCATAGACAGCTCTGCAAAAGCCAGGCACCCCATCAATGTTTGTAAGCATTGTGGGACAGACCAGGAATAACTGGCTAGAAAAACCTGGTTAAAACAAACAAGCAAAACAAAACAGATGTCCAAAACCAAGCACACACAATACAAGGACCCTTGGAATTAAAGCCTGAATAATCAGACTTGTATCTTCTGTTTGCTGTTGTGGCTTCTAGGACCCAGAGCTTGGTGTTTTAGGGCTCACTGAGCTTATGAGCTGCCAGAGCGAGCTCACAATTCACTGTGGGTGAGAGCTAAAATCCTGAGCCTTGAGGATCTCTTCTTTTTTAAAGGCTTTTCAGTGGGTAGTGGTGTCCAATGATTTTCTTGATGGATAGGACACTTCCTGAGGAAGCACAGCCTCAAACTTCTTCATGTTGAGGACAGATTCAGAAGCAAGCTTTACTCAGACAGTCTCCTTGTCTCAGAGCTGCTCACAAGTCCCCCAGTCAAAAGAGAGGTGGAGTTTAAGATAACCTGCCTCTGTTGCCTGCCTTTCATCTGATGGAGCCTGATGGGCTTCTGACCTGGGAAAGCAAGGCCCATCCAATGAGGCAATCACCAGAGCAAAAGCCACCTCTGTTCACACACTACTTCAGAGGAGGCTGGTTTTAAGCACCCAAGTTGTGCTGCACATCTGAGCCCACCACACTTCTTTAAAATCCACATACACATAGCATTGAGCAAGTGTGGAGTCAGGAGCAAGGGCAAGAAAGAAATATCACAGACAGGAGAGTGCAGAAGAGTACACAGATGACAGAGAAATATATTTAGGACAGGGAGGTTGCTCCTCATTGAAACTCCATGGAGGTCTGAATACCAGAAAATGTCTGTGCAGCTGTAGTTATCACCCACTTAGACCTGTCAAGCCTCAAGATTTATGTCTGAGGGCTGTTTGTTCAGCTGACTCCTGGACTGGTGCTCTGCACTGGAGAGCTGCAGTAAAGCAGATTTTCTCTATCTTTATCTCCATTGACCAACTATATCTACTGCAGGAGGTACCAGGCCTAAGGGAGGCTCTGGCAAGGGATGGAGGCAATGGAGTTTGTGTTCCTATTGGGCCATCGCTGGTTGGTACCCTTTGGTTTCATACAGCAGCTACAGATTGGATTGGGCTGGATTGGATTGAGCTGGACTGGGGAAATGTGGTGTCAAAAGCCATCACAGCCTTCTGTCAGGTATTCTGACACCTGAAGTTTGTTACCTTGACAATAGCCAGATGTCAGTCCTAGGTAAAGTGACGCCCATGCTGAGATTGCAAAGAACTTTGATTTAATAAAATAAGGTATTATCATAGGTATTTTTAATACTAGCTTTGTTTTTGTACAGCTTGTTTGGCACACCTTCTAGTTTTAAAGGCCTGGAGAAACCTGACAGCTGATATGGGGATTAATGTTGTCATTTGCTATGATTACCAGCAAACCTTTCATTAAATTCATTGCTGCAAGGTAAACTGTATTTCCACATTTGCTCTTGTTCTATGGCTGCAGCAAGCTGTTCAGGTAGGACTTGGGATTTAGCTGTTTCAACAGAAATGTGGGCAACTGATTTGCTATAATTTGGCTGTCATGCTATTTGGCATTTGTTGGGTTTTTTTCAGTGCATACAGACAATGATTACTGCACAGGCAGACATATTTAGGCTAACTTTCAGGGACCTTCAAGGCATCACTCTGGTTCTGATCCACCTCTTGTCAATAATTCTTTCTCTTTTGAAATGGCTGAAGCACATTCTTCATTCACCAGATATTAAATGAAACATATGAGTTTGAAATATGAAATTACTAGATGTGAAATATAGTGAAAACACTAGATGGAAATAAACGGGCAACTGCTTTGTAGTTATAGTTCTACATGGCATCAATATGCCCATTTCCATTAAAATATTACACATTAAAGGTTATAGGAAAGGCCATGCTGCAGCAATAGTTTGATTTGTACTGCTTTTCTCTATAGAGTATGTAAATCCTGTCTTAATTTTGTCAGATGATATGCCAGCCTAGAAGAAGGTATGCGATTAAGAATGAAAGAAGCACAAATAAACAGTGCCATCTTTTGGGCACCTCCTAAACTCCACGTATGTTAAATTCCAGATACAGGTATGGTACAAGTGTTATACAGGAATGTGCATGCACATGTATCCATGTGGCAGGTGATATTAGGGTATCAGCTTTGTTGTCTCTTGAGAGGCAGTGATAGGGACTCAAAGCCTGACATTCTCCATACAGTTTCCTGCAGCTGATCACTTCTCTGCTGTGGCATCCCAGGCTCCAGCAGCATGAGGTGCAGAACAATGCCTGTTTCTGAGGTTGCCTGTGCCATCTCCCTGCTGGATGTAAATCCTATCAAGACTGATGGATGGCTGAATATTTCTTGTGAAATTTTTTGTTTTGAAACAAAAAAACTGAGAGTAAGGTAGAAATGCAGTGTTTTCATTTCTGTAATGGGGAAGAGCTTCATATTTTATCAACATGACATCCAAATGAATTACATGCAATATCAGACTGCAAACTTCTGGGACAGGTTTTCTAATGGAGTCTGAATAAATAACCTTCCCCCTGATGGATACAGGCTTTCCCAATGTGATCCACACTTTCAACATTGCTGAGATTAATAATTACAACACATTGCTGTGAGCAGAAAGAGGGTCTAAAACAAGCTCCAGCCTCATCAGAACAAGCCTTCCCAACCATAAACACTAGCACCTCTGTGTCTCAGGCACTGCCTTAACATTTTCTGAATGCCACAAAAAATTTCATAGGTTGTCAGGAGTAATTTTATGCCCATTTGGATAAGAGTTAGGTACGCAAAACTCCTCTGAGAATCTGATCCAACCTTGAAAGAAGATTGGGTGTTCAGTCACACTTTTCTAAAAAGATACCCATAGATACAAGGTTAAGGGCTAATTACAGGATGACAGAAAAGTGATGACTTTACCAGTGTGTTTGTGCATTACAGTTATCACCATTATGCTGCATCATGGCTGGTTGTAAGCAAGCAATCAATTCCCTGGATCATAACAAGGGATCAGGCAGTCTTGAAACATGCAGGAACACTCTGGCCAACAAGGGACTGTATAAGCAGATAGGACGTCCGTCAGTCTTCTTCCAGGTAAATGTTAAATAATAGTTTGCACCTGAATTGATCAGTGTGATCATTGATCACAGCTGTGTTCAGTCATGATTAACATAACCTCTCAAGGCTTATAACTCAGTAATTCTGCATGACTTCAGTAGAATATGTGATCCGAAGGTCAAGTCCTGGCAGCTCCTTCCCTGACCACCTTGGAGACGCGGCACTGAATCCTACAGTGCTGTGCAGTCACTGTTGTCCTGACCCTGGATCCACCAGAGTAAGCAAGGACAATAAGGCAGAATATTCAGAGATAGAAGAAGCTCTGACACTTGAAGCCATTACTGTTGCGGTCAGGAACTGAAGAATGCAGACAGGCAGACAGTGCCTGAGCTCAGGCTGGGGGGGGGGAAACAAAATAATTTCTTTTTTTTTTGCACAGATCTTTAAAGATGTTTAGGATCTTAAAGTTTCAGAAATTAGTGGGGGTTTGTTGTCTCTGAGGTTCAGCTGTACAGCACCCAGGTTTCTTTGACGGACACATTCCTGTGCACCTCCTGTCTCTGTGCTCTCTCTTTTTCCTGCACAGTTCACTCTGTTACATTTCCAGATAAAGGTACTACTCCTTAATGTCTCTCTAGGGAAGACCTACACAGAAAGTGATATTTCAGGGAAAGGAGAATTAGACTGTAAAGCACCATGAATTGGATAGGGGTTCAAAACAAACCCATTCAATTTGAAGACCTCCAGATTACCACTGCAATTCTTTACCTTAGCTATGTTCTGGGTGACGATTCTCTTTTCAGATTAGCTTTCTCCAGCTAACATTGTTCTGCTCTACATTTTTCTTCTTACCATCATCAGATGTTGAATTTTTTAATATTTTCCCAAGGATACAGAAAGTTTGAGGTCTGATGTGCTGTCTTTATTTCTGTAAATTGATATGCTCTATTCTCTTACAGGAGTTTGGCAGCAGTGGCCACAGCCCAGTTGTGCATGGCAGACATCGCACATTGCAGAGAGATCAGCACACAGATCTGCCTACTCTGCTTACCAAGCATATAATTTACTGCTTTGCAAACAGTAAAAGGCCTGATTAAATTCAGGGTTTGTGTGTTTGCCAACCTGACTTCAGTTCATAGTCAATGGAATCAAAATTTCATTAGAACTGGTGTATGCTCAAGAATAAATCATTATCTTTCTCATCTGCAGACTCTTCAGTGGCTTGCATGTATTGTTTCTGTGTGCAAAGTCTTTTATTTGAATCAGTTCTCAATAATAAATGTTGTGTCTAGTTGCTTTCTGGTGACAAGAATACATTGATTGACACTGTTTGGCATGGATACATTTTCATGTTGTTCTTTTCTGCATTCCTGTAATTTTGAAGGTCCAGGGTCAGCCAGGGGGATGCTACCTTAGGCATCTGATACAGAACGGAAATTTCAAAAGAAATGTCAAGAATCAAAGAAGAGGTAATGCCGTCTTTAAGCAACTGGATGAATTCTCTTGTCTCAAGCTCTGGTTCTCAAGGTGGGGTTTACCCACTCCAGCATCTGCTCTGAGGCTCAGGACAGCCAGGAGATTTCTGACTAACCAAGGGTGTGATACCTGAGATAACTGAGAACACCCTTGGCTGTTGGGACCATGAGTTGGTAGGGCCTATAACCCTTAGGGAAGTGAAGGAAAATGAAGCAAAAATATATTATGAATGGAAGGAGAGTGAAAAACAACTTTCTTTTTCAGGGCAGTAATAGGCAAGATCTTGTGGGAGGTTGTTCAGAGATCCCAGGAGAGTTGGCTGTGAAAAACGACTTTGGAGCACATTAATAGCCCACCCCATTGGGCAGGACAGAGAACATGGCATTGATACAGCAGGAGGAGCCAGTCTGGATGAACAGGAAAATGCCAAGCTCAAATGTCAAAAGGGGATACAGGAAAGGGAGGAGCAGAGAAAGGCTGTCAGGAAAGAAAAGACACTGTGAGAACATGACAGAGGGAAGTATGGTTGAAACCAGTGTAAAAGGCAAAAAGAAGCAAAAGAGCTTGAATAGTCATGACTCTGAACTTACACATCCTCAAGAGATTCACCCCACGCAGAGCTCTTGCTTCACAGTTTATTATGTCAGCCTTGAACTAATAACACAGAGACAGATGGAATTATTTCAGTGGAAAAATAACATTGTCCTCACACACGCACAAAAAGGGGCAGTTTTGCATAGAAAATTTTCAATTTTGTTCAAAAATGTTTTGATTTTCTATCAAGCAAATTCAGCAGACAGCAGCCCAGCTGCTGACTTGGAAAGCTCTTTCAGCTGTGTTTCACAGTGGAAAAAGTCAAATCAACCAAAGCTTTCCAAGGGGGAAGCTAAAGGCCACTTCATTTCCTTTGGTTTCCAGTCAGCTCTTCTTCATGATTTATATGCCCAGCAAGGAAAGCTAAGTTCTTCATCCTTCTGCCTTGCTGCATCCTGCTCAGCACATCTCCAACCACAGGGCGGGACGGAAGGGGAGGCAGCCCCTGCTAGAGCTGCCGGAGCTATGGGGACGCATCCTTGCTCCTCCTACCCTCAAGCAACATGGAAACTGCCAGCTGATTTCACCTGACAGCCACTAATTGGAGCCTTCAGAGGAGCAGCCAGAAACCTTCCCTGGGAGGTTGCTTGGATTCTTGCTGCCTCTTTTGTAATTTCCACTTCTACTTAATATGTTTTGTTGGTCTATGTTTTTGGGGTTTTTTATCCAAAGGCTTTCCTACTGAGGAACCATCAGTTTCCAAGCTGGGATGACCACAAGTTGCTTCTGCTGAGTCCTTCAGGCCACACTGGTACAGAGAAGAGTTCCAGGGATGAGCATGCAGGTGGGCTCCAGGCCATCCTGCAGAGAGCTCTGCCCTGTGCAGAGCAGGGCTGTAGCACCAAACAACAGAGCCACAGCCAGACAGCACACAAAGCACAGGAGCCTGTGTTCAAACTTTCATCCTGCCCCTCTTTTACTGAGTAGCACAGCCATATCCTTTGGCACAGACCAGGACCTTGCTTCAGACCATTCCAAGACATGTCTATTGACCAGGGAGAACTCACAGTATCTTCTGAGCCGTCCTTACTCCTTTTGAGATTGGAAAAGGTGATATCTCCCTCTGGGCTCTCATCTTCTGGGATGAAGAAGAAGAAAAGCCTGTTTTCTCCTACTCTTGACAACTTGTGCAGTTGCTCCTGGAAGGTATTTCTGGGGTGACCCCAGAAACGTGGGATTTTCCACCAATACTGAAAGCTGTACCCACCAAGAACAAACAGGTCTATCTGGACCACTGTGGTGGCATAAAGATTTAAAATGGGATTTTAAAATGTCTCAAAAGCCTGATCTTCACAGGACTGGCACTTCAAAGGCTAAGGATCATTGTGCCCTACTAGTGGCAGTTTTACCAAGGCAATTAATGGTAGTGTTTCTCTGACATCATAAAGCTTAAACATTTATTAGGGATGTGTTTTACCAGACAGTAAAATAATATTCTTGGAGTCATTGATACTGCTGATGTTCCAGGGAAACAAAATGAACAGCTAGTTCAGAAGTGGGAATTTTCATTTGCGACTGTGCATCTAGAAAACATTTAAGAACATATATATATGTATGTATGCATGTATGTATGTATTTCATCATAAACCTACTGCCTAATTTAAACTGATATTTTGAGAATTTCAGCTCCTAGTTAGAAGTGGCATTTTGGAGAAATAACCCACAGATAAAGAAGTTGAGCAGAGTGTGGATGTCTGCACCTTTACTAGGAGAAATTAAATGAGTAACAGCTTGACACAAGTGAAATGATTTCCAGGACTAGACGGCAGGCAGTGAATTCTAGCATGTGCTGAGGTTATACCAGATAACAGCATAATTTGAAATTTTACCAGATAACCCATTTCCTGCTTCAGATTTTTTATGATGTATTTCAGATGAAGAGGAAATTCTAGGTATTGCAGCTGCCTTGCTGTGTTACACCACTCCAGTCTCTCAGGGGCTGATCTCTGGTGTCATTTTAGCACTGTGGATGCTGGCTCTGAGTGCAATAAGCAGCACAGATCCTCGTTAATGCAGATACTTCCTTTGCAACTGAGGCCAAATCAGAAACTGCAAATATCTCAGTATCTACCCCTTGCTTCCTATGAAGCAGCTGCTAATACAACGTGTCCCTAAAAGGTCCCTAAATCTGGTCTCTTTATGGTACATCTCGTTTGGGGAATTTTGGGTGTTTTGGGGTGAGAAGACTGATAGGAATAGAAGCCTGCTTTTATCTTAGAATATTTATATTTCAGACACAAAACAAGAGAAGCAGGAAAGGTCTTTCCAAGGACTGTCACTGGAGAAGTAGGGCTAACATATCCTTAAACACAAGAGACAGAAGACACTGAGAGGATACAAGTTCTTAGTTGTCTTAATCAGTGCAGTAATGCTGGGGAAGAAGAGAGGAAGCTGAATAACCCTCACCTCCCTTGGAGGGATGTGTGCTGTCCTGTCTGTGCTGCAAAGAGGGAAAGCTTTCCAGTGTGTACAAATATGGGTCAAAAAAAACCCACTTGTCTCATTGACCGACCCAAAGGGACAAGTTATTTCAGCTCCATGTAAAACATAGTTGGCTTTGATCACAATTATTACAGCAAAGGTGAAGGATTAACCAAGGAGCTCTCCAGAATAGGGTGGGTTACACAGGCATCAGGAAACAGTCTCTGGACATTGGTGGAGGCAGGTAGGACTCACAGCAGAAGCAAACGAAAAAAACAAGTCATTGTAGCAAAGACTTTCAGTGCCAGATAGATGCAGGGTTTCTGAAAGGTGGCAAAGGGTTTGGTGTGAGACAGCAAGCTAAGAAAGAGGCAGAGGGACAGGGTATGGAGGAGAGGAGGGTTTTGAGCTGGGCAGAAGTGGGTGGCAGAGATGCCACAAGGAGCAGGATGTGAAAAAGCAGTCAACACAGGGAGCAAAACTGAAGGCAGAAAAGTCCCTGGCGTGCATTCTTAAGTCTGCTGGCTGCAGGGTTTCCCCTGAGTGGAGGAGAGACATATGTTGTCATGCAAGTCAGCAAGGATTAGACTCAAGTGGGGTCTTTCCCCACCAGACTGGGGCTGGACTAAGGTCCTACTTGGGGAAAATGTGGTTCTATCTCTTCTCAACAGCCATCCCAGCATTGCTCATACTTCCCTACAGTCATTATAGTATGGACACTTCTCATTCCACACAGCAAACAGGAAAATTCAGAAGACTGGGTTTTTCTGGGACAGTGAAAGAATTTCAGTGCTCAGCTCTCTGGAAAATTAGTAGCTAAACCCCTGAGTTCAGCTTCAAAAATCTCAGCCAGATCAGTCACTGCAGTTGTTATTCTGTATTCAGATACTTTTGGCCAAGTGCATTATTTATGATCCTAAATAATGTCCCAGTTACTGTTTGCTATGACACTGAGTTAGGACTCACTGGGAATGTTAAGAAGAATCTGCAGATATCAAGCCTTTCTGTGCAGAAATCAATGCTTGCAAGAATCAGCACAGATATGTCAAATTGTCAGAATAGTTAGTTTTGGTCAATTGATTCCACAAAAATTGGGAGCATCTAAGGCTGCTTCTCCCATTAATGAGTCTAAAGAACCCACTGAGTATTTTAGTTTTCATGTATAATTTCCAAGAGCTACTGACTTTGCATGATATTGTGAGGATTATTAATGTTAAAATGTTTCATTGGTCAATTTAGAAAGCTCTAAATTTCTCCTCTGACCCCTGCAAACCCAGGTGACTTTCAAACTTACCAGAGCAAACCTCCCCTTTACTTATGCAATTTATAGGAATGGAATCAGAAAAGTCTGTGTTGAATGTTCCTGCTCAGAAAACTTTAAATTACTCAGCTAAAACCACAAGCAGCATCAATGTTAGCACCACCAATTATTTTGAAAAGGAAACACATTTCCATTTTCATGAAGCAGAGGAAGATAAAGTGATGTTTCATGAACTTCCTCTTATGTGTCAAGCTGGCTTGGTTGATTTTTGGATAGCACTTCATCACTGGGTCTTTTCCAGGAAATGATAATTTATGTTTGAAACTCATACTCCCCCTCTTCACTAGTCAGAAAGTATGACCTAGTTTAAGTTACAGCTTGAAGACGTGACCTAGTTTCACAGGTAGCCTGCACCCACTGAACTCAGCATTGTAAAATCTGGGAATCTTTTCTTCATGAAAAGTGAGCTGGATTGTTGCTTTGAATCATTGCTCCTTTTAATCTGCCCCCTGATAACTTAACAGCATTGCCTAATTTAGAAAGCTCAGGACAAAAAGAAAAACTTAGAGGTATTGATAGCCTAGATTTATCCCCAGTGATAAGAAAGGCCTGAGGGATCTTCTGTAGATCCCTTCAAATATGGTCATGGAAGGCCAGTTAAAGACCACTTCACAACTGAAGACACAGTTGGGTACCCCTGTGGTTGGGAAGCTTGAGCACAAAGAGTGACTGGAATTGCTGACATGGGAACAACCTGGGAGAAATATGGTGTGGTGTGGGGTAGGCAGAGATGCTAATTTTTTCCTTCTCACACAAACAATATGCAATGAGGGAGGAAAAAGCTTCCTTGCTTTCTGGTCTCTTTTACTTCATGGCTGAATATTTCAGTGCCTCTAAACATTGAGTAAATACACTGTTTTATACAGAGCCTGGACTTATTTGTGGCTTGATGTTAGTACAGCTGTTGACCTCTTACCTCTGGGGCAGAGAGCACTGGCATGCTTTCTCTTTACATCTCTACCTCAGTTAGGAGGAGTTGCTCAGATAGGGGCAGTTCTCACCATGTCCAAAATAGAAAAATAGGCACCAAACAGATGAAGAAGAGGAATAATACCAGAGAGAAAAGTTTGTATTGTTTAACCAAGGAAGAACTGCTGTAATTAAAATGGAGGTTTCTCTACATTGAAAGCTACACATGATCACACCCATCATACCAGTGGCTTTGGAGTGATGAGCCAGACTTCCAACAAACATCTCATTTCCATAGCAAAGAAGTCTGCAAAACATGCAGCACTGAAATGTAGAAGTGATGCAGAATTTGAGCCTTCAGAGGCATGTACTGAGTTAACTTTCCTGTTAAGAAAAATTAATGCCCTACAAACACGAGTATGGGGGAGCCATAGGGATGGTTACATGTCATCTCCTTTGCAGATAAGCAGGAATGAGTTAGGTGAAAATAGTATTGCAAGGGTTACTTTCATCACCTAAATCTAGGTCACATCATGAAATTCAAAGAAAACTTCTGAGATTACCAATACATTTTTAGCAAATACCGCATTTCCAAGTACACAGGAGTTGATAATATGAGAAATGCCAGTGTTTCGTTTAGCCTGGTCTTTTCTCACTTTAACATCAGTACTGTGGTGAACTTTTGGATAAAGGTTATATCATGTGAAACAAACACATAGGAAGGGCTTTGGTCTAGCCCAAACTTGGCTGCCTGTTTCCATGGCTGAAGCAGCATGACACTCCCTGTCACCTTCAGTCCTATTTTATTCTCTGTGAGAAGCCGACCAGCATGTGCTGGTCTTGATGTTCAACCCAAACTACTGACTCCAAACAAAAGCCCATGATGAAAGATAGTTCATCGGTAACCATTGGGCAACATCAACTATAATTACTTTGAGAGGAGGAGCTGGTATTAAACCCATGGTACATTCTTGGTGCTGGTCCTTATTTTAGTGGCTCTGATAGTCTGTTATTTTTTCCTCCCTCTAATGGCCAAGAGGGAGAGGAGATCCTGCCCTGGCAGCGAGAACTTGCTCCAGCAGACTCTTTGGTAACTGGCCCATTCCCATTGTTGATTCAGACTGTCTCGTGTTGGGAACAAACCCACATTCGTATACTTTTTCTGTAAGAACTTAAATTACTTTTCATTGAATGTGTCTCCAGCCCATAATAGTCATAAAGGCCATCTGTGCTCCCGGGCATTTGGCTTGCAAGAAGAGCAGCGGATGCTGACTGGAGCCTCCTCTGCTGGCCACCTTTCAGTTTTGTAAGCATCATCAATACCTGGCAAAAACAACGTAAGTAGAACCAAAAAAAAAAAAAAAAAAAAAAAAAAAAAAAGCCTCCTTACCACTAAGGCAGAATTTCTGCCTGGGCCTTATTTTGTGCAATGCAAGCACCTTAGATATGGAAGTGTGAAAATCTCTGCAAGTCAGGTGTGTCATGTTACTTCTCCCTCACTAGATTATAGCTTCAAAACTTGGCATGGAGCAACTAGAAGCCCTTGTGCCTATTCCTGGCCTGTTCCTGGCTGGGATGCTGACAGAAGATGGGTCATTCTGGACATTTGGTGAGCAAAGACATTTCCACCACCTATTCATTTGCCATAGATGTTCTCAGAGACACTTGGCATCATCCTTTTAACACAGGCACAAAAACACCCAAACAAGTTAATAATCTTTATTCATGACAGAACTCACAACAGGTACAAAAATAAGGTACGTCACCAATGAGCAATTATTCTCAGGGCTGTGTTATCCTCAGTTACTCATAGGCTGTAGATGCTATATTTGAAATAGATATAACAGAATAAACATTATTTGAATTGTTGCTTTGTATTAGAGCAGTTTGTACTGCACAGTGACAAATATTAAATATATATAGCATATACTAAGATAGTGGCCATCTAGAAAAGGCTTAAAAAAAAACTGTTTCATGTAAAACTTCTTATGATAATGTTATTGATGTCAGCATGAAAACATCCACTGATTTAAAAGTGGGAAGGCTCAGCCCTTTCACTCCAGTGCAATATTAATCAGGATTAATAAAACTGAATGAATTTTAACAAGCAATTTATGTTTTTTGGAGGAATTTTTCACATTCAGCAAGTCTCACAGCACAGCTGGGCCAATAGAGTTCTCAATTATCTTTTTTATGCGAGCTGCTTTGTTTCACAATCTCACACATCAGCAAAATTCTGCAAGTGTGCAGATGGCATATACCAAAGGACAAGAGCAAAATTGAGGAAATTTGTGCAGATATTTTCAAATAAATCATGGAGCATTTCTACTTGGCTCATATTTTGGGAAAAAAATGGGGTTTTAAATATAATTTTAAGCCAAATTGAAAAAATAGCCATGTAACAAAGCAAAAATAGAATAAAGTCCTATAGGAAGCAGAATGCTGGACTGCAGTCCAATACATTTGTGACAGAAAAATTGTAATCTTAATACTACTTTTAATATATACACTAAGATTAATGAGATTTAAATAAAATTATCTCGTTTTACATAGTGACATGTTAGGTCTGTTAGATTTGAGAGAAAATGCAGATTCACATAAATAGTAATTCAATTACACATTTACAGGTGACAAGTGACACTAGGTGGTAAATTCAACAGCTGCTTTCAGGAAAAAGTAAATGAATTAAAAATACTACCAGATTATGCTCTAATTTATTATTCTCTATTGAAAGTGATAGATTTTTTAAAAAGAAAAAAAAAAAAAAA
>WEIU01024453.1:68882-82037 GCA_013389925.1 Aegithalos caudatus
GAAAAAAAAAAAGCAGAGGCTAAGTCCTGGAGCTTTGCTACCCACACGGGTTTTAGCTCTCATGCCAGCCCTGTTTCACCTGCCTGGAGGAGCCCTCTCTGTTGTGCCCTGGGCCATGCAGCACATATGCTCAGTTTCATGTGATAAAAACACAACTTAGTGGCTCAGAACATGGTAGGATCTTCTGCTTAAGAGGGGAGCTGGCTTAAGCTGCAAGGCTGTCTGCCACTCAGTGCCTCGTAACTCCAGCCCTCTTCCAGTTAGCAGGACAGAAATAACCTAACTATCCATTTCCAGAACTGCAGATGTTTTCCCAGAGCAAAGATCTGGAGCCATGATGAGTGATAAAACATTAAACCAGATGGACCTGGTTTTGTTTTAGATGTGTCACTGTATGGCGCTGCAGGGAAAAAAAAAAAAAAAAATTAGTGACACTAACCTTGCAAAAAGCTACAGGTCAAGAGAGCTGGTCAAACTTCTATGTAACACAGAAAACTTTATATCTGGAAGATGTTTACATAGAAGAGAGTAGTCAATGTGCAAATGGTTGCTAACAAAAGCAGTGTCATTAATTATTAGTTCCCAGAGGGCAATATAAGCATGTACAGGTTACAACATTTGCTTTACATCAGTTCCCTGGGATGCCAGCAGGGCGGAGAGCCCATGCTGGGGTCAGAGCATGCACAGCAGTAAACTGTGGACAAGCAAGGAAGGTCTGTTCCACTCTGCATTCATAGCCAACCTCTGTGGTGAACTGATTTTATCTAAGATGTCCATGGAAGGTTGATTGTGGCATCTGGTGCTCTTTTGTGACACAGTGAGGAAAAAAATTCCAAACAGTATACCCGTGCCAATTAACAGTGAAGAGTAGGTTAAAATCCTTCAAACTGCTGGGATGTGAACGAAGAGAATTATGTACAAGAGAGTATCTGAAGTTCCCAAAAAGTTATCTGCCATGTGATCAGGTTTCAGTGCCTCCAAAATCCATTTGTACATCTCCAAAATCCTATTTGTACATCTCCCCCTTAAGGAGCTGGGGTCCCCAAAGCCACTCATCACGCATCCCTATGCACACCTAATAATACAGACAGGGATTAAGGGAGTTTAGAACCTACAGGATGAGAAAGCAGCTACTTTATGAAGATATAACAGTACCTCAGAAGTCAAAGGAGGATTCTGGCATCCTCTACTAAAAGAATAACCAGGGATTTTCTCATGCAGTGAATGAATCAAGACCCAGAAGGCTGGGAAAATGAATCTATCATTTTGTGACTTGTAGTATGTAGGGAGCTGAAAGCAATTGGAGTTCCTGCTTGTCTTCTGTCACAGCCAAGCATAAATTGATTGGCATTTGGTGGTGTGCAGTCTGGGGAAAAGCAGTATGGCACAAGAGAGCAGGCAGTAAAACAGCGCATTGCTCAAGCACTGAACAAATGGAAGGAAAATATGCCCTCCCTAAACTTCATAAAATGGATTGTGAACAGACAGCCCTAAATCAAAGATACCCAAGCCCTCACCTCCACCCCAGCACAAATATTTCCTTGGAAACACAGCTAGAAACCCCAGCACATCATGACTTAAGGCTAAAAAAAAAAGCAGAAAAAAACATTTGAAGTTGCCAAGAAGTTTTTGAAATCTGATTCAAACAACCTCAAGCTGACACAGGTTTCTCAGCTTTCCCTGACTGAGCTTTGCTTTGGAGACATTAGGCAAAGGTATGCAACTTACAGGGTCAAACCCCAGTGAGCTAAAAAAAAATAGAGTTGGCAAAGACTGCAGGCTGTGAACCCAAATACAGCAACCATGAAATACTGGACAAGACACCAATACAGAGGGGAGAAAGAACATGAAATTGGCTGTGTATATGTACAAGGGCATTTTCTGGTTTAGGTGTGATTTTTCTCCAATCACCACAGCAAAATGCTGCACACAGACATCTGTATTAAGTTCTGACGCTGACTAATTTTTCAACAGCAGAATACAAACGTGGTTATTGTCTAGAGCCCTTCAAAGCTGGTACATCAAACCAAAAGGCAGCAGACTGCTTAGTGTCCAACCTACTTGTTCCTAAACCCCCAAGTAATTTCCTTCATTCCTATCCAGCTCAGTCCTTGCACCAATGGTTCAAAAATCTTTTTGAAAAACAAAATTCTTGATCTTTTCCATGCAAAGGCACAGCAAAGCTAAGTGAAAGTGGGCCAAAAAAGGGAGAGTATACCTAGATCTGAACCAAGGCTGTTGCTACCACCAGAAAAAGGAGCTGTAAGAGTGGGGTGAGCAGAACACACTGGCAGCTGGAAGGAGCCAGAGAAAAGGAAGTGGGATAGACAGAAAAAGAAACAGCCACTGGAGTAAGTTTGGGAAGGCAGGGGGAGGAGTACCCAGGTGCCAAAATATGCAATCGTAGCCCCATGTATAAAAATTAGTAAGAACATGGTAAGAATATACAGATGTTTACATGCACACAAATACCCTGAATTGCAAATGAACTATTTCCAAGTAAGATTTTTTTAACTTCAATTTTCAGCAAATAATCACCCTCTATCCCACAGACCAAAATTATCTTTTGAAGATTATAAAATAAGAGTCACAGATACTTTTCTTGGCCTAGAGCACAACCCCTTCTTCTCAAGGTAACTCTCTCCATTAATTGATTAGTCTGCTCTTTTCATTAATTGTGTTCTGATGAAGCAATCAAATAAATGAAGCGGACACAAAGGAACAGACACTTCTGGGAGAAGATTTGGTTTTCGGGAGGTCAGTGATAGTGCAGGCAGGTTTCATCATCTTGGAATACATGCCCAGGTTGCCTCAAATGACACCACTGAAGCTCTTCAATCTGTGGCTGCACTGATATAAAAAGCAAAGTCAGACTGTATCAGAGCTCTACATGAAGCTTCCTGCTTTCTTTCAAATGCATAAAGGCTAAGAAGGGACCAAGGGATGACAGGCAGAATAATGAGACCTCTTACTTGATTTCTACTTTGTAGAGAGCAGAGTAAGGGCTTGGATTTCAATTGTTACTCTCAGCGTAGCCTATAAAGCCCCATGAGGACATTATCACAACCCTCCCACCTAGTTCACCATACAACTGGACAACTTGCAGCCAGAAGATGCTGAGGAAGAAAAACAACACAACACCACAATCCTCAAACCATTTAGGCTTCAAAGTTGTTGCATAAGGGAAATTTAAAGCCTCGTATTGTGAAATGTAGATGCTTGCAGCCTTCCTATTGAGAACATGCATGCAAATCTGAGCCTCAGGAGCCCTCTTCTCAACTCTGGTGGCTAAGGATGCACAGACAACCAGCAGGTCTGTGCTCAGAGGTTCAACACATGCTACAGGTCCTGTGCCCTTCTCTAAAACACACAGCACACAGCCACTGTCATTTAGGTGACATTTAGTGCTGGTGGCTCCCTTCCTTCATGTCACACCATCTGTGGGCATCTGCTAAGGTCAGTTACTAAATCTAACTTTACTTTCAAATCACTTGAACTCCCATCTCTACCTTCCCAGAGGGTGGCTTAAACCTCCAGGACAGAGACAATAGACATTTTTCTCCCAGCCTGCCACTGGACATCTCTGTAGTGGAAAAAATGATTGCGACCTGTAGCTCCTGAAAATAAAAAAAACAAGAGCCCCAGATTCCTCA
Source organism: Aegithalos caudatus (assembly GCA_013389925.1). Classification (NCBI taxonomy): domain Eukaryota; kingdom Metazoa; phylum Chordata; class Aves; order Passeriformes; family Aegithalidae; genus Aegithalos; species Aegithalos caudatus. The sequence continues at coordinate 72,536 of WEIU01024453.1, forward strand.
GTCATTTCTGGGTTTGACCTGACAACTGTTTGATGTGAAACATAAACTGGAAGTCCTCATTTTCAGCTGAATTTCCAACCAAATCTAACCTGACAAAGTAGTTTATGTAGATCTGAAGCCAAATCAAAATTCCATAAAATTCGTTGTTATTTTCTCAAAATAGCTGATTTATACCTCAGTTTTCTTCAGTGAGTTATACTATACCCAGTCTGCACATTCTGAAATCTAAACAAAATTATCAAAGCTGCACAAGATATATGGGTACACATGAAAATAAAGAAATCACAAAGTTGTTTTTTTTCTTAGAAATATATTTTTTAAGAAAACAATATTAACATTAAAAAGAAATTTTGTTATACAGTATAAAATAATTGCTTGGATTCAACTCAGTTCCTTTAACAAAAAAAAAATAAAATTAAAAGGCCTGAGGATTTGTATGAAGCCCCAGCTCCTACAGATTTGATTCCTACTGCAATACTGGGCTTTCCCTACATCATCCATAGAGCACACAAACACTTCTTCAAAACCCTCCCTCATCCCCTTACCCAACAAGCTGCTGTCCCCTGTCCAGATGTGCTCTAAATATCACCTCAGGATTTGCAGCCCTCCCCCCTGGCCCCTGTACCCACCCTCAAATTCCATCCACCCACCTCTCATGGCCAAGGCACTATACAAGTGACAACGCTGCAGGAGTCTCCCCAGTTAATCTCTTGGCTAAAATGAACAGTGGCCAGCCACTGACAAATAATGTATAAATGGCTGAGTTGTTCTCAGCTGTCTGTCCTCATAAAACCTGCAAGAATATCTCTTAATTCTGCCATTCATTTGCCAAAGCTGGCAGAAGGGTGCAGAGTTTTAAAAGCTACAGTGGGAGACAAGAACAGGCAATGCAATGACATAAGCTTTACTTTTTCAGAAAACTAAGCTAAAAAAGTTACTGTTCAATTGCAGAATTTAACACTGGCAGATTTTGTTGTAGGAAAATATGCCTGCTCAGTAACTATAAATACCCCTAAAACATTTCTGGGGCTTACTATGTATTAATTTTTTTAATTTCATTTTTACATAATGCCAGTTTAATTTCCCTTCAGGTTTCAAAGGCACCCAGTGACCAGCATTCTGGTGTAATTATCCATGGCATTGGTGTGATTTCGTCTCCCTTAATACTGACAAGTTTAAAAGAAATCTATTAAGTTAAGAAGAACAAAGATATATATTACATTTGCTAATTGCAAACAACCTCTTATAGCTGCATTTTTTCCCATTGGGATTAAAAAGTGCACCAGTTTAACGTCTGTACATAAAAACAGTTTAAAACATTAAATATACAAACAGCAAGAGATTTTAAATATTTTGTATCAAATACTATAGGACAATATAATTTACATTTTTTTACACAAAACATTACACCTGAAATATAACTTTAGATATTACAGAATATAAAAATACAAACTTTTTGTTTAAAAAATGTCTTTGCAGGTTCTGGCACAATGTAATACTTAAAGGCACATCATAGTTTGGCAATCTATATTTGCAATTAACTGTGCAACAATAATAACAAGACTTGTAATTAACTTTTTAGAACTGTAAGGCTAGATGATCTCCCTTCTTCCTGGAATGGCCCTTTTAATCAGGTAAAAGTTAAGTTGAACTCTTTACCTGTTCTCCAACCCATTTCTGCCATGGTCTGAGCTCTCCAACCCTAATCCAGCAAAGCAAAATCAGCCCCAATTCAACATGTGAAAAGCCACATCAAATACAATGGGATTAGTCACACACTCAATCTTTGCTGTCTCAGGGTCAGAACACTCAACCCCAAGCAAAATGGAGCCTTAAATGCAAGCTGGGAGCCAAGTTCTGTCCTGCCCTATGTTTGCACTAAAACTAGTAAGGGTAATTGGGGCAGAACTTGGAAACAGAAGCTCAGTAATATTGTTTTTATTTCAACCACACCAATGCAAAAGGCACAATGACTCTAGTGAGGCCAGTGAAGACAAAAGAAGTAAAACTGCTTTAACACTAAATCAGGAGAACTGTGCCACTTTGCCCTTCCGTGTATTTGCAGGACTCCCACTGGAGTATGCACGGGACAAAACCGTGTCTTTAGAGATATATGGCTTATACAGATGCAATTGGGTTGCAGAAGATTTTCAGTTCTTCAAGTTCTTTTTGGACAACTAAAAACTCAATTATCAGCACTCTAAAGAAAGATTCAATCTAAATCCCTAACTTTAAATGCTCCAAAGTAAGTTGCCTCTTGCGAAGAATCCAGTAGCAACGGGTTTGATACCTGTATACTTATCATTTCACCAGATTTTAATTTAAAAAAACCCCCTACATTTACAGAGTAAAAATGAAATTCTGAATTCCCTGACCAGTATTTGGTGCTTCCTCCCTTCATCAATACATCAAAGCGCCTTATTTTAAGGTTTGTCTTAATCACATACACCATCAACTGAAGCCCTCTTTTAGTCAAGTTTCCTGAAGTTTCATGATGTCTAAAACAAATATTGGCATAAAGGTAGTAAAATCCATCTTGATTAACAATTAGTTTTCCATCATGGAATGTCATATTTGATAAGTTTGCCTGGCCTTTGTCATGATGCCAGGATGTGAGGTTCACTTTGCGAGTTCCTGGAAATAAAAAAATAAAAAGGATTATTTATAAACATTTGACAAACCCCAACATTTAGAAAGCAACCTCTATGTTTTTAGACTCAATAGCAGCTAGAGTTCTATAGGTTAAAATGAACATGAAACAATTATAATAAAAATTCCTAAGAAACTTCCTCTTTTCCCATATTTTGCTTAGTATTTATAATTGTGCCCTCGCATGAGAACACCTGTTGGACTGTGGTACAAAACAGTTGCTTGGCCTATAGTTGGCTGGCCTAAGCAACCATCCAACAAGCTCTACACAGGCACTGCATTCCACCTAGAACTTTATTCAAGTTACAAACAGCTGAGTGTCACCTGAAAATCTTGTTAAAGGTTGAAACATATTACTGTTGACAAGGAATAATTAAAATTCTGAAAAAATACCTGAACTGACAATTTCCAAAAGAGAAAGCTTACAAATCTTTCCATATTTTATGTTTGTGTGACTGTAGTGGTAGAAAGGTAAACATATTTTCATTTGACAACACCAAAAATGGAGAAAAGTCAGAACACTTGTGCATCTTGAGCACTACACACTAAGTTGCCTAGACTTTACGCAGCATTTCAAGTATTTATGACATAAGCTTCCTGATAGGCAGAAGCCACTAACATTCTATTATTCAGGGTAATACCCAGGGCATAACACAGCATATGGGAGGTGGCCAACTTGTCCTTCTAACCACTAGTAATTTTCAGCACACAAGACTGACTCCACTTGCTCCCTCCTACAGCAGTGGGCTCACATAGGTACCAGAGGACTGCACACCTCAGCCTCCCACTGCATCTAAATGCCTGCTTGAAATACTCAGTACCTTATGCTCCTTACATCAAACCAAAACAGTCCATCTTTAGCAAACTTTCCATGGCACACAGCAGGGCACAGTGCCCTCTCCTCCAAGCATGTATTGAGGCATGCCTCAGGATTCTGCCAGGTCTGTGCAGAAAGGGGGAAGTAGGAACAGTGGAATTTAAGAGAGATCAGTCTTCCCTAACTGCCAAGGACAAGCAACTTTGCCATGTGAGAGGAATACTTTAAAAGCAGCCCACAACAAAAACGTTCTGGTATTTTCCCACAAAGACTTGAGCAAAAGCACTGTCAAAGGCAGATCACAAGTAGCTGTTCCCTATGGGTCTAGTGCAGCCAGGTAGAAATTCTGAAAGCAAAACCAGACAGGAAGCCATCTTCCCTGCAGTGCCTCAAAAAACCCCATCAATTAACTAGAAGAGACACCAAGATCTTAAGTCTCTTAGCCTGCAATTATTCACCTGCAAAATATGCCGAGTTAGAGGTATCAGAGTGCACCTTTCAAGCACAAGGAATAGCTGAAGGAGTTGTAGAACTTCATGTGCAGAGCACTGAGTCTCAGAGAAATACTACCCCATGGAGACTGGGCTAACTTCAAGATGAGGAGGACAGGCAAGAAATCACTGCCTGAATCAAGGAGAGGCACATCAGATATAGGACAGGCATGCACACCTATGATGGAACAGGAAAGGCATGCCGTGATTGCCCAGTGGCACACTGGGTTGCTAGGCAGATGTTATTTACCTGACAAGTCAACTTTTTAGTTACCAGTCAAGCTGCAACTTTGAAGAAATCCTTAGTGGGAAGATTTTCTGCTGAAGAAGGGAAAAGAAAGCAAATAGATGCCACAGTCACTTGTAATTGAGAGAGGGGCTCTGGCTGAATTTTGTTTACACTATTTGGATGTTCAGGGGAACAGGCCAAGAGATGATGGGAGATGATCCTCTCTGCTTTGAACAAAGGATTTGTAAAGATAACTTCTGGAAGTCCCTTCCAAGCTAGATTATAACGCTATGATTGTGAGTGCTGAGGCAGACAGGTATTTTGCCACAATTCAGAGCTCCAGAAGAGGTGTGCCACAAGCAGCAGTACAGCACAAAGATGCTCTGGTAGGAGTTATGATGTGCAACCTGTAATAGAAGGAGCAAGCAGGTTCTCAGCAGTTCTGGTGGTAATGCACCCAGATTTGGAGGCATCAACACAATCTGTGCCCTGAAACACAGGAAATGCAGGCAACTGGAGCATGTAAGTGCCAGATCTGCTGTCCATGAACATTATGTATCAAAAATTCTGACATATAACCCAACCCACGGGATGGTCAAAAGGGCTGCAATACACTATCTTCTGTGAAATAATTTACTTTAGAATCATGAAAAAAAAACAGCACAAGGTAAGTCCTTTTGACAGAGAAGGAAGTGTCCGTGGGATAATGAACAAAAAAACCTTCCAGAGAGTACAAAAAGCATTATTTAAGAATTCAAGATAATGCTCTTTCTCAAAACTGAAGATAAACAAAAATAGTGTTTTGTTTTTTTGTGAGCTTGAACCAAGACTAATACAAATTAGTTAAATAAAATTAATTAGCAAGAAGGAGAAGACGATGTGAGGGGAGCAGAGGAGAAAGGAGCCCTGTTTTGATAATTTGTTTGCATCCTAGTAGCTTTCAGGTATAAATAAAGCCTAAAAAAAGGACCAAAGTACTGTATGCTCTGAAAAGTTTTTTGGAGGCAAAGGGCAGCTAAGTTGAACCTGCAGCTGTAAATAGCTCAGAATACTACAGCATTTCCTTAGACAGCTAAAGATATCAATTCACACCCCAAATGACATATTTAACATTTGTATTTATTTCTGTTTGCAATTTTCCCCATTAAGCTGTGACTAATTTCTGTAATCAATTTACAAACCAAAATTCACTGTTTTTATTTAAAACCTAGGTAGCATTTATAGTGAGCTCTGGTAAAAAACCAAACAGCAAGCATCCAGCTCTAACCTAAGGCAGCAAACTTAAAAAATACACACAGCAAGCCAAACCACTATAGCTTCTGTGCCAAATGGTGGGTGGGGACAAGAAGATCTGGGAAGGGTTATTTTCCCCCCTCCCTTGCACTATCCCCCCAGCTGCAAAAGTCCACTTGAGGCCTGACATTATTGTGAATCAGGTCAAAGCAAAATGTTTTCTCATAGACTGTGCTCAGTACCCATTCACGAAGGCTGTTCAGTAGAAAACTGCTTCAAATCCTGTTTGACAGCAATGAAGACTTTTTTTTTTTTTTTTTTTTTTCTGGCACTGTTTTTTCTGGATGAGTGTGATGACAGTAAAGAACCTCAAAATACTAAGAACAGATCTGTCCACTCAGGGATGGCAGAAAAAGATTTAGATGGATTTCAGACATGCAGGGTGAAGAATCAGGGGAAGAAAATAGCAACTGCGATTTGCAGTCAGAGAAAACAAGGTGGGAGAGGAAAAACTCCTGGTGACCCCTCAGGCAAATTTTTCTTTCTTGATGCCTGTCACTAATCTCTATCCTACCCAGCCAAGTAGGTACTGCCTCATGCCACTGAGCATGATATTAAAGTGCCTCCAAGCAGGTTCAGGGTTCTCGATGCAAACACTCACTGCTGCGATGCCCACAAGGGCTGCAGAAGCTGTGGTCATGGATTAATGCCTGGCAATTTCAAAAGAGGCAAAAGACAGATCAGAAGAGAATATATGCACAGCTCATCACGTTGGTAAGGAGCTGATCGGCAGCAAAATAACCCCAATGTCTCCCTGGCCATTACCTATAGATGTGCTGTGCCACACCCTTGAAGGTAAATGCAGCAACGCACAACTGCAAAAATTATCAGATCAGTAAATTACAGTTGTAAAATTACAGTTTACAGAAAAACATCCAGATAAGCAGCAAATAAATTCCACACAGAAAAAGGTGGATTTCACACACTGTGACACTGACACAAACTCCACTTCTACAGATAAGTTATCTGTTTATATGACTATCAAATTAATTGAAACCTTCCAAAGATAAAATGCTAAGGCAAGTTTACTGATGCTGAATCCTCTACTATTGACCTATTGTAAAAGTAGGTCAAAGCCAAAATCTGTCTAAAAATAGAAGCTTGTCAGGAGGCATTTGAGCTAACAAGAAAGCTTATGGAATTCTGACTGCCATCTGACAAGCTGTTTAAGCTCTCTACTATAAAGCTCTAGATTGTGGCAATGCCAATGCACTTGAAAAAATCCTATCCCTCCAGGCAAGAAGCTGTACAGAAGTGCTTTGTCTTTAAATAGAGCAAGAGCAAGGTATTACTATGCAGGCTGCTAAAATCTCAGATTTCAAGTCGCAGCACACCATTTCCCCTTTGGTTTGGTTATATAAAACAGAAAAGCAATGTGCATAGCTCAATTAACAATGAGCTCAGCCCTGCAGAATGTATAAATCTTCAGAGAAAAAAGACAGTGGTGATCAATGCACCCCTTCTTAAGATCCTCTACCTAATAGCGTCAGAAAAAAACTCTGGTTTACTTCTGCCACACCAACTGTTGAGAATACAGCATTGAGAACACAGCAAAAAATCTCAACTGACAGTGCCCCAAGGCAAAAACTAAAACTGTTCTAACATTATCTTAAAACTTTAGGAATAATCTTTTCCTCTGGAAAATCTTCCAAGGCAGACTCATGTCTTGTTCCCTGATATTGTACTAGCGAGGATATTCCCATAGCCATCTGAATACTTGTGTGCAGAAAATAAGAGCTCTGGCAAAATAAAATAATGCCATCCTCTTACCACAGGGGCAGATAAAAGCCACAAGAGGAATTTTTTCCCCCCTACTCAGTAGCTCAGGCAATGTTTGTGCTGGTACATGCTTGCATGTATACATGCATCCTCATGGCCGGTGTCCAGTGAGACTGAAAAATTCCTGATTGGCCCTACAGGCCAAAGGAAAATGGGAAACTTCAGGGGAGAGCATTCAATATAGATCTTCCTTCCTCACCTGGAGACAGCACTAAGGGGCAGGCCATGCCCCTCAAGAGGTTGATCATGAAAAGGGGCAATTTGAAAGGGAGGCCATTCAGCAAGAGACTGATACAAAGGGGAGCCATCCCCCTTTTAGCACTACCTCTGCTGCCTCTGAAATCCCTTAATGCATCTGATTTATTCTATCAAAAGCCATTTCTGAAGTCCCAGTCTGCTGCTGTTTTGCTGAACTATCTTCATATACTTCAGTGTTCAATACATTTATATTAGTATTGGAAGTATTCACTTAAAAATTGAACTTACCAGACGGAATATTCTTATCATCAATAATGAGATGGGCAAATGGCTGCTTCTCAGGTTTGTTTCTCTTGTACAGTTCAAGTCCTAATGCCTCCATTGCAGCTAGAGAAAAAAGAATTGCATTATCCCAAAAAGACAAGTTTAGTGGAACTAAAATATTTCTTATTCATAAACCAATACCTACCTTTTTCTGGTCTTGGTGGCGTTCTTCCGATAGCACGCTGGACTTCCTAAAATGAAAAGGAGATTTTGCTTTGATGTTTTCTTGGTTTTGTAACAATGTTTAGTTTGCACACTTACAATACTCTGTGCATGTATCTGGGGACACTGTTCCACATGCAGCACATTGAGATGTCTGGGACATGAATCATGTAAATATGATAATATATGTAACAGGCACACACAATCAAATTACTTCTAGTAATTTGGTAATTCTAATAAATGCAGATAGAAATGATTGTATGATCACTGCATTATTTACTGAAGTAGTGGTGACAGCACATTTAAAACCTTTTCTACTTACTGTACTTGGAATATTTCTCTAAGTATAATAGAACAATGATTGATAAGAAGGCATTACATCCAACAATGGAATTTATGAACTGATTTAATTACTTGGAGTCTAAAGGCAAAGAAAGAGGCATTTCTGAACAGGAACTAGTGTGTAATCATTCTAACAACTAAGGATAGCAAAATTGAATTTTGTTAGCGATGAGGTGAATGAAAATCTCCATACCTCACACTTAGCCACCAACAGGGAAGGCTACAAGGCTTAACAATCAAGGCTTACTTCTAATAAGATATGCAGGAACTGAAGGATTAAGTATCATCCACACTGGACCAAAGGGGACTGGTTGCTAAACCTGGAAAGTATGCAATTCTTCAAAGCTGCAGCTAAATTTTAACATGAATGAAAACTATGCTACCCAAGAACAGCACAAAATGCAGGCATCAGGCACCACAAAAAGCTTTACTTTTGATCATTCACACCTGTACTCCTCTTGAGAAGACACAAACAGCAGACTCAAAAATCTAAGCAGTCTGTTCTTGTCTCAAGCCTAGATTAAGTCCTAGTATTAACCTCAACTCTCAGTTCTGTCTCCCTTTTCCCCATGACTCTCCATCTGTTTTCTGAAAAAAGCAGGAGTAATATGTTTTTTATTCTGAATACCTCATACCATGGAGCTGTCAAGAAGATGTTTAGTAGAAGGAAACATTTTGCTGAAGATAGCAAGTCACATCCTTCTTTGAAATCTAAGAGCAGTCCTTTGTTTCATCTTTATGCCGTGCACACTGCTGTTTGCCTGATTCAATCTATGTATATGAAATACATCTCAGATTTGGCCAGATCAGCAAAGTCCCACTGTGCTCTCAATCACTGGGGTGTTTCAGAATTTGAAATCCTGCTCTGAAAACACCTGAAGTCCTGCTTTTATGTAGTTTTGCCATCGCATTGAAATATGTAGTGCCTTGGCTGGTGCATTCATTACTCTCACTTTCCCCTTTCAGTATGTGTTCAAATGTTAAACCAAAATGAAAAGCCACAGCAGAATGGAAGGTGCAGTATGACTATCAAAGCATAATGCTTCAGCTGAGATATGTTGATTTCATAGATAAGAATCATGAAGATGCTTTTTGCTGTAGAGACGAGAAGAAAAGCAGAAGAATCACAACTTCAAAAGCAGCAAAACTCGCATTCACTTCCCGCATTTACATTCACTTTGCTTCTCTGATCTTCCTACTTCAATGTCAGTTCTAGGA
>WEIU01024453.1:85326-96882 GCA_013389925.1 Aegithalos caudatus
TAAGAAGCTCCAAAACTTTCTCTTTTTAAAGCTAAAAATCATTTTAAGTGCCTGAAAGTTGGGAACTGCTCTCTACCTCATCCAGAGCAGGTTGCAAAAATAACTGCTGCTCTTGAAGTTATGTCCAATGCTGATGATGCAGAGACAAGGCTACACCTGAAGACAAGACATCTGTGAAAGGTTTTTGGTCTCTGTTAGCTTTTATGCAAATATCTCAGTATCTACTTTGAGCAGCTCTCACAGCCTTTTGAGACCAACGAGAAGAGAACTCCCGGACAGTCACTTACTGCTTCAGATGTGGTCTTAAAGCTTCTCCATGCACTTGATTCTTTTATTACCAAGTACTTTAAGTACCACTGATACCAGGAAGAAGTATCTGATTCTCTTGCCGGAAATTCAGCAATTTGAAGAATGCTAATCAGAAAGGAAGTGAAATAGAAAGTACATGAACCTATATTCAGACTGTGGTTTAGAGACCACCAATAAAACCTCTTTCCAAATGAGTAGTCTACTGCTTGCAGGGAAAAAAAAAAAAAAAAAAAAAAAAAAAGGCATGTGGAAAGCTACAAAATTGTAGGTGAAATTTTAACAACTTACAGCAATCACTTGTGAAACCTTTACTTGGTCCATAACTATGTGCTCTTTAAATGTCTGCTAAGTATATAGATCTCTTTATAAATGCTGCCCTGGAGGTCTAGCAAAGCACTCTGTTGCCATGTGGGAGAACAGCTTACGCCTGAACTCCACAAGCAGCTAGAAACTGGGAGGATTGCCAAACAAAGTTACTTATGGATTGACCCAAGATATGTTTGTAGTCCTTTCTACTTCAGGCTCATAACAGACTTCATAAGGACTGTGGTTAGAGCATCTGGACTGCCAAAAGTTTTTTACGGTTACATGGAAAAAAATTAAGCAAACAGACTGGCTAGGAAAGTATATTATTTGTCTGCTTGAAAGTTTATATGCAATATTGAAAATAAGCTCTCTACTTAGTAAGCAGTAAGCTTACAGAATATGTTAAGGAATCAATACTAAATTCTGATTAAAAGAAAAAACTTCACTATTTTTTCAGGAGATAAGTATTTCTAGACTGGACCTTGCAGCCCTACTACACTGGTTTTCATATGAGCACTTTTATTTTCAACATTTAAGCACTCTGTCAACAGGTGTGCAAAGAAAACCGATGAGAACCGGCACAGGAAGCTGTAACCATAAGCCTGAGCAAAAGAAATTTGTCTATTTTCATTTCCTGAACAGCTCGAATTGCAAAAGACAATATATTGAAAAATCAAAAAATGTAAATGGTATTTTGAAGTGTTCCATTTTAGTCACTTAGCATGCTGCCAGTTCAAATAAGGATACTGGTTCCTAAAACACACATAAGTTAGATTCTCCTTAAGGAAAGTGAAAAAAGCGCATTCAACAGGAAACTTCCTTTAAGTCACATTAGCTGACTCCACAAAGGAGTGGCACAACTGCAAGTAAGTTACAGCTGCATCTCCACTATTCATTGTTGCAGGGTGACTGAAAGGCAGAATTTACAGATGATGATAAAGTATAATTCTGCCTTGACATTGTTACTTTCACTTCTCTGATGTACCGAAAAGATGTCACTGCCTTCCTATCTGTTTTTTTTCTCTGTCATTGATACAAGATGACAAAGCATCCAGACCACTGGTGCAGCTGCTTAATAAACTCCATTGCATTCAAAGGAAATTCAGAGTCTAATTACTTTGGCAAGGGAAATTTTATTGTTCTCAAACTAATGGTCATCAGCCAAAAGAGTTATCCCTACTCACTACTTATCCTAGCCACGGACATTGCAGCATTTAACCTCCATCCAGACTGTCAGGATATAAAGCCTCAGCTAAAGCCAGTGCCTTTGTTGAGTAACCAGTAGCAAATGACCAGAACACAGGGCTCCCCACTGACTTACTGTAACCAGCTCCTCCCTCTGTCATGAGTGAATGAGCAGCCCAGCACATAGCACATATGTAGGTGCAGCATGAGAGGCTCTATAAAATGCAGGAGGAAAGAAGTAATCCTACAGACATAACCCTTTATTTTCCCCTTAAGCTCTGGAAGGAGGTGGCTAGCAAAAGGGACAAGACACAAACTCCTATGTCTCTGTGTTTTGTTCACAAAAAGATCTGCCACTCGAGTTCTCTGTTAAAAGCAAAAATCACATTAGCACAATTCAAATGCTGTAAATTTAACTTAAGTACAGTTCATGCTAAAGCACATGTGAGCTCAGCTCAAATCCAATGTAGTACCCTTAAAAACTACCAGTCCTATGCAGATGTGAGGCAGTAAAGTTGTAATGGGCCTGATAAGCCAGGAAAACCAAATACCATAGCAGACATCCATCTGTTACACAGCCCATAATTAGCACTAAACACTATCATGAACACAAAAAGATCAAAGGCAGTAACTGCAGTAAAAAGGGATTGTGGCATATTTCCAGCTTGCCTAGGTTTCTTCATTAGGGCTGACTTCTTTTGTCATTTGTGTTTGGGAAGAAGCTGCCATTCTCAGCTCCTGGGCAAAGACCACCCAGTTATCATGGTATGGCAAAGTAGGTCTTCTGCCAGTGGGAGAATGGTCTGCACAGAACACAGAATTGGCAAAGTGAGGAAAACCAAAGCAGGAACTGAAACTCATTTTGGACTTCAGACAGAGTAAGAAACAAGAGAAAATGAGAGAAAATGCTATCTCCTTTTCCTTCAGACAATATTTTGCTTGCTGATGATCTTAAGAGAATCTTGTCTGGAAGATTCCTTTGAAAAGAATGTAGAACTGACACTTGTTACAAGCATCCAAAGTGTTGGAAAACCTATACAAATATTAGCAGAAACAACTACTGTTCAGGCCCATCTAAATGTCAGAATAGCTAATCACCTAATTTCAATCACTTTTCTTAGTAAAACTTCTAATCTTCCTTTCTTAAAAAAAAAACAAAATAAATAAAATGTGCTTGAATACAGAATTGGTTAGCCACTACCAGCAAATAGAATACAATCCTGGATAAAAGGTCAGGTGTTATTCAAACACCAGGAAATAATTTATAGAACTTACCTCTGAATACAGATACAGGAAAATTGTTTTAATTTTAACAGGATCATGAAATAAAGAAATTAAATAAATTAAAGAAATAGATTGTCTGTGCCACTTACTCTCTGCACAGCCCTTTGGAGAGCCTGTTTCACACTTCTACAGGATTCTGGCATTAACTTGGCTTCTTGACTTTCAAAGGAGGCATCATGCAAATCTGTACTTTCTTGGTGTCCAAAAAGTGTTCTGACACAGTGTGCATGTTCTTTTGAAATTCTAGTAGGGTCCATCTGAAACAAAAACATAAGCACAACCATAGTTCTGAGTGTTAGAGGCACTTTTCAACCATCTAGAAGTTTGGCCCCTGGCTCAGTTTGCCATCTAAATTCTCATTACAAACAGTGTAGAGAGAAAAAGCTCCTGACATCAGGTTCATATCATCCAACAAACTTGTGACATAGGAAAATGAATTATAGTCCAGTACTGCCTATTTCATTAGCTTAGACTAGATACATGACTTTCAAGAATTAAAGGTGAATCTCATTCTTATGGTAAAGTAAATAATTTCTAATTCCATATTTCAACCACTCAGGGCAATATCAGTTATTTTAGCAGGAAACATATACAGTTATACTACTTCAAAAGCTATTGTTTGCAAGATGACACGTGAATATCAAGTACAGAAACTTGGGGAAAGAATGTGTGTGCGTGTATAGCACATCATTTTCAAGAGGAGAAACAGAAGTTATCTCTGAAACCATTTTATCACTGAAATCATATCACTGAAGCTGTCAGTCAGCTATCACTGAAACTGTTGTATGCATGTGCTCATTGTGGATAGAGTTTATTTTCTTTACAGTGGCTGATATGGGGCTGTGTTTTGGATTTGTGACCAAATCAGTGTTGGTGACACAGGGATGTGTTACACTGAGCAGGGCTGGCACTGAGTCAGGGCCACTTCTGCCTCTCACTCCACCAGAGAGGGCTGGGGGTGCACAAGCAGCTGGGAGGGGACACAGCCAGGACAGTTAACCAAAACTGGCCAAAGGGATATCCCAGACCATATGGCATCATGCTCAGCATATAAAGCTGGGAGAAGAAGGAGGAAAGGGGAGATATTTGGAATGATGGCATTTGTCCTCCCAAGTCACTTTATGTGTGGTGGAGCCCTGCTGTCCTAGAGATAGCTGGACACCTGCCTTCATATTCTTCTCCATTTGTGCATGCAGCTTTTTCTTTACCTTTTAAACTGTCTTTATCTCAACCCACGAGTTCTCACTTTTATTCTTCCAATTCTGCCCATAATCCCATCAGGGAGTGAGCAGCTGAGACTTGATTGCCAGTTGGGATTAAGTCATGACAGTGGCAAGAGATACTGCTGTGTGAAATAGTGACCAAGACAGCAAAAGTCAAGGACCAAAAGATGATTAAACTGCACCACAAGACATCTCTGCATGATTGGACAAGGAATGGTAACTTTAGAGTAACTGCAAGACCTCTTTAGCAATCAGTCTTTGTGACTGACTAAATCCTGCATTTTATCACTTAAGTAAATTGGAAGATAATCCAAGAATTGTACCTTGACAGAATTTCATTGCACAAAAACTATTTAAACCATTTCACCCTTTTTTTTTTTTTTTCCACATACTCCAAATCATTTACAATGAAGACATTAACAACTACCTTTTGGAGACAGCCTAGGACTCCCAGAAACTGTTCTCAACTTGCATTTATTCTGCTTTTACTTCAGGTTTAAAGAAGGGTTTACAGATCCAAATTCTTCTCTAGGTTCTCTAAATGTAGCAGCTGGCCTGTTAAAGAACATTTATTTCTATTTTTCTTTAGTTGGAGGAAACTTTTACCTGAGAATTGCAAAAGGATATTTGTATTGCAATTCAGGAATACCAAGACATAATGGACAGTGCCTAGTGTTCAGGTTCCTTTAAGACATAGCTGAACAAAACAGCACATCAAAGAGAAGTTTTTCACAATAAAAATTAGCCAGAGTGAATCAAATATATCATTTGTTCACAGGAACATAAATTTAACTCCCTCACCCCCCAAAAAAGAAATTAGTTAACTTAAAAGCATAAGGTTAGGATTACAGAGCTGAATTAAAGACTACACCACCCAGGCAGCCACCTAATAGTAACACTCAGCAGAGACATTTGTTGCATAGACAGCATTATCAAATGCTGTCTCCTCCATCATCATACTTCTGCTCAAGTCTCCAGATGGAAAGCTCTTTTCCCAATTCATTCAGACCAGTGTCAGATCATGTAGCCTGGTTTAGCTGCCTCAGCCATCCCTGCAGATTTGGAATGAAACAAGTCATAGAAGGATCACCCAAAGATCATAAGATGCTACAGCTCTGAGCAGAGGGGTAGTGATGAGTTACAGAATGGCTTGGAGGCAGTAACATATTTCTGTAATGACCTGTAACAGCTGAATCCCAAAGAAAACCTGTGTACAGCCATTGCAGCTGTACAAATTGAGTGCTAAAAACATACACAAATGCCTTCTGAAGTCAGCCAGTGCAGCGCAGCCTCATTAACTGTATAAGGAGATCTAAGCCAGTACCTCCCTGTTCTCACCCCCTTCACCACAGAAGTCCCTTAATTTAAGTCCATTTAATTCCTGGATTTCAGTCTCCTCTTTTAAACCAGTAACAAGGGAGGAATTTTTGCTGTCCTAATTTTCTTTATGATTAGTTCCCCAAAACCAAGTCACTCCAGATATCAGCATCGGAGTCAGTATAGGGATAGGCATAAGAGGGAAACATCAGGAAGGCAGCACTAGCTTTAACTGATTGTAAAACTGCACTATTAAGACATCTCTCACACTATGTTTCACTTGTGTTCAGAACTCAGAAAATCAACTGTAAGCTAAAATATTAATAATTTTTAAAAAGCACAAAATGTTTACCAACAGCTGCTAAAAGACCATTAATGCAGAATGACTTGGGTTGGAAGGTGCCTCTGGACACCTCTAGTCCAGCCCCCTGCTTGAAGCAGGGCCAACTTGTAACTTAGGTCAGATGGGTTAAGGTCTTTTCAAGACAAGCTCTGGGGAATGTCCATCAATGAAGACTTTCAGCTTCTCTCAGCAAACTGTCCTAAAACTTCACTACTTCTAGTGTGTAAAAAACCCTTGGATTTTATATCCAGCTATAGCTCCCCTTGCTGTAATTTATGACTGTGACCCTTGTTTTTCCTGCACATTATTCAAGACTCTGACTGTCTTTAGGTAGCTAAAGACAGGGATTAGCTTCCCTCACCTTAGTCTGTTCTTTGTCAAAGAATCCAGTTCTCCATTCCTTTATACATTCTGATTCCTACCTGTCACAGTGATTTTCTGATGGAGACCTTCCAGTTTATTGATACATTTCTGGTACTAAGGGACCCAAAATAGGACCCATAATTTCAAATGTAACCTCTCATGTTTGGATTGTTAGAGACCTGACAAAACTGATGTCTCTAACAGGATCTGGATATCTGAGTCTTCTCCCCTTTACACAAATCACAGGATAAAACATAGAAAGGTATAGGAAATAACTTCCAATAAATACTAATTTTTATCAGTAATTCTACTAGACAGAGACTAGTATCCCCATTTTGGATTTATTGAAAGACATTTTCTGAATAACAGGCAAGAAAACTAGGTTTTACGACAAAGATAATGAAATTTGTAAAGGCCTGAGTGTCCAGCATGACAAATCATGCCAGTGTAGACTCACTGCTAACAGCAATCATTCAAATGTGTCACACAATACTGTATCACAGCAGTAACAGCAGATTGCACAGAATCACTTGCTCAGATTAGTTTATCTGCTCAAGGCTTAAGACAGAAAACCAGCATCTCTGCACCTACAGGTAAAAGACTGAAGGCTTAATGGAAACACTGCAGCTGATAGTTTCAGCAACTCCAACCTCCATCCTGGCAAAACCTGCAAGTCTTCAGTTACTGTTTGATATGGAGAAATTGACTTGGGGACTAGCTAACCCACCTGTTGCCCTCACCTTTTTCGAAGAATACCTTTAAGGATAGTCTTCACCACATTTAACTATGAAAATCAGCTCACTTGCCTGAAAAGGCATTCTCAGAAATCCTGCATCATATGTCTTCACAAAGAACACACACTGAACTCCCATGGCTGTAAACAAGCACTTCCAAGCACTGAGATCAAAACTGTGGGGAAATAGTGGTGCACAGAAAAACCTCCAAGGACATGTTTTGAGAAGAACTTCTAAAGAATGAGAAAATTACAATGAAATACCAGAAGCAGCTTGCTAACTTGCAGGGCAGGACACCTTCAGCAAAAAGTCTTAAAGATTTAGTATTTGGATGAAACATCAAGATACAAACAAAAATAAAGGAGAAAGCTTCATAAAGTGTGAAGTAACCTAAATAACCTAGAGGAATTAAACTGAAGAGAGGAGTGTCTAACTTATTTTTTAATATCCGTTTTGCCTGACCTTGAAATCAGATCAGACTGTTCAGTGCCCCCTGGTTTTCAGCACCTCTCATAATTCTAGTTGTGTTTTTGGACTCTATTCACCCATTTCAGGGTAGTGGAAATGAACTCCAGCATCATGGGTGAGACTAAATGAACTTACAGAATTAAGAACCAATTTTCTGATGTAAAAAAAAGACTCCGTTCGGTTACATTCTGCCTGCCTTTACTATTAAATCTTGCATCAATTATGCACTGATACAATATTGCATTAAATACTCATTTAATAAACATTTAACATCTATACTTGTACTTATTTTCAAATTTAAATCATTTT
Organism: Aegithalos caudatus; assembly: GCA_013389925.1. NCBI lineage: Eukaryota > Metazoa > Chordata > Aves > Passeriformes > Aegithalidae > Aegithalos > Aegithalos caudatus. Next base: position 93,168 of record WEIU01024453.1, read on the forward strand.
TCAGACTATCAAATAACACTTTGCACTCCATGGCCTTTCTTAAGAACCAAGAAGGGGTTCTTCCTGGCTTCTGAAAGATGCTAATGACCCCCAGCAAGCTGTTTTTTCTGTTAGCCACATCTGAACCACAACTTCAGATGAAGTCTGAAGGTAATCATTTGAAAACATACCACAATGTAAGCCAGAATTCCACATAAGCATGAAATTACAATAAAAACTGGCTTCCAGGTCACCATTTATCCAAGTATGAACTCCTCAATCTGGTAGAATACCTCAGATTTGTACAGATTTTTTTTTTTAATGGGAAAAGTGCACACTCTTGGAGGTCTAGCTTAAACTGTGGGCTTAAGACACCCAGCCACCACATTTCAATTTGTGCACTGTCAATTTGCTTCACTGCCCTCCAGCTCAGCGTTAGAACAGATTCCTATTCTTTTGAGATCTAAGTGTACTAAGGAAATGGGCCAGAAAGAAAAGCTTAAAAGCTAAGCTTTTGGAGACTATACCTCAGCATTTCTCAGTCAAAGAAAATACTTCTATCACCTTGTGCTGTGCATGAGTCTCTATCGAGTGATGATCTCCAGCTGTTCTGAATATCTTAAATTTCCATGGCATTTTTACAGATAACAAGGAAATATTCCTCAAAGTATAGACAAAATAAATACTTAAGAACAATACTTTTTTATTGATTAATTTCTTGGATTCAGTACACTGCACAGAATGAATCTGCACAGTGTGAACCAAAAGGCAAGGATAAAACATGCTAGTGTTTATACATTTCAGTACACTGTTATGAGAATATTGGTAAAATTCAAACTTGTTGCTTTTTTTTCTTTCTTTTTCAACATACTAGTTCATTGTCTCACTTGCATGGCACTGCATTATTTCTTGGCCACAAACATGTTTACCCGTGAAAACCTAGTGTCAGTCTTAGTTATGTGTCTTGTGAAATTTCAAATGCTCAAGCCACAAAATAAACAAAATTAAGGAAAAACCAAAACCTCAACTATTGTCTCAGCTTATAGTGTGTCATGATCCAGCCCAAATGATTTTATGCGAATACAGACAAAATGTGAGTGGTAAAATTGAGTCAGAGTTTACTCAGACTCTCAGATAAGGTTTTAAAGAGCTTCTAGGATATAATTTCTTAATATCAGCCTATACAGTCAATTTTTTCTAATTCACATTTGCCTAATTTACCAAGCAAACAATTCAAATCTTTTCATGCACAGCTTTTACTACTAAAGCTTCATTATTTTAACAAAATTAATTAAAAATAATTAAGTTCTGTATTAAGCACATATTAAGTACAAACTTTGATAGCTGAAATTTATACTGAAAAGGCCAAATTGAAGTAGCTTAATAAAATCAAATTTAACAGAAATCCTTTCAAAAGAAAGAGGTCTGATCATGACCCATTGAAATCAAATAAATCTCTAACAGTGTGAAATAAGAATTAACTGCTGCAGGACCTACTATGCTTTTCCATCTATCTTATTCCACAATTAGAAGTGGTGAACAAATATGAATTATCATATCTTCTTATAGTGAATTATGTACCTAGTTCAAGAGTATACTTATTATTCCATTTTCCATTGATTACATTTTCTCCATTAAAATTCTTTTAGGCAATGACTTCAGTCAAGCCTGAATTACATCACCTCTTCTAGATGTTTTGGAAATTCAAATTTACAAAAGACCCCATTCAATAGCACTACTCCTAATGTACAGGAACAAGAAACTAGCAAGAGAATTAAGCTGTCAAATCCAGAGTTACACCTGAACTATGCCATTTCTTAAATCAAGGAAGCAGAAGAAAAACAGCCATCGTGGTTCTTTTTACCCTTTGTTAGGCACACGTGAAACCCTGACATGCACCTATCAGAAAGAGTCTTTAATAAGGGGGTATACTTTGATTAGTTGTTTTGATTGCAATGGCTCTCCTAATGAATGTATAGCTGTGCATCTCTGATCTATGTTTTGACAAGAACGTCTTTTCAGGTTCATGAACATCTGGAGTGAAAAACATTCCCCTGTCACAAGTTGAAGCAGACATTCATTTATTTCACTGTCAAGCAAACAAGTAGCTTTAAGCTACTTTACAATGAGTCCCAGAAATTAGATGTCACTCTTCTGAAATATACAAGTTATGATTAACTAAGTGCTGTAAGGTGGTTACATTTTATTTTTGGAAAAATGGAAAACACAAAGCCATTGTCTGTAAGAAAATTCGACATAGTCTGCATAATAAATTATCAGCAGTGGTACTGTATATTTGACAGCCATTCATTTGATTAAGTGGGTATACACTTGTGCAACACCTGTTTTCAGAGTGCACTTTGTTAAGAAATCCAGCCTGCTACCTCAAGATCAAGCGCCTCTACCTAGAGAGTAAACCAAAAGAAACAGGTTTCCAGTCTCTGCCGACTTCAAATGAAAAGTACACACAACAGAAGTACCACTTCCACGACGGCAGTCAGACCCACATTAACAGCATCCGACAATACAGCCAAGCAGAAATCTAACACCTAGCCCTGAGAACCAAGTGGCTGGCAGCTCCCCACTTCCTCCGAGAGGGCTCAGCCTTGCCGGGTAAGAGATGCAGCAGCGAGGGAATCCAGATAGCCGAGCCATTTCCAAGAAGCAGGCTCCTCTTCTCTCTGAAAGCCCAACCACACATCGCCTTATCTTCCCCCACAGCGACACCTCCCCGCGCTCCTCTCGGCACCGCTGCCTCTTCTGAGCCATCCGGCACACCTGAGGCCTGGCAGGTGAGGAGCGGCTCTCTCCCCGAAATTCCCAGAATCCCCAAAAGAAACTCCTGAGATGCGGCAGGCACCTCTGGCCGATGCCCACGAGCACACAGACCCCGCTCCTCTGCAGTGCCCCTGCTCAGCCTGAGTGACAAACCATCACGCGTGGTGCTACACGATAACCTTTTCTGTCCTTAGAGCTTTTTTCTCCAGCTCGTGAAACATTCATGGCACCCAAAGACCTCAGCCATGTCACAGAATCACAGATTATACGGAGATAGAAGGGACCCTCAAGGATTATCCAGTCCAACTCTTGACCCCGCACAGCACCATCTCCAAAAATCACGCCATATGCCTGAGAGTGTCGTCCAAACACTTCTAGAACTCTGTCAGGCTTGGTGCTGTGACCCCTTCCCTGGGAAACCTGCTTCCAACCACCCTCTGTGTGAAGAACCTTTTCTAACATCCAACGTCAGACTTCTCCCCAGTGGAAAACTGAAAGCCGATCATTAAAAACCAAAGTCCTGCAAGACTTCAGGTGAAGGATCATGACTAACCCGTCTCCCGAGCCACGGAATCCCTCCCGTCCAACCTCGCCGCGAAACCCTGTATCCCAAAACGCGCCCGATGCCCGGAGCGTTACCTGGAACCCTTTGTACTGAGAAGCTTCAGTGATCAGGGGACAGCACAAGCTGGGCACACTGGGAGCCCATTGGCCCGAGCTCTCTCAGAACTGGATCAACTTCAGAGACAGATAAATGTTTTCTAAAACTTTTTGTTTTCTTTAGTCGCTTCGATCACACCTACATGAGGGCCTTCCGCTCTTCTGCAGGGTGCGAGACTGCCGTACTTGCCACAGCGGGAAGCGCCCGCGCCAGTCCCCGCTTACCTGAGCTCGAAAGTAGAGGAAGAGGGCGACGCTGCAGACCACCTGCCCCAGCCCCAGGAGGACGAGGGCGGCG
>WEIU01024453.1:97246-107299 GCA_013389925.1 Aegithalos caudatus
GGCGGTCGGCGCTGCTCCGCCCCGCGCAGCGGAGCCCTGCGCCTCCGGGCCACCGCAGCCCTGCCTCCGCCGCCTCCTGCCCCCTCCTCATCCTTGTCCCGCTCAGGTTTGTGCTCCACCCTGGTGGCCCCGTTAGGCGAGATTTCCCTGAGCCCCTGGTTGCATCTGGAGGGTCCCTTTCCTCTAAATTCCCTGTGTCTGAAGTCAGTGTGCACGTCGAGTGCACATCCCCCTGGCCCCTTTGGTGAGTCCAAGACCTCTGGGGACCGAGGGCCTGTCAACCCCCTCCCTGTCTCACTCGCTCCTCGCTCAAGACGGGCTAAAATGAGCAAGTGCTTTTGACTGTCCAAAGTCACTGTCTGAAGAAGCCACGCAGTTCACAATCATGTTAAAGGTATGACAGAGGTGTGCTGACACCTGGCTGCCAGTGAAACCAGGTCAGAGCTTCCTCATCTCCCACATGCAGCCAGCCTGAACACACATTTCTGAACCCTTGGTTAGGAACAACTTGTGGTGTTCTCCATGTCTCAGCTTACATTCAATACCAAGGCCTCTTCTTCATAAAGCCATGCCAGAGTTTGTAGGCATTTTCTTTCTCATGGACCTCTTGGGGTCCTATTTAGCCAGATATAAAAGTGAGTCAAAGTCCAGCTGAGGCTTTAAAGAACATGGGAGAATGACACAGATCCATCTTGCAGGTCATCTTGTCTGTAGAAAAAAAAGCCTGTATTTTAACTCAAATACATGACACAGTATCTTCTTTAGGTCTCTATAAGAAACTGGGAAAATTTTGCCTTCCAGAGAGGTTGACAGAACATAATTTTGAGACATAATTATGGGACATAATTATGAGCTCCAACAAAGTAAGGGAAATGGGAACTCACCAAACCACCATGCAACAAATCACTGTCAAAAGAAACTGATGTTTAGCACTGAACCCAAATAGTGCAACGGCAACTCCTTCACCAACAAGACAACACCTGAGAAATGATGCTGAGAGGACCTGCATCTCAACATCACCCACCACAAAGTCGTTGGGTGGAATGCCCCAACCTTAAGTATCTACCACTATTTCTTCTTTCTAAATGCTTACTTTATTCTCGGAAATGTTGGGAGCATTGTGGTTTGTAGTCCAATTGGAGGGAGTGTTCCTGTAAATGTGTCTCAACTTTTCTAGGAAAAAAAAAAAGACAAAATAGCCACCATCACCTGTAAAATAACCATGAAAATAGTCTGACATTAGAGTGATCTGCACTCTCCTAAATCAATTGTACATTGGTATACAAAAACAATTCTTTCAGAAAGAGTTTCTTTAAAGGTATGAATGGGAGTTTTTTAAGGGTCTACATGGTTTTTAAAATACAGTCACCAATTGGTTAACGGAGAAGTTAGGATAGTATCAGTGATGCTAGCACATGATTTTTTATGATTTCCTGTGAGAAGGAACTCAAGAAAAACCTCTGCTTTTTTCACCCTAGAGTTCTTCCTAATGAAGAGGGAAAAAAATTATGTCAGCTCTTTCCACCTTAAGGTGCTCTTCTAGATTCTTGCAGAAGGAAATGGAAGGAGACTTTCAGTGAAGATCTGCAGACACCATCTTTAAATACTTTGTGACATATGGAAACAACTTTCTCTGGACAAACTTGCTTCCTCCAGCATCACTGCTTCATTAACTATCTTCTCTACTGGCACCATCTTTAGTATTGCCATTGTGTGCTACACCAAGGAACCATTACTGCTTACCCTATGCCTAAGTGTCTTTTATGTGCCAGTCTCTTGACATTGAATAATCAAACCCATCTGTTTCATGTTCATTCACAACTATTTCACCCTCACAAAATCTCAGATGCAAGCACTCAGGTACGTGTATCCAAGCTCCAGGACATCAGGTTCATCTGAAGTCACCCTGCGTAAAACATGGACCTTCCCAACAAACCAACACGGGTTCCTAGTGTATGCTAGGGCTGCATAAATGACATCTGTACTGAAAACTTAGATTCCTTAATTGATTTCTACCAAAAATTCAGCAACCAGAATTGCCCATCAAACTCTTTGGAAAACTTACATCAGCATCAACTTTCTAGACACCAAGGTCAACATAAAAAATAGCAACCGTCAAAATACCATATGCAGAAAATCCACAGACCAACACACCTCCTTCCACAAACCATCAGCTATCCAAAACACACTAGAAAAACTGATATAGCCCACAGACATCACCTCATTTGCTCTGAGGAAAGCACTCATGACACACCCTCACAAAGCTACAGATGATGCTCATCCTACACTGACATTCCACTAGGATCACATATTTGAAGAAGCCACCTAAGCCTTTTCCAAACTTACTACGATACAGAAAGGAAATCCCCTACTGGGTATCATATACCACAATATGCAAGAAATGTATACTGGAAAATGTTAATGAGTTGTAGATTATATTGGAAGAAAATCATACCTTGAAATTATTTTTCCTAGAAACACCCATCCTTCCCTTCAAACCACACTCATTATCATTAGCCCCATCACTGAAAGCAAATTTTGGCAGACCAGTATATGCTGGCTAGAGCCAGGAAGCTCAGGAAAATCATACCCAAATATTGCCACAGCCTTCATGATAAACACCTACTCCAGCAGAACCACCAAAATATACAGTTCCTATACATGAGCATTCTGAAACACCATAAGCAGCACGAAATGCATTCACTGCTCTTAGGGAGCTCTGTCGGGGAAACCAAACATCCACACAGGATAGCTAATTAGGAAAGAACAGCGACACCCACATACCATTTGGAAAATTATATTTCCAGAACAACTACTCCATCTCCAGTCTTGCAGTCCTGACACTGACTTCTGAGTTTCCCTGTTTCTCAAGTCTTGCTGATCTTTGATAGCTGTTTGCTCTGGTCATTCTGCTTCTGTCACGACTTATACTCTTATTTGGGTCAGGATCACCCTCTGCTCCCAAAATAGAAAATACTTTTCTCTCCAATGTCCAACTTATTAAGATAATTAAATGGAATTCAAAGCACCAAGCTACAATTTCATATTTTCTCTATACTTTGGGCTCAGAGAGTAGTTCATCTGCATTAAAATTAATCTGCTTTATCTAGTATCCCATTCACACAATTGTCTCTATGGGCCTAATAAAAGTACTTTCTTCTTAAAATGTGTTATTCTTTGGGTTGTGTGAGGACTAATGACATACACAAAAGATTCCCATAAACAAAGTTCTGGCTCTGTAATATGAACTCTTGGCCCCTGAGCAGAACACAGCTCTTTCCTATTGTCTACAAAATACTTGTGTTTCAAGAGATGATCACAAATATAGTACCTGTTGTGATAAGACTGCATAGGATTTTTTTTCATCATTTGCTTTGAAGCAAAACAGGAAACTGTGTTTACATAAAAAGGCTGTGTTGAAAGTAGTTCTCATTGCGAGGCCGATTCTCCTTGCAAACTTGCAAGTTTTGAAAAATCTGAAAATGTCAAAGAGCAACAAGCCTGCAGGTCAAAGTAAAACACTTGGGTGAGGGGGGAGGGGGTTGAGGGTGGGAATTTAGGTTTTTAATTTTAGTTTGTTCTCTTTCAAAACCCAGAGAATCATAAAAAATTCTTGTCCTAACCTACACTTCAAATAACACAGTGTTTTCTACCTCAAGAGAGATTATGCAGCTGAACTATTCCATTTTGGTAAAGCAGTTAAACAAGTATTATATTCTTACCCTAGTAAGATTTTTTTTTTCCCTGTGGACATATATTTGTAACTAAAGTTTCTGGTATTACTCTTGGTTGGAATATTGTTAGTCAATGTCAGTGAAATGATTTCATTAGCCAAAGGTTGTTTTTGACCTGACACCAATGTTTGAGTTGTATCAATTTTGAGCATGTTTTGGACAGTAAGGGTTCCAAGGAGCAGCACAGGCTCTTTAGGGGATGTAAAGAGAATAAGAGAATCCTGTACTGAAAGTCTGATCTACTCAGCGTGCATAGGGATGTTTTGATGAAAGTAGTGAGAATAGGCAGAAATTCCATGTATGTTGGGAGGGAATGAAATCCTTTAAGTTCCAAATTGTCATGAAAACAACTTTACCTTTCTTTTTTTTTTTTTTTTTTTTTCTTTTTACTTCTTAACATGCTATACAATGGTTAATGTAAGTAAATATGTAAGTGTAAAGAGAAGGATAGCAAAATATGACCAATAACAGAGAATGCCTTAGTGAAAACTTGGGCTTTTATTTAAAATACTATGCTAGAAAAGTCTGGGAAACAGCAATTGATACACTGGAAATAATTACTATATTTTAGAAGAGTGGAAAAACGCATTAAAATGCCATTTAAGATTTCCAGCAAATTGCCATTCTTCTTATTTCTAGGCTAGTGGATATGACAAAGGTCAAAACAATGAAACTGATTTTGAAATAGCAACAGAAATAATTAGTATATTAGTCTTTCTATTTTGTAAAACCACTTAAATTAAGATAATGGAAGTAACTTAGTTCAGGAAAAAAATAACTGAAGGGAAATTGTAGGAACATTCTTATGTCATTTTAGAGCTGAAGACAGCAACAGGATGTAGGGGAAAATATTGGGGGAAGAGTTTATAACTCTAGGTTTGGTAAAACCAAAAAAAACCCCACACTACTTGTCGGTAGTTAAAGTCCTCAGAGTCTGTTTAAAAGCTCAGATAAATTGATAAATATATTTTTCAGGACTTCAATATGTTTTGGATCAGGTTTCTCCAGTAAGAAGGCTAAGGGTCACCTTATATGGATTTGCACAATTTATTTTTGTATTGTACAGGTTTCACACATTAGGATTGCAGCACCTCAAGACCTTTTTTGCAAAAGAGAGACTTTCTGGATATTTTTTAAGCCAGATATGCTGAAACATTTTTAATATAAAAGATTTCTTTAGTGTCACTTGACTGTCATGGCACATTTATTTGTGGTGTCTCAGTTTCAAGTATCCTAGTCCATGTCCAAGGTGATATGCAGAGCTGTGAAGCTCCTGACATGCAGTCAAAAGTCAGGTGAGAGTACATCCCAGTGATTATAATCCATACCAGGAGCACAGGAAGTGAAGCACTTTGGTCAGAAGAGTTTGATATTGGACAAGGTCACTCTGGCAAACTATACATTAAAAGTGCTTCAATTTTATTTTCCAAGTAAAACAAATCAAAACATCATGCAGTACCATAAGCTGAATGTATTAAAGTATTTCAGAAATAGTATTTTTGATTAAATGATGCTGTCAGAATTAGATGAACATTTTCTATTTTATTTCACTGAGCAGTCTTTCCTTCTCCATGATTTTGTGTTGAAATACACCCAGCCCTAAGTTTTTATTAAGACCAGCTGCCTAAATTTAAATGTTTCAGTTTACATTGCACCTAGGAACTACATAACTTTATAACTGTATAACTTTACCTTCTTATGGCTGTCTTCCAAGCTGCTAGTACACATCTACTGCTTTCAGCATTACCTAGAAATGGTGGAATTACTCTGATGCTTAGGAAGAACCTGTTGCTGCTAGTACTGGTCAGATTGAGTTATGGTATATGCATTTGAAAGCAAATAATTTGTTGACAGCAGCTGTGTGGCAGGACAGCTTTCTCACACAGGAGGATAAGAGCAGTACTGCATCAGATGGAGATCCATCTATTCACACTGGCCTGTGAGGGTGGCAGCTGCTGTGGAGTAGGAGTAGCCATGTCCAGCTGTAGAAAACAGTGTGGCTAGCCCAAACCCTGCTCTTTGCAAACCAGACTGCAGTTGCCTGGAGCCTGTCCTTCACAGGGACGGCTTTGTTAATCAAGTGGAATCTAGAGCTCCAACCACCACGCTGGAATTTCTGGATCTGAGACTCTTGAACTGTCTGGTTCAGGAAAAAAAATACTCCTAACCCAGGATTATGCACTAGCACCAGTAGTTCTGCATCCACAGTGACAGGGAGCAGAACAGTTTCATGCTCATTCAATATCCAGACTCTTGCTGCCCAAGAAACCCAAAACCAATAGTGAGTAAACCAAGCTAAGACAAGAGAATAACATTCTGATTTCAGAAGTAGGAGTGGCCAACAGTTTATGCCCAGGAAAGAAATAAAAGGACAGGGCAAGCATGTAATTAGACTTCCCAGTACACTCCAGCAGCTTGTGGCTCAGAGCTGCCTTAAGCCGGTGGCGGTATTTTTTTGTGTTTACGTTTGTGCCTGAAGCTGCCTGGAGATTCTGATGGTGTGTGGACATGTGATGGAGCCCTGGTGGGAGCTGAGTCTTGGATGGGGCAGGCTCAAGAAGATGTGACACAAAAAGAAAAGGCATAACACAGCAATGATCACAACAAAGAATATGAATCAGAAGCTGTCAGACATGCCCAGCAATGCTTGTGGCCCACAAGAGGGGACAGAGAGTACCAGATGATGTAGCAAAAATCCCTTAGAGGGGATATTCAACAAAGGAGTCCTGGAAGCATGAAGTACTGGATGAAGACCCACGGGAAAAGAGGAAGATGAAACACTTGTAGGTCAACACAAAAAAAAGAATCCTCCTTCTTAAAATTTAAGAAGATAGGCTTGGGTTGGAAAGGCCCTTTAAGATCTAGTGCTAAGTACAAAGTGATATTGGAAAGGAAGTTGACTGAGACAAATTTAGTAACCACTTGATATAGACAAATCTTCATCTTACGAAAGGGAAATGCCATTCCAGGCTATATGGGAGGGTGAAAGAGCATCTCCTTTTGGAAGAGGAAAGGCAATGCCTCTAACTTTCCCATTAAAGTTTTGACGGTGGTCTCATTCAATCCCATCAAATTTCACAAACTGCTTTATTCCCACTCATCTTGTTGGCAGTGGTCATGTCTGTAGGTGCTCTCTGGGCTTGGCACAGAGCAGCCATTGAGGAGGAGATGCTGGGCGCTCCCACAGTAAGTCCACAGGATGTGGGAGACTTGTCTTCACATTTCTTTTTTTCCAGTAGGATTCAAGCCCACAAATATTCCAGGATCCCTAGGAAGAAATGCTAACCACATATATGTGCTGGCTGAAAAATTCACTCTCCCAATTTGCACAGTTTTAGGGATTTTGAAGAGGAAGGAAATGGGAAAAAGAATAATATGGGGGAGGGAGGTGGTGTATAGGTGTGTTCCCATAGAAAGCAATGTTTGCCTTAGAGATAATATCTATCTATCAGGAACATCTGTCTTCATCTCACACTTCCTCTTTTCTCCATGTATTTCAGTGGTTAAAGCATGGGGCAGGAGCATCTGGTTTCAATTCTCCCTCCATGAAGGCACAGAAGCATGAGAAGCATATCCCATGTCCCCAAAAAGAAGTACAATCATCTGTTCTTCTGATGCCGTAGCAAATACATTTGCATAAGCCCACCTGCCAGAACTGTTCCACATTGCTTGGAATGATTAGAGGGGAAAAAAGGGGGGATTTTCCAACTTAGTAGGATGCTCAATGCAGAAAGGAGATGGCATGAATTGGAGAAAGATTTCATGTAAATTATGATGTTATGTTGAATGTATAATCTGAAAGCAGGGATGCAGGTTGGAGGAGTTTCATGCTCAGGGCCCTGTGAGTTTCATTCCAAGTACCTTCCATGGAGAACTGACTGCAGACCCAGCTCAGGACAGTGTCCCAGTGCTTAGGTAAGGACAACATGCAGTTTGGTGTCACAGTGACCAACATGCCAGCCTCAAAGTGCTGCAGATGATCAAAGCCTGCACAGTTGCTGAAGTAACCTGCTGAAATACAGATTCACTAATTTTTTTCCTCCTTTGTCACCTCATTTGATCCTTCAGCCAGTACCACTTAAGTTCAAATGAAGACTGTGGTAGAAGCTGCCCAGGAGCATTATAAAGCAGAGGCAGGTTTCAGTCTGAGGCGACCTAACATAGCATAGCCACTCTAGAATAGTCAATAGCAAAGAAATGGATTTGTGCTTGCTATTTTTTTTTTTTTTTTTTTTTTTTTTTTTTTTTTTTTTTTTTGTGTTGCCAGTTATCATTAGGACTGTAGTGCTAAAACTTGTGTAAACCCTTCAACAAATGCATCAGAACCACACAGAATCAGCAGTGGCTTCAGGAAATATTCAAGTAGGAAGCAGCAACTCCCTCACCATTGCTTGGAGCCTGAAGAAATAGGATAGTTTCATTCATGAATAACTACTTACAGACAATTACACCATATTCTACTTCATCATACAAAAGCACAATAAAAGAATGAACTGAAACGGGGAACAATGCTGTTTATTCTGCCACATTTTTGAAGATCTCAGTCCTAATTACATATCATAAAATACTTTGATGCCTCATATAAAAGCAAAGTGTTAAAATAATACTTTGCTTGTTGAGAAATTCCTACTAATTATAATATGAAATGTTTGCATTTACTTTATTTCCTCAAAGGCAATTACCAGCAAGCTGGTGAAGTTGGGTGAGACTCTAAATACAGCGCTCTTGTTCTAGATCTATTTATATATGGGGATAGGGCTAAAGCCCTGGTGAAAGCTCACAATCTTCCCCAGTCTGGTACCCACACTGAAGAAAAAATTCAAACATGAAGCAGAGCAAAGAAGTGCTGTCAGAATATCACAGGAGGGAAAAGCTTTCAACCAAGGCTAAAGGGGTATAATTACTTTTCATAAACACATTAAGTATATGAAAGTGGAAAAGGATCTTATTTAAAGTAAGACTAAAGCAAAGGTCTACGGACAAACAAATCAATATAAATTGTCAATGATTATTAAGCAGGAAATCAGAAGAAGGCTTTCACAGAATCATAGAATACTTCAGATTTGAAAAGACCATTAAGATCATGGAGTCCAACCATTAACATAACACTGCCAATTCCACCACTTAGCCTTGTCCTTCAGCACTACACATACTTATCTTTTAATACCTACAAGAATGGTGACTGCAGCACTTTCCTGGCAGCCCGTTCCAATGCTTGACAATCCTTTTGTTGAAGAAATTTTTCCTAGTATCTAACCTCTACTTCTCCTCTTACAATTTGAAGCCATTTCCTCTTGTCCTATTGCTAGTTGCTTGAGAGAAGAGGCCATCCCCCACCTCACTGGACTCTCCTTTCAGGTAGTTGTAGAGGGTGATAAGGTCCCCCTGAGGCCCCTTTTCTCCAGGGTAAACCCCAGCTCCCTCAGCTGCTCCTCGTCAGACTTGTGGTCCAGACCCTTCACCAGCTTCATAGCTCCTTTTTTACCCATGTAAGGAGTAATGTTCTGGAATAACCTATGACTTAGAATAAATGGATCAAGGAGTTTCTCCAGAAACATCACTAGTTAGACTTTACTTTATCTGTAAAATAAGTTATTTAAGTGTTTTATAAGTCTTGCAATAGCAGGTATCTATCTTGAAAGGTCTTTTCCATCCTCTTCCTGTGATGACTTCTGCTTCTGGATATCAAGAACTTTTGAATACAAAGGAGAAGGTGATCCTATGCTTGTGCAAGGTGCACATACCTTGAAGCACAGAGGAATTAAGTGGTTTCTACCTCAGATCTATAAAATGAGGCTGTTTCTCATGCAGTTTTAAAATGATAATAGTGAATAATTTTATGGGAGAAAGGCTCAGTATCTAGGTATTGTTATCAACGTGAATAGAGAGGTTTAGAGAATGAAACTGCAATACAACGTTTCAGTTTTAAGTTCTGTTCAGCTTTCTTCTCTGAGAGACTGGTACCTATTGTGCCTGTTATTAGCAGAAAACTGAATCCCACAAAGAAAAGGGAAAGTTTCAAACCCTTGCAATAAAATAAGTGCCACTGGTAGAACGGCCTCCATGCTAGCAATTTTGCAAATTGGGAAGTGAATCTGGAAAGGAGCACATGTTCTGCTCTATATTAATGCTCTGGCATTGCAGCCAACATGCACTGCAAGTCCTTGAGTTGTTTATGCAGGTGATGGTTTTATCTTCCTGTTTTATGGAGCAATGCCTTTCCCAGGTAACAAGTCAATGGATTTTACTTATTTTTGCTCTCCAAACATCTCGTAATTAAAAAAAAAAACAAACAAAACAACAACAAAAAAAAAAAAAA
>WEIU01024453.1:115773-165014 GCA_013389925.1 Aegithalos caudatus
ACTAGCACTAGCTGGAGATGCTGACATGTTTGAAACTGCATTCAAGATTGTTAGAACCAAAGTGTTGCTACATCAAGCATAGTGGGTGGCAACAGACAACCCAAGGGCAGTCATGAGTAAAGACATTTATCTGTGTAAAATGGCAGCAGCACCTTTAATTTTTTTCTCCAGCTGCTGGATTTCAGACAGCCTTCAACAGTGTCCCAGCCTGGCAGTGCACATTTGGGTCCTGGGGTGCACAGTGCTGTTACTTCTGTTCACAGGCAGGGCATCTCCCAGCAGAACTAACATTTCAGTTCCTGAACAGCTTTCACTAATTGAGCTCTGCACATTAAGTGTGTGGTATTAAGGGATAATGTTGTGGCTTTTTACATTGTCTGCAAGTATGCAGAGTGCAGTGCATTACCAGGGCTTCTCAAGAGACCTGTTAACTGCATTTTAATATTTCAACCTCTGACATGGGTGTTAATGTGGTGTTATAATTGGAAAAGTCTCTCTCCCTTACTCAGCAGTTTCACTCCATGTGTGTGTTCCAAGACTTACTTGCTGACTTTATTGACACACATAATAAGTTTATTGCTTCTCCTCTTGCTCTATACTGTTATTGCCAAGTCCCAGGCATGCAATCTTCAGTCTTGATGGAAATACATAAACTAGAAAAGCATAAAGTCTGACTTCTTTTATTCAGGCCTAGGGTTGCAAAGTTGTTAGGCAGAAAAATGAGGGGGAGGGGGGAGTGCATAATTTCAATACCAAAAAGAGCTGATGAAGCCCAGAAGTCCTGTCAATACAGTTTGACAGAGTACTGTTTCTTGGTCTGTCTCTGGCCATGGAGACCATTTGTTTCCCATCAGTATATTGGGCTATAGTTATTTAAAATTAGATTTGTCTGGTATTTTATATTTTCCAGGTTTGTCCACAAAAGCCTGAACCAGAGTTTATAGAAACAGATTTTATAGAAACTCACTAAATATCTTGAGTTAGAAGGCACCCATAAGGATCATCAAGCCCAACTCCCTGCTGGTAGTTAGGACTACCTAAAACTAAACCATATGACTCAGACATCATCCAGACACTCCCTGACCTCTGACAGGCTCAGCGTTGTGACCACTTCCCTGGAGAGTCTGTTCCAGGGACTGAACATCATCTCAGTGAAGAGTTATTCCTTGGAATTTGGCCATAGTGATTTCTGCTGAAGCGTGGCCAAAAGTAGCAAACTGGGCATTTGGGGATGGTGCTCTGAAGATTTAGGTTTAGGAGGAGCAGCGTTGCCTTCAATAAAATGACTTTTTAAGAAGGGAAAGAATAGAAGAATGGCTGTAAAAAGTTAGGATCAGTAGGAGAGTGGAGATTTCCTACCACCATAGAGAGAACAGTAATTTCAAAAGGATGGGTTCAGTAAAAAGAAACTCATTTGATATAAAATGTTAGCACATCCCATGACAAGTCACTTACTACTGGAATCACATTTCCCTGCATTCATTAAGATCTTTATTTTCCTCTTTTTATGTTCCTTTTTACATTTCTATAGATTGGCTTCAACATCAGCTATAGTCTTTCAGCAGAGTAAAGTAAATTGAGTTTGGGCATTTGGAAGCTGTTAGTAAGGCTAAACCTAGGATTTGGCCAGTGTCATGACAGTTCAGCCCCCCCAAGGTAAAGAAGGACTGGTACAGAAGGGGCAGAGGAAGGGGGAGGCTTGCAAAGCCATGTTTGTATCTTGTGCTACTGCTTAGGAGAAACAAACCATAAAATGATGACTTGTAGGGGGTTTCTTGCCGGCAGAAGTTGCCACACACCCATGCCAAGTCCGATTTTAATTATATCAGTTATTAGTTATGTTCCTGAACTGACTTGCCACTGTTCACACCCAGTGGTACCAGCACTGGAAATGGGTGGGAAAGGACATTCAAGGGCAGGGGAAGGGGAGCTGGACCACATCAGTTCACGTGAGCTTCAGCTATTACACAACCACAGTGTAAGAGCTGTGGCTGTGGGCTTACACCATGGCACACACCTGCATCACCATCTCCAAGTGCATCATCTGGCCATGAATCTAGTCTGATGAATGTCACGCCTCAATAACCACTCTTGGGGCGAGGTGCAATTTTTAAACAATTAATTTCATGCCACACTCACCTACAATGATAAGAACCACAAATTACTCTCTAGGTTTCATTTCCTCTGTGTGGTCATGGATTTTCCAGACAAGCTCAGCACTTTTCTGAGCAGCCCAATCAAGCAGTACTAAAACCCCACAACAGGGATTGACATTGTGCGCTCCCTCAAATTCAGCTTCCATTTATCCCAGCAGTGATTTGTTGTTTCTAAGCAGTGAGTGGGTCCTTGGGTTCACTTTGTCCATGCAAAAATGAGCCTCATAATCCCTCCATTTGAGCAGACCAGTACTGCAGGATGAGCCATTGTGGTACTGCCTCTCATGTTAAAACACCGCCAACATTACCAAGCAGCCTGTGGGAGACAGCCACATTACCTTCCCACTGAACAGTTTTGACAAGGATAAAAGGAAATACTTGGATGTCCTGTGGGAATGTGGGTGATCTCAGATGTGAAGGAGTGAAGTGTTAATCAGTCATTGCATTTTCTTAATGAGGAACCACATTAACTGTGTCATTTGGTATTATTGCTTGGAGGGCTGGGGAACTATGTTACATTCATTCAGCTCTCATCCTGCACATAGTGAACATTCTGTACAACTGTACACCTTGCCATAAGGAATAAATCTGCTGGAAAAATACTGTGATTGATTAAGAGTGGTCTTGTTAACTAGAGACCTTCCCAAATGGCAACATCTGCTTCAACAAACCATGAGAAATAGAAATACCAGCAAAAACAATAATACCAAACTCACACCAGCAGGTGCTGACTTTGGAACAGTTGTCTTTACATTTTTAGAATCTGCTACTATTTTGCCAATGTTCTATAGGTATGCCAGATTACTCAATTCTCCTTTTTTTTGTTATTTATTTTTGGCAAAGTGAAAAACATGATAATTTTGAATAAATCTGAATTTAAAAGAAAATATGCTTTGAGGAAAATGTATTTAATAGAACTTTAAAAAAAGCTGAAGGTCTGGTAGGAATTTTAAACAACATATTTTTGTTACAGGAGCTATTTTTATTTTAACCATTTTTGTTAGCACAGCAAAAATAAAAAGGATAAACAAATATTTTCATGTTATTCCAGATGCACCATTTGTCTGCTTCAGCATAAAAAAATAATTATTTTAATCACTCAAAGATGCAAGGTTTTGGATCTCAATGCAACTCTCAGGGTATCTGTCTACTCCTGGTTCCAAACCATTGTGCAGCAAAGGGGAACAGCATGTCTGGTCTCTTTCTGCATCTGTGAAGAGCTGGGATTTTCTGCAAAGCCAGGTAGCACAGAAGTTAAATAATTTGGAGAAGCCCCCTGCCAGGTTGCTGGCTCAACATCTCCCCAGAATCTCCTCTGACACTGAGAAGAGACTGCTACAGTCAGAGGGAGCATTTCCACCCTGCAAGGATGGGGCTGAGGGCAGCAGACTCTACCTGCAAGAAGTTCTGGCTACCACGTCTGCCAGAAGATTGAAGGTGGTGGCTTGCTGCCAGGAGGAAAAGGCTGGGAAAAGCTGATAACTTTGGGAAAAGTAGCTCATTGTCAAGTGAAGAACACCACTAAATGCCCTGACAGCTGCAGCCCGTTGCCAGGTGGGGACTGTAGTGAAGGGAGGGACGATACTGAAGAAGGGCATTTTCTCACTTCCCAGGACTCTGTTTCCAGTTAAGGGAAGTCACCATTTGGTAGCTACACGTTTTGTGTCTCTGGAAGCATCCTGGGGGCCCAGGAATACCTTACCTTCTGTTCTTTCAGAAGGCAAGGATGCCCACATACACTTGGTTATGTTCACTCAGGGAAATCAGGTGCCTCTTGGGACTTTGTCATATGGCTTTGCCCCCTTTTTTCCCCCTGGCACCAGGCAGAAATCTCAGAGTACCTATAGCCATTATATATTGGGTTTGTGGTTTGTGGTTTTTTCCCCCAAAACCATGGTCTCATTCTTTTCAGGAGACCCTGCTGTGGTCCCTTGATGGCTTCACACTGATGCTGATGAAAGCATCAAGATGTGCCAACTGCCTGACTCAGCTTGTGAGTGTGTCTACAAGAAAGGGACTGGCCTACCCTTCTTGTTCTTGGGCACACCACAGGCAGGGGATGGGGCAGGTGGCACAGTTTTATAGGGCAGCATATTTTCATCCAGGCAAGGTTGAACCTGTGTCCTTTCAGCACAGAGACAGCAGGGAGGTTTGTTGGCTCCTCTGTTCATTTTCCTGCCGCTGAATATAACCTAAGAAGTGGGAAACTGAAGCTGAGCACTGATCTTTGGGTAGAAGCCTGGGTGTCCAGGAGCCTGGACTGGGTTTTGTTTTCTCAGCAGTTGGTTAGCTGCATGTATGAAATGATGCTCTGAACAAGGAGAAGTCATACTCTCTATTTTTAGATATTTAACTTGGCATGCTCCGAACAGCTCTCAAGCTAAATAATGAAGATGTTTTCAAATAGAGATGTTGTGCACTCACTGGGAAAATTCATTAAGAAAAAAAACAGTCTCTTTAAAAATGCCATAATACAATACTGCACTGCAATGGTGCAGGAAATCCTTGCACTTACTGTATTACCAAACAAACAGAAAGAGAAGCATACAGTCGGCTAAATCTGTTTATTTGTTACCTTACTTACTGTTTGGAAAAAAAGAAAAAAAATCCTGCATTTTGGTTATGTGTAATCTTGGAAGCTCTGAGCCTCTGGCACAGACAAGAAATAGATATATATATATGTATGCATGTATATATGTATATATGTAACAAATTGGAACTAATTCTGTTGTCATTTTCATTTTCTCTCGCTGTTTGGAATATTAACTTGCTAAGCAAAACCCTTCTATATGTCTGGGTAACAAAGCAAGATTTGGCTGTTCTTCAGGGTTGTGGATATTCACTGTGGATTTTATGCACACATTATTGTGCTCTTTACGGGCAAATTGCCTTAGTGTGTGGGATGGGTAGAAAGGGTTAAGAAGCCGCTGATCTTGTGTGTGGTATTTTTTCTGTATTTCATTTTTGCTGTACAGCAAAATAGTTATTTTGCTTTCCCTTGTTAATGAACTGAGCACTGCCATCTTGTGGGGATTTTTAGCAAGTGGAAATATTCTTGAAAACCTGCAAAGGGCGGGAATAGACGCTGTTCATTAAGATCTTGCCAATGGATTACTTTATACCTCTATTATGACGCCTCTGTTTACATCTGTAGACTTTGACTGCATAAACCTAAAAATGCAATTGATAAATCTATATTAAAGGTGTAAAAATTGATTTGTATTTCTTCCTACATTGTGTTTTGGTGTTTGGGGGCGTTTTTTTGGGTTTTTTTGACTGGAGATTTACCAGTATCAAGTGAAATTTGCAATCAGGAGCCTCAGTATTTCTTTGCACATTTCTGAGACCACTTTCACAGACTATGAACTCAAAATCCAGCAATTGTATGTAAAGTTTATTGACTCATGGACTCATAGTGGAGGCTTGATTCTGTGAAGATATCCTGGATCCAAACTTATCAGCTCTTTCTGACAGGTATTAACTGAAGGGCCATCCTTTGAATTCTCTTTTAGGCAACAGCTGTGACACAGAATCGTTTGAAACACTCTAAGGTGAAACCAGAAACTTGAGATATTTCAGTCCCAAGACTGCTTGGCGTGATTCTCCAGCACATGCAGACTGATGCTGATACAGCCTCCCTTTAAGAAAATCATTGAGTAAAGCATAGATGTAAAGAGAGTATTTCTCCTGCTGTCTAATGAATTACTTTTTACACAGGCAGATAGTGATGGGACGGAGGAGAACCATTTTAAAAGAAGGGAGAAGTGATTTAGATTAACTATTAGGAAAAGAAATTACCCAGAAGGTGGTGAGGCACTGTCACAGGCTGTCCAGAGAAGTTTTGGATGCCCCATCCCGGGAATTGTTCCAAGGCAGGTTGGATGGGATCCTGAACAACCTGGGGTAGTGGTAGGTGTCCCTGCCTGTGGCAGGGAAGTTGGAAGCCGGTGATCTTTAAGGCCCCCTCCAACCCACACCATTCCATGATTCTATGAGTTTAGAGAGAATTGTCAGTGCAAGAGGATCAAAGTATACCTACACAGTGATGCTAGAGAAGTCAAAATACCATACAGAGGGTCAAGAAAATGAGCCATACACACTCATTAGAGTTTCTTTTCTTCAAAAGGCATTGACAATGCCAGTATATCTATATCAATGTAGGCAAAATATGGCAAAAATGGGTATTGGTGAGAACCCACTTCTGCATATCATAATTAAAAAAAAAAAAAAAAAAAAAAAAAGGTATAAACCAGTTACATACCACAGAGATTGCTGAGAGGACTTCAAACTGGGGAGGTAAAGCCATTTCTGACTGGTGCTTCAGGTGATTTCTAGACTACAACAAGGCGCCAAAGCCATTGGCTCAAAAAACTGGTCATTGCCAACAGCCTAGAATAACAAAATAACAATGATGTTGTTCAAGACAACAATATTTCTTGCCTCCTGCCAGGAATAAAGTGTGTGTCATTTGATGGTAAGGGACTTTTCCTCTGACTCAATGCCTGAGGTAAAATCTTCAGTGACCAAAGTCCCCCGCTTACAATCCCTCAGTCCAAGAACAGTGCCCTCACACCTGTCTTCTGCGGTTTTTTGGGCTATGCTTGGGCCTGTGGTGGGTGCTACAGATCCCAAACTATCTCAATGGACCGTCTCCAAAGAGAAGACCCTCAGACTAGAGCCAAAAGATGGAAATTTGGAGGGAGCTTCCCATGTCCACCAAGCAATCCTATTCCCAAAGCCTTTGGAGAAACAGAAGATAGATGTGGCTGCACGGTTGAGGTACATGCATATATTATTTTTTAAAGTATAGATATATACGTATGTGCATACATATACATATACATATACATATACATATACACATATACACATATACACATATACACATACACATATACACATATATACATATATATATATATATATATATATATACATATATACACACATATACACGTATATGTGTATATGTGTATATGTGTATGTATATTTTGGAAGTAAATCAGCCCTGAAAAAAATTCTTTGTCATTACTAGAAGCCTTATAGCACAAATGTGCAATGCACATGGTCTTTCTCTGCGATGAGAATGTGTGCAACAGCCCACTGTAAGGACATCCATGGGACTGTCTACTTTGAGATGTGCTCACTGAACAAGTTCTTGGAAGCAGACTAAAAAATCCACATTGACATGACCACAGGAGGGCTGTTTCTTCTCCACTGGTTCCCCAGTTGTTCCCATTGCCCCAGAAATCCCCCATGACTGGTGAAAACAATTTGCACGATGAACATGCTGCATGTACATGGCATACAGGTATCATTGGTTATACATCCATCAGTTAGTCCTGGTTCTTTTGGCAGCCTTATGTCTTCATCTGTAAAACAGGCTTAATAGGAAAAAGCTTTGGGTTTTGTTTGTTTTTTTTTTTTCTTTTTCAAAGAACATGGGAAGCCACAGCTCAGAAGTCCTTCATGTAACAGATAAAAGCTATTAGCAGTGTCTTCATGGCTCTGGTCAATAAAGTGGAAATAACTTGCTTAGCTAGAAAAGATTATGAATAGTTTTATTAACATTTGCAAAGTGCTTTGAGGCTCTAACATGGACAGTGGAAACAAATATTGTATAAATATGCTGTTATTAAATGACCACTCATCTCTGGGAAATGGCATGGGAGGGGTTTTTCCATATTTGTCGTGACTCAGTAATTCCAGGTAAAGCACACGCGTTTCACAAGTTAAAAAAAGAGAGAACTCTAAACTGTCAGCTCTGTCAACACATCTGAGGAGTCGAAAGCCAAGCCATGTTTTTCCTGGCTTGCTGATTAACGCCACCAGCAGCGATGTTATGGGGGAAATGCTCCTTGCCATTGCTTTCCATTCTATTCCACAGGATTTCACCTGAGGATGTGAGTATTCTGCCTGTAGGTGAAGGGCTGAGACACTGTCAGTCATTGCTTATTTAACAGTGCTTCTGACAGAATGAATCCAAAAGCCTTCAGCTCTCCCTCCTCGTTCAGTTCTGGCACAGCAGAGTGTCTAAGTTTCAAATGTCAAACATTTCTTTTGATTAATAAAGGCAGCAATGAATAAATTCACATTGAGGATAAGTATGTTGGGTGAGAAACACTGTTTTCACCCAGTCACTCTGAAGAATGCAATTTGAGGTACTAAATTATGCAATTATTTTTTGTCAAAATGCTGAAAATTATTCATCTTATCCCTGCTGTAACAACCCATCAAAATGTCAGTTCTTTTTCAGTGCAGCTTCTAACCAGTGATATTTAGCACAGGTAATTATGCCTCTTCAAATGCAAAGTAGTCAAGTTTTGTAAAGCATGATGCATGAAGCAGTTTTACCAGCTGTTTTCCCCAGCCTGAACTCCTGAGCTAGACTGACACATTGTGATCCTGATGCAGGACTTCTGGTGGTTTCATGAAAAGCGTAGGGAGGCGAAAACATTGTTGTATTGTATTTCTACTGTGTTTGGATGCTGGCCCATGTGGGCTCCAACACCCCCAGAAGCAAGCTGAAGCTGGCCTTGTGGCCATTGACACTGCTCTGAATATGGCTTATGGAAAAGTTCCATTTAGTTTTACACTTGCAATAACATTGTGCCTTGTGTGTTGTTTTTTTCTTAGCTGAAAAGCATATCTTTTGGCTTTTCCCATCAACGTAGGAGAGAGGGCTTGTATTTTAAGTCATGGGACAGAGAAGGAATAACAAAGTCAAGGCTTCCTTTCCAAGCTGCTGCACCTACGCAACATTTTTACAAGCTCTTTTGCTAATTTGCATAATTGCTTTTGCTATTTTTTACTCACTTCTGCTAATTATCATCACTCAATTTTTACACGGAATTAACAGCTTGTGAGGACATTTTCATAGCACAGAAGCAAATTTTCTCTATGAGGGTATGCAATTATTCAATTCTAGCCAAAAACTGCTGACATGCATAAAATGCATCAAACATATTACCCTCTTCATTGGTCCATAGAAAATCTAATAAAATCAAGAAGCACAGAAAACTTTTTGCAAGGTGTTCTACACTGGAAGACTGGGTTTCATAGTTTATATGGATTTATTAAAGCTAGTTGATTACCTATGAATTGATTACAAGTAACTTGTGTCCAGTTTTACATTAGTGGCCAACAGCCATCACTCCTCAGACCTTGACAGCTGATGCACAAAAAGCAGAAATTTGCTCTGATGAGATCAGTTCTGTAGCAAAAAACTACTCAGATTAGTAAAGGTATAAAGACCTGACACTGGGTATAAATGCCACCTTGTTATGTGCTGGATTTAGGGTAATGTCCATCCAATAAATATTAAAAATATGAAAAAGGTACCCCTTTTTTCTAGTATCAACATCACAGTTTTTGAAAATATAATCACTCTAAAATTAAATAGCTGTAGATTTTACTAGGAGACCCATCAGCTACTCATCTCTCATTACACCAGTTTCTACTATGATTGTAAAAGCAAGCTCCTCCATGATGCTCAAACATAAATAATTCTTGGCAAAGTGATAACAAAACCCACAAGATGTCTAATGTATCTAATTCTGGAAGTACACTTATTTGACAGTCAAGTAAATGTTTATGTGAAGGGAAGGACTTTTAAGCATGAGCTGACTAGCATGATTACATTTTATTTAGTTAATGAGAACCAAAATTTTTAAAAATTCCCCTAAACAAGTGTTGGTGTATTAATATATGCTATGACCCAGCCTGCCATTTGAAACCATTTTGGGTGACAGCTCGATCTTCTGAATATCTCCAGAGGTACCTTCCTCTTCCTGGTGACTGTAGAGAGAATTTTAAAATCCTGTTAGGAAAGAATGTTTCATTAAGCAAGTCAAATTTAGGTTCCCTGCTAAGCTGGGCTGAATAGATCCCATGTAAGTATATGAATTGAACATTAAAANACTCATGTAACTTTACTCTGGGTGCTGTCCTGAGTGAACATGCCCACTTGAAAACTGGCTCTGGTGACTCTTGCAGCTTGTGTGAGATCCTTGGTATTTCTTAGAGATTGAAGCCCCTGCCAGATGACACCCCGAGCTGGGGGACTGTCCCCATCTCAGAGCTGACAGCTTAATAACATCACTTTTCATAGTGTGGATTTGCACCTGAGGAGAAGAAGGTTATATTTCAGAATGGGACCACTGCATTGGTGAACTTTGCCTTTTATTTTGTAGGATGGGAGATTCACCCATTCTGATTATTGCAGGCAGAGCAATAATTAAATGAGCCATGGGGACAGCCGAGCTGACAGCAGGCACCCTGGCTGGATCTGGCTGCCTCTGAGAGCACAGGAGCATGGGCTCACCATGCTCAGCCTCACAAGGGGACTTGGTGCCCACAGTACAGACTAATCAATTCAGAAATCATGAACTGACTTTCTCCTAAACTACCACTGAAGAGATTGAAGGCGTTGAAGGAGTCCTCGCATTCAACAGAACAGACACCGGGATATTTATATTGGAAAAGACAGAGTGCTTCTTCTACCTAGCAGCCAGGAACTCCTTTTGGAGAAACCATCCATTTGCAGAACAATTTGCACTTAGAATTTTATCCCCAGTGAGTATTCTTGATTTTTGTTCACAGGCTGCATGTAGATAATACCTCTCTCTTAGTGACACACCATACAACACGCAGAGGAGTCAGACACAGCGGTGATTATCTTGTGGACAATCCCTTGTTTCTCTTGGAAACATTTCAGGGATGAAGTAACAGTAACCACACTGAAAAAAAGTCGAACAAACAGTACAGTATTATGGCAACTGATTACATCTTGTTAAAAAAAACATTAAGGGTCCTGCTCTAACTCTTTTTTTCTCTTTTTTTTTTTTTCCTTTTTTAATTAACTTGAACATATTTTTTTTTCCCAATCCCTGTCCTTTCTCTGGCATCGTCCAACATCATCCTGCTGGGATTCATGTACAAAGCAAAATAGCTAAATTAACTGTTCAATACTGTTCCCAGAGGAGATCCAAACTGTAGGATACACACTGGTTTCAAGGCTGCTAGTCAAGTAGTGCATTTGACTGTGAAATTAAAGATGGCCCTGGGGATTCCTTTTGTGGTCACACAGATGAGTAGGGTAAATTTCAGTATACAATACATAAAATTCAGAGCAGGATGATCACAAAGGTAGTAGTTAAGGCAAATTAATGTTTAGCCAAGTGAAAAAAAAAAAAAGATTATTGTGATCATGCAATGATCACTTATCACTCCTATAACTTCACTGATTGTTCCAATTCCTAAACAAAGCACTTTAGGATATCCCAAAACTTTAAATGCACCAATAATTAAATCATTCTTTGAAATAGCCACACAAGTATTAAGTCAAGACTAGCTACCATGTTCTACCACAAATTATCTGGCCCTAAGTACACATGTGCTTCTGAACTCCTGGAATCTATACACAAATGTATAAATAAGCACTTACCCTAAAACTGTTTGGTCTGGGAAAGGAAAAGCTCTAATTTAGAATACAATGTGAAGGATCCACTTCTGGAAGCTACATTTCTTTAAAGTCAGGATAGTCCTGGTTAAATACTTCCTCTGATTGCAAGGCAGTATGGTATGAATCAAGAATCTCTTTTTTAACAGAGCAAATCACACCAGAATGCAGATAGAGTTAACTGTGCTGAAAACCATAATAAAAACATCTGAGATGAATGACTGTGAAACACCAGTGTCACAAGCTGGCACTCAATTGTACCACATGTTGATTGTGCTCTGCTTCATTTTCTGGAAGGGGTGAAGGTACTGTTTTATGGCAGGAGTACTGCCTAAACTCCAGCTACTGTGTACACATATCTTGGTGTCTGAGTCTAGACTCAGAAGCAGACACAGCCTCCTACCCAGACTGGCTGAAAAAAAAAGTTATTTATTTTTATTTATTTGAGCCACTGCCACTGGGATGAGCAGCCACCACCCACTTCTCCCCATCTAGGAGTGCTTGGGCATCACCAGATCAAGCCACAGCTTGTGTCCTCATTCCTATCGTGAAGAATAATTAAAAGAAGGGGAAAGGGAAAAAAGGGAAAGGGAAAGAAGAGGCAAGATAGAACAAGAAACAGCAGATAAAAACTAGAAATAGCTATACTTCTAGTTAACCACTTTTGAATGTAGCCAACATTTTAAAAAATAATAAATTATTTGAATACTTCCTGTCATCAGTGTTTAAATCAAATTTCACTTAGAGCAGCAGATTTCTGTATTTCTAATATTTTGCTACAGGGCTGCCCACTAAACCAAGGGCTGCTTTCCTGTAGACCCCTCACTCTGCCACAAATTGCACAACAACACAAGCAAACAGAAATAATGCATCTGGAAATACATGACATATTTAAAACCTGCAATCAAAGAGAGCCCAGTGGGGAGTAAAGAACACTGGTACAGGCTCTAAGGCACTTATATAGCATGGACCCTTTGCCCCTGAATACAATCTGCCTGATACATGCTGGAAAACCTCACCGGGCCAGCCCTTCATTCCTGATTGCCCTCGGCACAGATCCAGGTTTAACCATGCTGGCTTCAGCCAGATAGATTACTAAGGGAATGAGAGAAGATGGATAAATTCACCCACTGGTCTGAAGGCCAAAAACATCTGCTGGAGTCATGGAGTTGTTGGTTGGCTGAGTTCACATAAAGGAAGCCCTGCTGGGAGTCAGTACCCAGCTCTTTTGAGTTTTGAGGGTTGTCCTAGGAGACCACAGCATTTTGCTACCTAGGGGCAGCAGAATGTCAAACCACCCAAGAAATCTTGCAGCCTATTAGCACAGCATGACACAGCCAAAATGTTCTTTGTCAATATCAAATAGATATTAAAATCATGGGGGATTTTTTTAAAGAAATCCTTGAGTCTGCACACTGAGCAGACTGAGCTCACCCCACTAAATTAAGGGTTTCAGATGTGCAAAGATTTGTAATGCATCCATATGGGGCAATGTGAATGTGGCACCAAAGTGATGGGCAGCTGCGCAGGTGCTGAAGACAGTTAAAAGGTAGCAGCTTTTCTTTTTGAGCAACAAGACCCAAACTGAATTAATATCGAGAGGAAACAGGAGGATCCTTTCTCTGCTAGGAAATTTTCAGAGGAAGTTTCTTATCCCTGATACTTGGTAGGTATTTCATGTGGTGGTGTCTGGCAACAGCGTTACATCAGATTCATTGGTATGATTTGCTTCCCCAGCTTTTGGAATCAATGGGTATTACTGAAATAACCCACTAATCCACAACATTCTGGATTAAATAAATCTTAGAAACCCTTAATCTTCAACTCCTAGATAGAATTAATCTTTAAAATCCATATGTTAACTAAGTAAATTAATAATCAAAAAGCTGCATATTGTGACCCTGTACCAGACTTTACAACCAAATGTTGCCACTCTCTGATGACTAAGGAGTTGCAATAAGTGTTGTCCTTGTGGTATAAATACAATTTCCTAGCAGTCTGCTGTGTCTGAGTCATCCCAAACGCTAAAGGAATAAAAAGTCTCTCCTTTCAGTTTTTGCTTCTCATATCTAAGCAGGAGGCATGGAACATTTTAAGGACCATTCCCTGGTTCAAAGCCCATTGAAATCAGTAGGAGACTTTCTGCTGAATTACTTAGCTTTGGATCAGAGCCACCACTCTTTAATACATTAAACAGTGAAGTTTAAACCTCCTTCCATTACTCATCTCAAAGTATGGAGATGTTTTATAACAGTTATGTTTATAATTGGAGATTTCAAATCCCATTAACCTGGTCACTGTGGGAAATACATATATAGGTACAAGGTAAGAGCCTGATCCTCTACAAGTATTAACTCATTTTCAACTGAAAGTTATGCCTTTGGCACTCATACAGATGTTGCAGGTGGGAGTTAAGGCAGGAATTAAATGTGAATTTTTGAGCGCATGCTAGAATCTTTTGAAGAATAACAACACTCTGTAGCATGCCAAATTTGCTGCTATACGTTAAGACTGCTATTGCCTGCCAGTTACATCCTTTCCTAGTCAGTTTATTAGTTATAGATTACAAGCCATAGAAATGCCAAATCTATTTTTCCTGGGGTTTGCACTTCACTGGCTGTGAAGCATTGGGAAATCTGCAGCATATTTTGTGATTCAAAGTCGAGCCCCTTAGCTAAGAGACTGAAAAGCAGGAGCTCAGAAGCTTGGACTATCATCAAACACACACTCTCTCTCTGCACCTGAATTTCTACTTCTGTAGAAATGGAAACTCTTCTGAGTATGACAGAAATAAAAGTTGTGTTAAATGTTCTATGAGGTCTCTCAAATGTTCTTTGCAGAAAATAATTTCTGATTAAAAGATAGAATTTTATTTCATGGGTTAGATTAAAGGTCAGACTGGATTAGAAAGGGGCTTTTGTTCGCAGACATGTTCTCATCAAAACTTCACTCTCATACTATGACATAGGCAGCAAGACTGATTTGCCCAGACTTTTAGAAGAATGGGAATGAATTCTTATTACACATAAAATTAATGGGGGAGGGAGAAGATAGGAGATATCATCTGTCCTTTTAAAATCTACTATGTGGTTAACAAATATGTGTAGAAACAATCCACTAAAACTATTTCAGTGAAGTGCTGGCTAAATATTTATACACTGAAATGCAGCATTTTTTAAGTTACTATCCATCCTATTTCTGTAAAATGTCTCCTAAGAATTATAGTGTTGAATCCTGAAATATTTATTGAAGCAACACTATGTTTTCCCTGGGTAACAACTCAACACTATGTTTTCCCTGGGTAACAACTCAGTAATGACTTCAGCATATAATTCGTATTATTTAAGTCATATGCAGCATCCATATTTTAAGCACTATGTCAGCTCCTTTAAATTGTATCAACACTGTGTTGTATAAGCTTGTGGCAGGAATAGAAGCAGCTTTTGTTTGAAGCTACTATTTAAATTTTCACCAGAGAAAAAGAAGGTAGTAATTTATCCATGGAAATAACATGTTTCTGAATATTACAAAATAACCATTATTTATGGTTAACTGCATCCAGAACCTTTTCTAAACTTGATGTGAACTTCTACAGTCCTTCCAAAGAATGTTTTTAGTCAACCCTGTATGACATCTATAGCCATAATCTGGGGAAAGTAGAGTAACTGGATACCAGTATTTAGTACCAGTAGGATCTACTCTGTCTCTTGCTATTTATCTATTATGTTTATAATGCCCAAGTAGCCAATGAGTACAATAAGACACTGATTGCATTCCTGAGAAATGAGCCTTTTAAATTGTAATGCTGAACTGCTGAGCTTACAGGCAGACAGATAAAAAATCAAATTAATATTTTAAAAGAGCTTTATTATATTGTGATTACAATGTGATGTAAGAAACTCTGTGCAAGTCAAAAACATTTAAAAGTTACTATCAATATTTCTTCTTTTGTTGAAAGAAAATAGAGTGCATTTTTTTTTCTATCAAAAGCAAAGTAAAATTCTTATTTCGTTCAGGATGAGAATCTGATTTTTAGGTCTATGAAGACTTGTGGTGGCATTACTCATGACATTCCCATCTGTCACTAGGAGTAGACATTATTTTCACTGTGTGCATGTGTGTCATTTTCCTGGGCGTAGTTAAAAAAAAAATAAATTAATCCACATGCTTTTGAGAGTTAAAAGTCAAAGATATGAAGAAAGATAATGTTCCTGAAAAAAAAAAAGGGTTGTTACATCAGGCTTTCATTTTTAATATGGCCATGATTTCATCACTCTGTGGTTGGCTAGACAGATCACTAACGTTTTTGGTAATTAACACTTTTTTTGTCACTTTGTGGAACTGTTTGCAAATCTATATTTACATAATTGCTTCTCCAAACTGCAACAGAATCTGGCACAGGCATGCGTCACGGAATGAGCTGGTTTTAGACCCACTCATTGTCTGACCTCTCTGATTGTAACACATACAAGGTTTTACCTTCATCATCCTAATTAGATGGCCCGTGTTGTGTTGAGGTCTTTTTACAAGCTTAAAGAGAAGTAGCATCTGTTTCCTGGTAAGCAATCTTTAACTTTAGAACTGTCACAGACATTGCAAAAGTGATTTCATTTTGAGCTGCAAAATAACATTCATACAGATATTTGTCTTACTTATCTGTTTGCTATAGTCACTCATAAGAGTAAACCTGTGTGTAAACTATGTTATAAACTAACTTGGTCAGCAGACCAAGCCAACACCTCCAGTCCTGTCCTACTGCAATCTGCCTGTGTGGCATTAAATCAAGGATCAAGGCATTACTGGGGTGCTCAGTTTCACTCTTATTCAAACCATGACTGCATTTTTATTCAAAGAGATACCCTCAGCAGTGAGGCACCACATATTTATGGCATTGAGCTTCAGCCCTCTCATGGCCTGGAGACAAGTGCTGTGAAGCTCTGGACTCCATGTTGAGAGCACCAACACAGAAAATACATCCTTTGGAAAATCAGAGTTATCTTGTCTCAGAAATTGCCTGTAGAGTCTCCTATTATGGATGTGAGCTTTTCATGCTTCCATTGTAAAGTCTATTGTGAATGTTGAAATCCTGTCCTTCTTTCAGTTCTAATGCTTTCTCTAAGGCAGCTACAGAAAGGAAATTTCAGGCTGTGCCTACTCCTTTCTATGTGAACAGAATACTAAACTGTGAGAGAACAAGAACACCAGGGAATTTAAAAAAAAAGGCATTTTAAGAAGGAAAAAAATAAACATGCTTTTAGTCTTTCTGTTGGTCACAATCATCCAGTAGCAAATTTAACCCACCTTTTTGAGCTCTCATTGATGGGACTGTCATGTTTCTAATCACGTTTCAGTCTTTCACAATGTCTGGAACCCTGTCCACCACACAAACAGAAGATGCATTAATCCCAATAGCAGACTGTTAAACTTTGTGTTCTGCTTTTTTTTATTGCTGCTTGACATAGAGGTACCCTTACTTAAGAAACTTTTTAAAGCTTGAAAAGAAAAACTCCAAATTCTCAGGGCAAAGCAAGATGTTTAGAGGTGTTCCTGTGCCTTAACAGCCCATCACCCTTTCCAGACCCTTCTTGCATGTCTTGTTATGGAACATCTAACACATCTGAAATGATCACAAATTATCACAAATTTATGAAAAATCATATAGGATGCAACTGTACATATGGCAGATCAGGTAGCATAGGAGTAGTTGCCACATTGGCATTCAACATTTCCTTTGTCCCTAGCTGCCAGGTCCTGGATGAAAGGCTGTTGAGGGGGGAAATTCCACATCTGTTTATTTGTTCAATGTGTTCACTTATGTCAGATGTTCTGAGAGGTTTCTCAAACCACTTAAGCAAGGATTATCCTGTTTCTCAATATCCGACTGGTGTTCATGCAGATGTATCAGGAAAGTATTTTAAAACAACAAACTTCGTAAAGAGTTATGGTTCAGCATAAATTAAAGAGAGAGCTTTCTTTGGACCTTTATCATTCCTCTGCTGCCTTTTTCTCTCTTGATTTATCTGGGAGGGAAAGATAGTAAAGGTCAAGGAAAGAGACTTTTATTTTGAGGGGAATGAATCAGCCATTCAAGGAGCCTCTAATAAATGTGCATCAGGTAAAACAAAGTTCTAGCTTCCTCTTTGTAGTTGGTCACACTAAATTCCTGGCTTTACTGATGAATACACAGCCACTTGACATGGAAAACTGGGAATTAAAAAAAAAATAGGCCAATAGAAGAAACAGGATTAGAGGGTATCTGTAAATGTGAATTATCACTAAAGGCTCAGGTCTGTTGCCCACGCACAGATATTTAGAGGCACTTGATGTTCCCTGTGGAGCCCTGCCTGGACTCCATCTCTTGGCCCACAGCTCCCTCATAGCCTTTGTTTCTTACCCCTAAGTACACCTTGCATGTCTCAGACACCACATAGCATCTATGTTTAGGCAGCCTAATCCCTGAGCCACGAATGTTTGATATTCAGGTCCAGACTGTAGACACATAAATATACTTTCTAAATGTAGGTGTCTTCATGTGATCCAGCTCCCATTATAGCAGGTAGAGACTAGTCCATAGAGGCAGAGAATTCAGGGGAGCTCTTCTGCTCTCCCTGAAGCAGACACCTGTGTCTGGCTGGTTGAGCACCCCCCCTGACTCTGAGGATGGGGCTGAGTATCTCACTTCACCCAGCGAGCAGCTTATGCATGGCTGGGAGATCAGTGCTTAGACCTAGGAAGTGTTCACAGACAAGAACTATATCCTGCCCTAAAAACCCAATCATCTTTTGTGAGAAGCTCTTGGTGAGAAGAAAGGTTCCAAGATGAAACCTTTATTTCACAGAGTCTCAGACTTTTCTGAATTTCAGTGACATCAGCTGGAATGAGCTGAGCCCCTGAAGAAGTCTCTGCAAATATTGCCTGACAGATTATACCTGGTGGGTTTTGCAATATGCCACAGAAATAGAGGTAGAGGTTCTGTGATGACATGAGATACCCATTAATACATCCCCCAGTGAACAACCTTCAAGTTAAACATGGCAAGGCCAGCAGAGAGGAAGCACCCTGGACAACAGGGTGATACAACAACTCCAGGGGTCTTGGCTTCAGTTGCCATTAAAAGAGGATTGCAAACCTGGCAGGGGCTATTAAAAGTATCCTTTTAATCCACACAGAAAAAAAGCTGCTAAAACTTGTTTTCCACTCAGTGAATCTGTTCTCCAGGGTTCTTCAAAGGCATCACTGCTTTTCTTGGCATTCCACTGATCTAGTGCAATGCACCATACCTGCAGGGTCCCTGTGAAAAAGTGTATTAGCTCTATTAACACCACCACAAAAACCCTCGGGCAAGATGCAACAAGCTACAAAAGCAAGTCATTACTGTGTTTTGCATATAACAGCCCTTCCACAGGACCAGATAAGATTTCTCTTAATTAATCTCCTACTGCTCTATGCCTAAGAGGGTCATTTTTTAAAGATTTGAGATACATTTAAAAACACCTGAAAATTAAGGGCTAACCCATGAGCCAAGGTAAAAAATATTTACCACTAACTGAAAGCTAATTCAAAAACATCAACCATGCTCCCATTTTCAGAACAAGTACTCCAAGGAGCAGCAAGAGACATTGACAGCAACAGAACGGGACAAAAAGGGGGAAAGAAAAAGAAAACATTTCCTGTTGTCTGTCTCCTGCTCTACAGAGCAAAGGCTTGCAGTATTGAGTGCTAAAACAGTCAGTGACTACCATTAAATGTGTAAAGAGAAGAAACATCTTAAGTAGCTGGGGAGAATAGGGATTTTTTCCTTCTTTTACTTGCTAGTTCACATGGTTTGTATGTGTGTGTAGCTACTTAGCTCCTTGAAACTAATATGAATACCAACATTCAACACCTGCATATCAACAATAAAATAAATAATTTCCAAAAGGCTTCTGCAAGACCTCTGAAATTCAACATGACAATACCCAGGAGACAAAANNAAAAAAAAAAAAAAAAACACAAAGAAAAAAAAAAAAAAAAAAAAAAAAAAAAAAAAAAGTGTTTAATTTTCTCCCAACCCACATATTTTATTGACTTCTTAGCTACCCATTCTTGTGGACTCTTTACTGTGACAGACTTTTGTCTGTAAATACCTTCCTCTATTTTGATAAATTCAATAGAGTTTTCACCTATTCTGAGAATATTCCTAACACCTATTTACTTAATCTTGTTTTATTTTTTAATTTTTAAATTTTTTATTATTATTAAGGTAGCTTTAACTGGGAAGCTTATGAATTTATTTTTTTTTTTTTAATGATAAAAGGAAATTTTGGTCTACTGCATTTGAAAATGCCTTCAAAATATACCTCACATTTAAGAATACAGCACCCAAAGGAGAACAAAGTGCAATTCTGGTCTTGTACAGAGCCCAGGGGAGTGGTTTATATGCTTTAAGCTGATCCATATTCTGTGTTTTGCTGGCTATTGAAGCATCCAATTTTTAGAATGAAGCCACCCCATGAAAATCGGTGGATGACAGTACATTATATTAAATCTATGTTTATTAATTATTTTGGTACTACATTTCTTATAAAATGTTTCCAGGACTTGCTGTTTCAGTATTTATTCTGACTACCACAGGCAGTGTTCAGCCAGGGAGACAGTGAGGCATCATATTAAACTGAAAATATAAATGTCTGCTCCACGTATTTCCTTTCCATTGTTTCATATCTTAGACATAGGTGCATGCTTACTCAATGTTCACTGCAGATCTCTGACATATCTTTCTAAAGTCCCAAAAAACTACTTGGTGTGACTATGCTGGCTTCCTTCCTATCAATAGGGAGGCCTCTAACTCTTCCTAGGAAATACTGTTTAACTGTGACAATTAAATAATTATTTTGGTTATGCTTAATTCTACAAGAAAAAACAGAGTGTGCAGAGAGAACTTTTTAAGGAAATAGGAGCTGAGCAGTCTAAGCAAAGTTTGCACATCGTTTAAATATATATCTTTTTACATTTAAAAAGTCACCCAAAGCAGCTCGGCTAACAGTTTGCTGCCTGGTTTGAGGCAGTTTAACCTTAAGGTGTGGCAAGCTCTGGAAACTTAGTGACTCACTGAATAATAACCAGCTACAACATAAAACACCAGCCTACACACAATTTTCCAACCTCATTCTGTAAATCTTTTACTTGAAAAGAAAAATAAAACAATTATCTCATTTAGTATGTTTTTAATCTTTATGGCAAAAAGTAATATACTTAAGGAATATTATTCTTTCTTGAAAACATACTAAGATACTAAAGAAAATCATAAATGAGGCCTAAGAAATTTCTTTGAAGTTGTGCTCTCCATTTCTGCATTTTAATTTCATTTCAAAGTGATATAATATGCAAGTATCTACAGCACAGAAAAATAAACCTGTAATATCTGTGACATTATTATTATTGGCAAAAAGGCAAAAATGAGGCACACAGATTTTTAAAATAATGATACCAGAAAAACCCACAGAAAATGCATATTTTCTTTATTCTTCCAGACAGAATAAGTGTTATGTTACCCCCCCACCCCAATGTGAATAATCTTTCTTTGCAGAAATATTCCAGATTACTCTAGACACAGGATCAGATGAAGGATGCTGTTAACTCTCCAAAGCTTCGCCTCACTAAATTTCCTTTTTACAATGGGAAATCAACATTTCTGAGGAGGGGGAAGGGGAAGAGACATAGGAAAGGCAGAAAATCTCACTCAAAATTGTAGTCAGGATGTGGCTGGATGCACATCTGGATCTGAGAAATGCAAAGTGCTCCTAGAGTCTCTGTTCAGGATTCAGTGTCTATATATATAGATGCATAAATCCATATGGCCTCGAGTGAGTATGGAAGAAGGCCATCCCCAGACAAAAATATTCTCCGTTTACTAGAATGCAGTCAGGTAGCAGTGACATTCAGGATATGATCTCTCCTGAATTGCTCCAAATGCCTTTGCCAAGAAAAATAAGGTTGTTCAAAGGTAAGAGAAGATGGGTCTGGTGGGAAATATCTCCACAGCTGGTGGATTGTGGTGGGTTGACCCTGGCTGGGTGCCAGGTGCCCAATTGAGCTGCTCCTTCGCTCCCCTCTTCAGCTGGACAGGGGAGAAAAAACCTAACAAATATAACACTCATGGGTCGTGGTAAGGGCAGGGGGAGACCACTCACCAGTAGCCATCCTGGGCAAAACAGACTCAGCTTGGGAAAATTTATTGAATTTACTACCAATCAAATCAGAGGACAATAATGAGAAATAAAAGCAAATAATAAAACACCTCACCCCCACCCCTCCCTTCTTCCCAGACTCAACTTCACATGCAAATACTCTCCCTCCTCTTGCCCCACAGCACAGGGATATGGAGAATGGGAGTTATGGTCATTTCATCACGTGTTTTCTCTGCTCTTTCCTCCTCAAAGGGGTGGACGACTCTGCCCCTCTTCCAGCATGGATCCCTCCCAAGGAGACAGTACACCAAAGACTTCTCCAATGTACATCCTTCTCCTGGGTTGTAGTTCTGCATGAACTCTTTCAGCATGGGCCCCTCCCATGGGGCACAGTCAGGGTCCCCCATAAGATCACAAGTCTTCCCAGCAACTAAGCCCCATTGTGGCGTCCTCTCTCCACAGGACCACAGGTCCTTCCAGATTTCCAGCATGGATTTCCAGTGAGTCCACAGCTTCCCTCGTGCATCCACCTGCTCTGGTGTGGGGTCCTCCACAGGCTGCAGGGGGATCTCTGCTCGCCCTGGGCCTCCCATGGGCTGCAGTGGCACAGCTGCCTCACCATGGGCTGCACCAGGGGCTGCAGGGGAATCTCTGCTCCAGTGCTTGGAGTAGCTCCTTCTCCTTCTTCACCAACCAGTGTGTTTCTGCAGGGATGTTCTCTCACAGACTGTCATTCCTCTTCCCAGCTGCTGCTGTGCAGCATTTTTCCCTCTTTATATCTCTGTTGTCCCAGAAGCACAGCCACAATCACTGATGGGCTCAGACTGGGCCAGTGGTGTGTCCATGGACCCACCTGGCATGGACTCTGTCAGACACAGCAGGAGTTGCTGGCAGCTTCTTACAGAAGCCACGCCTGTAGCCCCCCAGTACCAAAACCTTGTTATGCAAACCAAATATAGGCACATGCTTTGCAAAAAGACCAGGGAAATGATTGAAGCCTTTTATCAGTACTGAAGCAGCTCATCCTACTCAGAACTAAACTTAGGAACACAACCATGAAGAATTAGTTTTGCTTTTCTCTGTGACCTTGGATACCACAAAATATACTTATTTTGAAAGACTCTGGGATATAATTCACTGTTATATTCTGTATCCCCTTTCCACATGCCAGAATAAATGCAGCCATTTCCAGTTTCTATTTCAAGATTTAGATGAACAGGTTTGGGGAAGCAATTTCCTTTCAGGTAAGAGCCTCACCTCTCTTGGCTTGACTTCCTTTACTGACAAGCCTGTGGTTCCTGTCTTGGACAGCTTCTTCTACCAGAATATACCAAATGAAGGGATTAATCAGTGGCAGAAAAAAATAAATAAATGCAGAGCTCTCCACAGAATTTAAATTCTTTTTAAAAAAAGGAGATTTTTGAGTCCAACATCAACTGCCTAATTTTGGTAGGAAGCATGAGGTTACTCCAGAGAGGGGAGGCAGTAAACCATGTATTTGTGGCATTCAGATTGGTGATACAATCATGTAGCTCCAAAACAGGAATAATCCACACTGCCAAAAGCTACAGAATTAAGTGTGATGCAGATTATCGACAGAGGTGCAGAAACACAGCAGACCAATCATTTCTAGTGTTGCTCCATGATGTGCCAAGTGTAGAGGTGAAGTAATATTGGAGCCCAGCACTTTCTAGATAGAAGCAAAAAGACAAAGTTTGCCAGTTTACAGACTGGGAAGTATTGAATACACCAAATTGTCATACTGATCCTTTTAGAGTCAATGTTTTTCTCACAAATCACCACGGCTTTTCCAGCCATGTGTTAAAATACCAAGTGAAATTGCATGGCTACTTTAATGAAATTGCCTTGGCATGTGTGAACCAGGTGACTGCATGTGCAGAACCCCTAAAGCAACAATGAGGCCACAAAGGCAGTCAGCCTATGCCTGTAATTACTTTAACAGCACAGACACAGTCTACACAAGATGTGTTTTGTCCTTTGATATTTACTATGTGAATGTTATATTAAAAAAAAAAAAAAGAGGTCTTACAAGCCTATGGAATTACTTACATAAGAATTTGGGGGATTGGACCCCAAGTGCAGGAAGCAATGTTCTGTTTTGGTTTTAAATTTAAAAAAAAAAAAAAAGGCAACTCTAAATATTCTAAATTTATAGATGGTACAGGGTATTACACTCTGCAACATCTCACATACATTTTGTTTGTGGGCATCTTGAATGCCTCCAGCTCCAGATACACTGTAATTACCCCAGCCCGGGTGATGCAGCATGTACTTTCCTCTGCCAGAGGATAGATGTCTTTTCCATACAGCAGATTTCTAGCAATATTCTCCACATGCCATAAAGCTCATTCTGAATACAGTAAGAGTATGACAGGTCAATGCAAAAGGAAAGCAATTAATCTGGGTAGTTTGTAGCCTTTCAGTTTTGTAGACATATTTAATATTAAGCTTACATAAGTACTGTAAGAAGAGCTAAGCCATTCCCTACATGTTCATATAAAATCACTCATTTGTGTGTGCTCAATGCAAGAGCACCACAAAACCCACACTTTCAGTTAGAATGGCATTACAAAGCAGATGTATTCATACATTAAAAGAATTAAAATACAGTCCCCCAAGACTGTAGGTAAGTGCTTAAGAGAATCAAATCCGTAATCAAAATTGAAATGAAAATTGCTCTGACAAAGCTAATATTTCAAGGATTTAATGGCAAAGATCATAAGAAAGGAAAAGTGCTCAATAGTCCACCTTTCCTCAGCCAAAGAAAATACAGACAAAGGCAACAAGCTACAGCTACAACATGAAGTCAAATATTTACTGCTGAGTTTGAAAGAAAGCCACTGAAAATTGCTATCAAATGGGGAAAATCTGCCCCAAAAATCCCAAGAGTCTGAATTCTCTAACTAGGCAAGCAAGACTTCCAGTCCCAAAAGTGTAAATGTTTTTAAGTGCAGTGAAAATACTGTAGAATGATAGTATGCTTATTTTTATAAATGCCAAGTTGTTTTATTAATTTTGAAAACTATCATTTTTAAAATTAATAAATGTAAGCCTAAAAAAAATTTCCATCATGATCAAATTGAGCAGCATGGAATAGGTCTATTGGTATATAATATCTGGAACTAAATCTGCACTCTTAGTGGGGTTTTGTTGCCTAAATTCCATTGAAGCATTTCTAGGTATTCATTGTCCAAATTCTACCTTAATGAAATATTGAGGAAGGCAGTGAGTAATTTTATAGGTATATGTTTGCATTACAAGCAATAGACAATGGGATTAAAGTTTTATCATCAATGTTAAATACATCTATGCTATCCCAGTGAGGCTATTTTTAATAATAAAATTAAACTGTTAACTGTTTAGATTTCTGAGGCTTATGCTGTAAGACTGCAAGCTTTACCATAACAACAGAACAATTATAGGAGCAAAAAAAAGAGTGCCTAAAGAGAATTTGCAAAAACTAAAACAGTTACATCCCCTTCATAAGTGCACACACAAATATGTAAGAGCACAGAAAATGATGAGTTGAGGCACATACACATTTAAACCTCTGCTTTTTCAAATATGAAATTGCAGAGAAGTCAAATCTCTTCATTACTTAAACCTGCACTTGAAAAGTCAGTGGGATACATGACAAGGAGCTGACAGAAACTCTACCACTTTCAGAACATCCTATTGGGTATTTTTTTCTATTTTTTAAAACAGCATCTTTCTTTCAAAAGGTACAGAGACACTTGTGGGATTTTTAAGTAATTGAAAAGGGTGTGTAGCAAACGGAACATTAACACTGTAGTGTATGAAATATTTAAATTGATGCCTAATTATTCATTTATTTTAAAGTTCATCTTTTCACCAGTAAACAAAAAGAAAGAAGAAAACCAAAGCCATCTTTGCCCAGGCTTCCTTTGGATGCACAATCATGTTTCGCCTGCTTGTTTTGAAAAGCTGTCCATAAATTCTGTCCAAGTGGCATTGTGGCTCCAGGATTCCTAGAAGTAAGAGATAACAAAACACTCCTAGATCACTCAGTTCATCTCATTGCTAATGTCAGACAAAATAACAACAAAATAACAGCTCTTACTGCCAGGAAGTTTCTTTACCAGCTACCAAAGGCATTTTCTCTCTCTGTTTCACTCCCTTGTGTATGCCTCGTGCACAAGCTTGAGTTATTCCCTAATTTTCTGACATTCCACCCACCCAGTGACATGTGGCTGTAGTGTAAAGTTACCCTCCAGTACCACCCCTACAGTGTTAACCTCAGACATTCAAGAATTGTAAGGTGCGACTCCAAAATTACAGCAGCTTTAGAAGAAATCCAAATTTTTTAAAAGTTATCCAGCTGAATTCCCTTTATTCAACATTTCAGGCTCTTGGGATTCACAGTTTAAATTTTTCTTTTTTTTTATGCAGCTTTGAGGGCTTGGACTTCTCAATATATATTTAAGTGAAAGCTTTGATTTTGTGCATTTACTCAATAGAAAGATAAAGGTAAAAAGGTATGAATTCTTAAGATTTGAAAACTATTTACAAATTTTGGAAGTATCTTACCCTTTTTTCTGCATTTTTCCCAATATTTCTGGATTTATCTAGAAATACTGCCCAGCCCTTCTGGCAGATACAAGGACTGAGTTTATGATTGCTGCTGTATGAACTTGGCACTTTTCTCTGCGTTTCCAAGACTCACGTTTACTGCAGAAACAATTTCCTGGGAGTTTCCTGCATCTGTGGAGGGAGAGGGAAGGTGGTAGCCAACTTCTTGTAGGAGGCACAGTCTAGATCCTTCTCCAGACAGTTCTGATTTTACTAAAACAGATTAATTGCTTGAGCTTGTGCTCACCTTATTCCAAGCTGTCTATCAGCTGCCAGTCTCTAGACCATATCCCACCACCTCCCATTTTTTAATGAAGACTTTTATTTTCCTGGGAGCGCAGAATGGAAACAACAACTGAAACCTCAGAAGTTGCCACACAGCAAATTTTTCTGGCAGCTCTGTTCACATGGGAATTTTCAAAGAGCCTTTAGCAGTCTTAAATCCAGAAATATTCCCATGAATTTGTGATTTTCATCCGCAATGGTCAACAGTTTCCATGAATTGCAGTGTAGGAGTAAGTCTGTCCAGAAGAAGATGACTGCCTGCTTTCCCAAATCTTTGAAGGAATAAATGAAAGAGCTGCCTCTGAGGAGGGTTTCT
Source organism: Aegithalos caudatus (assembly GCA_013389925.1). Classification (NCBI taxonomy): domain Eukaryota; kingdom Metazoa; phylum Chordata; class Aves; order Passeriformes; family Aegithalidae; genus Aegithalos; species Aegithalos caudatus. The sequence goes on from WEIU01024453.1 coordinate 142,771, forward strand.
GTCTCTGCTTGTTTCCAATGAGAAGAAATCCTATCCCGCTGTCTCGGTTAGGACGACACTTCCCCCTTTTCTATGTCCATTCCCGACAAGGATGAAAAAGTCAGCAGAAAACCACAGCTGGATGCTGGCTTGATCCAGAAGTGTTGACTGGGTGGAAGGAAGGAGGAACCAAGAGGGGACAGGGAAACAGCTGGGCAAGAGAGAGCAGAATTTAGGGACACAGGGATGTGTGGAGCAAGAAGACAGATTGCACAAGGGAAAGCGGATGGAGCTCCAGCAAGAAGTGAGTAGAACGATTTGGTGGGGGCAGGACCAAGCTGCCAGAGCAGCTGAAAAGTGACAGCTGAGTGAAAGAGCAATGCAGGAAGAAATGACAGATTTACAGTCCTAATTACAGGCCGTGAACAGGATCTTCTTTCCTAGAGAGCGGGCGAAATGGCTGGACCTGCATGGACACATTTGCCGCATAATCCGTAAGCAGGCAGAACAACAGCAGGATGTGTTTGCTCATTTCCTTCTCACATCCTGGATTTTAAGACTGACCTCTGAGTATCTGAAGGTGGTAATGGCGTAATGACAAGACTGAGGATGCCCAAATGACAATTTCAGTTTATATTATTAAAACACCTGCATGCCAGCTGCTGTTCAGACAAGCCCTTAAGTGTTCCAGCTGGAAATGTTTCTGATCCAGGAAAGACTGAGGTGCCTGGGGAAAAGGGGATTTCTCCTAATAGGGAAAAAAATGTATTTCAAAATTTTAGAACTACGAGCTGTCATTTTGGCCAGGATTTTATGGGATCCTGGAGTCCAGAAAATATCCATTATAAAAGACAAATTGGGGATATCTGATACAACGAAGTGGAAAGGGTCATATATTTGTTGAATAAAAAAAAAACTCCTTCATAACCAAACACTGAGTTTTGATAAAATTTTGATGTGTACAGGAAAAATCTATTGTATTCCACATGGGATTGTCCTTAAGTCAAGAGTGAACTTCTGAGACTTCTAAATGACTTTTTACTATTCCCCACCTTCTGTTAAATGAGATTAACATCAAGCTAGGGAATTGCACTTACTTGCATCAGAAAACCTCATTCACATTCCAAGATGTCAGAGCACATCAGGAAACCCTGAATTGCTCAAAGCCACAAGTAGCCTACTGTGCATTATATTTTTACTATGATGAATTAATACATAGTGGTTTTCTCTATTTGTTTCCTGTTCAGTATTGTCTTTAAGAAAAATTACTCACTTGTTTGCTTACATTACTGGAGGGAATGATCACATTCTACAAAATCTGAAAGGCAATAATAACACAGAGCATGGAGTCAGGCAGCATTGCAATTCTCCAGCAGCTCTGCTTCTTTCATTTGGCTGCACTTAGTAAGGAGGTCCTCAATGTGGAACTGTACCACCATTTCTATGGTGTTATGGCACATACATATCAGCTTTTTGTGGCATTTGCAACATCTGAAGATTCAGTTTAACCTAAGCTGGTAGGGGTAGATGACTGGAAATGCTCTTGGCGAAGGTGACTGGCTGTGGCTGACTGTGGTTAAATGCTGGTGTGCACAAAGCTTTTGGAAACAATGAAATGTGATTCATCACTAGATGGTGTGGGACTTTTCCTCCCTTACTATATCAGCATTTGGATTTATTTATACTTCATTATTTTTAACATTAAAAATTACTTAAGCTAGGTGTTTCAGGGGAAGATGTTACCTCCACCACTGTGTCTTATACTAAGAAGGTAGTTGCAGTAAGATGGCAAAAGTTTCTGAGAAGAAGATTTCTGTTTATAATGTTTCTAAGAATGACTTTGTGAGAGTACATACTTGTCCTTTCCTGTATTACATATAAAACTGTTTGTCAGGGAGTGTGAATGACATTGAGTTAGAAAGATACTTTTAACAAGAGACTGCACATCACTGGTTTTATAGCATCATTTGTCAAAGCTGAAGCACAATTTAAGCACAATGACTTCACATTAATTTGAGAATTCTGAGTCCCTTGAAATCTCTTTTTTTTTTCTCAGAATATTAAAAAAATGGAAGTAGGAAAAGAAGTAAAATATCCCCTTGTTATAGTAGTGTGAGGAGTGCACTTTCATCTTTATATGCTGAAAAAAAATATTCCTAACATCTTTAGGTAGCCTAAAGCCTGAGCTCATTTCCCAGCAACCAAGTTCAATTATGAGGAAAGCCTATGCATTGTCTGGTCACAGTGGGGAGAGATGTCACATTTCTGAGAAATGTGGAAGAATTGTGATGGTTCCTAGTTAAATGACAGGTACCCTGCCCCAGTGTCAGAAGTGTAGGCTTGGAAAGCAGAGTTGAGTCCCACAGCCCTTGACTTTGCTTCTGATCAATAAGGATACTTATGGAGAAACCACCCAAAGACAACAACCTAATCCTAAAATCACTTCAGTAAATTGTTTTCCCTTTAGTACCAGAAGTTCAAAGGTCACTTCAAGCCAGTCCTCCATACATGCAGGAAAATAAAGTACATCAGGCAAAATTTTCAAAGCGTGGTGGAATTTCTTGCCAGCCGTGGCCAAATCATCCAGCCATGCGGGTGTTCTCCAATCAAATGTCCATTCTGGCACCACCAGACCACTCAACTGTTGGAAAGTGGAAAAGCAGCTGGAAAACTGTTTTACACATGCAGTCAGCATTCAAAACAATACTTTCCTTGCTATTATTTCTGCTTCAACTAATCTACCACAATATATTTGATCCATCCACATAATGAATTTTACTTTTAGCGAAGTTTGTAGGCTATGGGCTGCTTTTGTTTTTCACGTGTTCAATCCACACAGCAAAATGAGGTTCCTGTTTTGATAGCAGCTACTGATGGTTACAAATAATAGCAAAAATAAACTGCTGCTACTATTTGACATGACCTATTTCCAGATAGGAAATGGTCTATCATAGCATAACTGAGAAGATAACCCATTATTAACTCCTGTCTCCAAAACTTCCAAGAAGACTGATTATATGGTTCACCCTGAAACACTGCAATTTCACTAACATATTTGTTGAAAGCAATTATAATCTATAGAGTACTTCATAGATCTTGGAATACAATAACTTTAAATGGAGTAAATGGCTTACATGCCCTGATCTCAATTGAAACATGACACTGTTATATCTTCAGAGGTTACCAACAAATCTCTTTCTCCTGGGTAAACAAAGAAAATCATGAGGAGAAGAGAAAAGGAAAATATTTTGAAAACTTGTGAGTCCAGTTGTTCTCTGCCAACAGCCATGCAGACACTGGGGCTGACTTGTTGCCAGAGTCAGCACACTAGTTAGAAGTCTCACATTCTGCAGGCAGCAGCTTAACAATAAAAAAGAAAAAATCTTTCCCTCTTGCCGCCTTCAGCAGATGACTCCAGCCTAGAAAGGAGTCATCCCTAGTGTTTGCAACAGCAATTTGTTGAGTTTTTGCTCATTAAAAGCTTTGCCAGAGCTGTAATCCATGACCCGAGGGGCTGGCTGACTGAATGCCTCCTCCTGGTCTGAGGAGCCTGAGCCAGGAAGGCACTGCTCTCTCAGCCTCATGTCCTAAATGGGAAAAAGGAGGGGTTTCCACCTCTCAGCCAGATAAAGCTATGATAGAGAACTGCTGAGGGGTTCACAGCTACCAGGGGCCACAAGCGGCACAGTAAGAGGTGGTGTTCCACCAGCATAGCAGACAGGTCATCCCTTGGGCCCAGGCAGCAAGGATCCCAGTGTAGCACCCTGGCCTGTGTTCAGAGCGTGCTGGAGACAAAGCAATAGCTTAGGAAGTGACAGAATTAGATTTTTGTCCTCTACTCTCTCCTGCGCTAGGGTACTGCAAGAGAGCACTGCAGGCAGGGATCACAGAACTGTGAAATGAGAATGATTTGAGTCAGTGGAGACCTTTAAAAATCATCTAATTCCAACACCCCCATGTGGGCAGGAACATCTTCCACTCAGTCTAGCTGCTTGAAGCCTCATCTAACCTGACCTCATCTAATATTTATCTGGGGAGCAGCCCTGCAGAAAAGAATCTGGGGATGCTGGTTGGCAGCAGGTACAGTGTGGGTCAGCTGTGTCCTGGCAGCCAAGAGGGAAAAATATATCCTGGGCTGCATCAAACATGGCATCACCATCCAGGCAAGAGAGGTGACTATCCCACTGTAGTCAGTGTTGGTACAGCCCCACCTGGAGTATTGCACACACTTCTGGGCCCCACAACTTCAGAGGTATATGAATGCACCCAGAGAAGGCAACAAAACTGTTGAAAGGGCTAGAAGGAATGTCCTATGAGGAGAAGCTACAGATATTTGGGCTTGTCTGGTTTGGAGAGAAGGATGCTGAGCTGTGACCTCATTGGTCTCCACAGCTTCCTGAGCAGGGGAAAGGGAGAGGGCGGTCTGAGCTTTTCTACCTGGGATCCAGTAACAGAATGTGTGGAAATGGTTGAAAGCTGCATCAGGGGAGCATTTCTTTACCAAAAGAGTAATCAAACACTGGAACAGGCTTCCTAAAGAGGTGGTCAATACCCCAAGCCTGTCTTAGTTTAAGAAGCATTTTGACAATGCCCTTAATTGTATGCTTCAACTTTTGGTCAGCCTTGAACTGGTCAGGCGGTTGACTAGATGATCGTTGTAGGTCTCTTCCAACTGAATAATCTATTCTATTCTTTTCTTTTCTTTTCTCTTCAATTTTTATCATTTGCAGTGGTCCAGCATCCACAGCTTCTCTGGGCAACATGTTCCAATATTTCTCCACCTCCATCATAAAACATTTCTTCCTTATATGCAGAAATTGACCCTCTTTTTGATTAAAACCATTAACCCCTGTCCTATCTTAATAGGCTCGGCTAAAAATTCTGTCCCTGTCTTTTTATTAGCTCCCTTTAGGGACTGAAAGACTACTATAAGGTTTCCCTGAAGTCTTTTCTTCTCCAGGCTGAAGAAAGCAAATTGTCTCAGCCTTTTCTCATAAGCAAAGTGTTCTGTCCCTCAGATTGTCTTAGTGATCCTCCTCTGCACTCACTCTAACAGGTCCATGTCCTTCTTGTGCTGGAAGCACCAGAGCTGGACACAGTACTCAACACAGGACTTGTGAGAGCACAGTAGAGGGTCAGAATTTCCTCCCTCACTCTGCTGGTTTCTCTGCTTTTGATGCAGGCCATGACATTGTTGCTTTGCAGGCTGCAAGCACATGTTGCTGGCTTATGTCAAATTTTTTATCCAGCAATATCCCCAAGTCCTTCTCGTCAGGGCCACTCCCAATCTCTTAATTCCACAGCCTGTATTATACTGGTGCTGATGATTTCTCCAACCCACAGCTCAATGATCATTAGCAATCTAGCTCCCTGCCACACCTGGCTGAAGATCCTTAGCTATTTGTCCCACAACTCTCTGGCTGTGTTTAGAAAAAAAAAATAAATTAGGATTACTATAAATGGGCATTCTAAGGTACCCCTGCATCCCTACTCCTTCCTCCTGACTGGTGGAAGTGGCTTCCCAAGAGCACTTGGTAATCCTTGATACCAAAAACAGGCCTGTTAGCCCATAATAAAGAATGTCCAGAATGATCATCTCAGAGTTTGGGCCCCTTTCCTAAGCACTAAAAGCTCACAAGCATCTCTATCCTGTAGTAATGCACTTCCTGTACTTAGGAAGGTGTTTCTATATTAGGAAAAAGTTTTGGGTTCCTGATTTACTTATTAGGAAATTCGCCTGGAAAGTTCTGTAGATGTCTGTCTGTGGTTGGCTGAGTGCCAAAAGGGAAACACCTGTTGGACCTTTCACCTGTCAGTCAAACCCTGTAAGGTTTCCTATTGGGAACTTTCAAACAGGACCATCCTCGGACATTAAGTAGAAAAAGGCACAGAACAATTGAACCAAGGGCATTTTCTGGGTGTTGTACGAGGTGCAGGACTTCCCTGCGCCGTGCACGGTTTATACATTTTGTTTCTGTATCACTTTAATTCATTTATTAAACCCTTTTGAGTTGCAAGACGCTCCGGAATGTGCTGTGTCTTGCTATTATAGCCACTGATCCGAACAGGCTGGACCCTCAAGGAATATAAGACAAAACCCAATTCCTGGGAATCTTATACTATCCCTTTCCACTTCTGTTTTTTAATACCGCCCCAAAATGGAGATCTTTTTTATTTCCAAGTCTCAATCCCCAGATAAAGTGAAATCAGGGGCTTCTGCTGGTGAACCATGGATGCAAAGGAGGAACCTAAAGAGGCAATGGCTGCTTCCCCCTTGGTGAGATAGATAAGGAAAGACAAGGTCCTTCTTTGTCCACATGGCATGGTTTTGTAGCCTGTTTCCCAAAAGCATCAAGCAGAAGCCAAAGAAATTAATTTGTCATGCCTCTTCCTGCTTGCACATTGTGTGTGCATCATGGGGCAGACCTGCTAAGAGGAAACTTAGGGAGGATGTGATGTACCAAAAAGAGTCTGGGGAGTTTTTGGTGGTTAAAATACACACCTCTGTCATCAGTGCTTAGCAGAAAATGACAGTCAAAAGACCAAAGTATCTGTGAGGTAATTTAGAGAAACTAAAAGGTCCTCAAAATAACAGAGGTTTTGTGTCTGTAATCATACTGCACGGAGGAAATCCATTATCTTATTTATGGTTTGGTTTTCAGGGTCAGAGCGGACATGGTGCTGTATATTGAGAAATACAGGTTGTAACGCTGTACCAGGTCGAGCCACCTCTGTGGGTTTGTCATGCGGTTCTGTACAGTTTGTTTTAACTAGGTTGTGTTCACCAAGCATACAAAATCAGTTAGAACTTTACTGAAAGCCAGGCCAGGATCAGCTAACTTTAAGTGGTTTAATTCAGTAAGACAGTCCAAAGGAGGCTTTGAAAACCTATTCCAAGAAACAAGAACTCAAACTTAAGAGAACAGCAGATAAAAATGTGAGGATGCTTAGTGTGTTTCATTTGGCCAGGAGAAGAGCCAACCAATTAAACTGAAAACATCTGCAAGGGATGGGTAGTATCCGCAGGGCTCTTGAAGTAAGATTCATGAATTCCATTCAACAGCTATCAACCAGATATTGCCACTCAGAAACAAAGTGGTATTTTGCAAGCACACCATGTCTGCACAACAGAAATTAACCCAATAAACAATTCCATGCTTATAACACCTCACAAAGTATCCTGTGTTTCCTCACCTGCTTTCAGTAATGGAAATACTGACACTGTGCCCTGCATCTCACCTAGCTTTACATCAGTTCCATTTAGGAGTCAGCTTTTGAGTGAGGCTCCTATTACTGTCATCCACCTTCTGAACTACTTTAAGAGTCATGGAGATTCATATCTCCATAGAATTGCTTCTTTATTGACCAGAATGTGAGTCAGGTGTGATGAAGATGATTGAGATCAGCTAACACGGAATCTAACAGAGACATGAAGATTCATCTGTTCAAAAGTGTGATGGCATCAGTTGGTTATACAACATGGGGATGGTGGAACTGGAGAAAGTTCAGGTATGTCTATTCCCAGACTCTCCTAATGGCTTTTCATGGCAGCTTCTGAGGAGTCATTTGGACGGTGTTCTTTTCCAGAGGGTTTCAACATCACTTTCTGACATCTTGGAAAAGAAAACCCAACTCCTAAATTACTCTTGAAGTGTTGCCAGTATTTGTGGTTTAATGGTTGAGGCTGAGCATGTTTGGTTGTCTTCTTAAAGCCCTAGACCCTAGAACCAGGTTATTTATTACCTGAGAATTCCACTTACTTTCATCTGAAAACCCATGTAATCACAGGGAGATCACAGGAAAAAAAGCCACAGGGAAACAGAGGGGAAAGCACGTGAATATAATGAAAAAAAATAAAAGTAGTTCAGTAGTAATAATATTGGGAACCTGATGATTCTTAAGCAAGTGTCTTGATTTGCTGGAGTCTGACCCAGTTTTTGAGCAAATTGGGCTATTGCTTGTCACTATTAATCTGACTGGTTCCTCAAGTCCTGAGGACTTTAATAATCTCCAGCCTTTTATCAGGCTTCAAAAGATGAAGGTGTGCACCTGAGAAACATGTTCTTCCATATTAGCCAACTTTTCCTTTAAAATAATATCCATGGATAGTCTAAATGATTTATTACATTAAGACCGATTTGGAAGTTGTTTAACCAAAATTATTCTTGTGCTGACCCATGCTCTCTTTTTGCATGTCAATGTGAATTGCTACAAGGAAACCTCATGCTGTGAAGGAAGTGGCGTATCAAGGACAGAGTTTCCAGGTTTCCTGCCATGAGGGATCACACATTGCTGTGGCCTTGGGGTGGTGGGCATATGCCATTTTCAGAATTTTCACACACCCCCCCACTGCTTGCTTTCAGTCTGAGTAAATCTGACTGATCCTGTGACTAGGCTGGTTTCAAGTGAAGGCAGAGTGGGATGGCGTGGGCGGATAGGGTAGGAATTAAGATAGCTAGAAATTGAGCATGAGATGGTTGGTGTTCATTCGTATCAAAAAAGCTTTGTCCCAGCTTCCAGATAAAGCATTATGAACTGCTAGAGCCTGCCTTAGCTGTTTTGGCATCGAAATATCCTGGCACAGGCAAGACATGTCATAACATAAGAAGAGTATGTCTTCCATCTGTCTGGTTTACTGATAGCTGCCTCCAAGTGCTTTGAAAAGTGCTGACTGAAGATACAGAACAATAAATCCACAGCTTGCCATTCAAAGCCTCAAGAAAAATAATAACCTTGAACCCTGTCCTGAAATTTTATCACTTCATGCTCCAAAAGGACCTCAATGTCTCAAATGGGCTATCCGTCTTGAGAGCCATGTTTTATTGGCAGCTCATTCTGACACAAAAGGGCTAAGAGTGCATGCCTGGCCTTAAAAACACCCACTTGAAAGTTTTCTGAAAGAAAGCTTAAAAAATCTGCCTGGCTGGTGGCTTGATTTCTTGCTCTACTACCAGTAACTTTGCATTTGCTATGTCTCTCAACAAATTGATAGGCCAAAATGTTTCTCTCTGGAAACTTCTTTTCCTCCCCAGCAACTGATAGCCTTCCACCTTCCTGGCAGGAACCCCTAGGCCAGCTCTGAGGGCACCAGGCCAGCATGAAAGAGTGCTCTGCCACAGCAAAATGAGTTCTTTTAAACAATGTTTGCTAAATTAATTTTCAAGCAGCAGAAGGGTACAGCCACAGAGCCAACAAAACCCAGTGCCAGCATGACAGGGTGCAGGGAGGCCAAGGTGGGCCTGGCAGGGGGGCAGTGGTGTGCCAGGAGCAAACACTGATGTGAAACCCCAACTTCACAGCTTCCCTGGGTCCAGCCAGCACATCCCACCTGAATGCACCCACTGTGCAAGCCCTTGAAGGCTCTCAGTTATCGCTTCTCTTGCACACTACCAGAGCCAACAGTACTGCTGGCTTTGCCAAGGCTTGTGAACATATTTTCTACTTACAGAAGACCAATACAGGACAAAACAAAGGCCTCCCATCCATTTGCTTCTCTCAAGTTTCCCATACCTCATTGCAATCCTCACAGCCTTCTAGTGTATGAGGTTCTGAACAACTACCTCATTGTCTTACCTCTGAGGCATGCAATTATATTTGCTTCTGCATTTGTTGCCTGAAATATCAGCTGCCCCCATAGCCACACACCATCAATCTTTCTTGGAGCTGAGAACATCTTTCTCTCTTTTGCTCTCTCTCCTCTGCTCAAGACAGTTTTTCCCTCCAGTTTCTACCTGAGAACTGTTCTTAAGTACTCTCAGTCCCCTTCTATTGTACTTCTTGTCCTGGCAGCTCAGCCTTATTCTGTGACCCACACCCTTTCAGTTCAGCCATCAGGCCATGCCCAGTGTGCTGGTGGTGTCTACAGGTAAGTAAATGGCCTTTTCTCCATCTCATCCTAGTGCTTTTTAATTGTCTTCTGGGGCACTAAACTCTGTGAATGACCACAGTTAAAAAACAAATAATTCCTATTCATGATTCATTTTGTGTGTTTCAAGAGTTTACTTTTTTCATCTTTGCAGATGAGTAAATGCATTTTCTTTTCAATCTGGCACTTTAGGCTCATCTTTTGTCACAATATTTATCAGCAAGTGAATGGGATGGCTACCCACCATGAGGAACCAGCAATGCTAGTGGCAGGGAAGAGTATGAGGGTTTTCAAGAATGAACCAAGTTAACTGTTGATACTGAAACACAATGATAAAAGCAAGGCATACAAGTATGTAATTCACCCAAAAACACTTAGACAATCTGCAGGTCAGAACTCTGTCACTTCTCTAAACACCATGCTTAGAATAGGCTGTCTAAAAGCTTCCTGATTATTATTTTTTTTTCTTACAGGCAAGAGTACTTCCAGCATGCCATCTGATTGGAGAAGTCTCTAAAATGTTCTGATGAAGGCAAAGTTGAAAGGCGTGTTCCTTCAAAATCTGAATGTTGTGTAAGGGCTGTGATAGGAAACATTTGCTGCCCAGCATTCTCCATATTTCTCTAAATTACTGTATGCCCAGGTACATCTCTACTAGTTCTGTCAGCCCAAAGACAGGAAGCACAGCACAAATAATTTCTGCACATATAAGCTTTTCCATCCCACAATGGCATTGCATCTTCTGTAACCTCCATTTGGAAGGGTCCTTTGGCCACACCACCTTCCAGTGCCTGCATAGTATGTGCTGGTTACTGGTACTAGTGTTGCAAGTTGGTAGAGCCCAGGTGGCATTTTTTAATCTTTCTCCTTTGATTTCTAAGTTGCTAGTGATAAAAACAAGGCACAACAACTACAACAAAGTTCCATCCAAAAGAAATGCATCTTCCTCTATGGGTTTAATTCAAGTAACTAACTGTGTGTGGGAATCATGGGCAATATCCTGTGTAATACCATTACTCTTCTGTTTAGTAAAGGTATGAGGCTAAAGACAAAACCGCTTGGTTCCCATGCACTGAGAAAGGAGAGCAAACACATTGAGGCTCAGCTTAGTGCCCAAACTCAGCTATGAGCAGGCTCAAAGTGCTCAAAGGGGCTGTGAAATCAAAGCTTGAGGCTGAAGTGGGTTCTTCCATTCCTGTTGAGGGAGGCAGGAGCATAAAGGCTCCAGCTGTCCATGCCAGGTCAACAAGAGATGAGACAGGGCAAGATATGTTCTGCCATCTGCTCATAGGATGGAAGTTTGGGACCCAAATGCTAGGCATCAGACAGCAGGCCTGTCATCGTATCAATTTAGTGATGCAACACACATTTGCAAATTTTGCTTGGATTCACTGAGTGAAAAACCCCACATTTATGAATCTTCCCTTGGATTCTCTGAATGAAAAAAAAAAAAGAAAAAGAAATATGTATTTAAAGGCTTTAACTTGATTTTCAGCGTCTGCTGTTTGTGCTATATACACCTGCCAGTGCAAGGCCCGAAGCTGAATGGCAGACTCTAGTCAGAACATTGGTATTTGGCTACTCTAATTAGTTGCTGCATTTAAAATCTATGGAGTAGCTTGTGGATCCTCACAATACATTGAGTAACTTGCTATAAATGAATCTTGAAAGAAGCTGAATATCATTAAAGCCTAGGACATTAATAGGAAAGTTTTTGTTTTCATTTTTCTTACTTAATTGAGGTGAATGTATCCATCTCTTCCTGTATATAAAGCCTAAAATGCCTCCTACCAATGAAAGTATGGGAATGTATATGTGCCAGGTCTTCCACAGCCAGCATCTTCCATCTAAGAAGCTGAGAAACCTCTTCATTATTTCCTCGTTTACTGCATTTAAAAATCATGCTTCATTTATCCCTGGAATGAACAGGTGCCTGGTTGCACTGGAGGTTAAAATTGTTGGAGTCAAAACACACTAATAAGTAGCAGTCATCCTTCATACCTCAAGGTAACGGGGTTTGTTCTTGTTTACAGAGCCCCCGTATATAGCTGAAACAACTTGCTTGAGCAGAGAGGAGATGACCTGCTGGCGATTGCCTTTCCCCCTGACAGAGAGCCAAGACTGACTGTGCAGAGCAGGGTGGGAAACGTTAACAGGAGACACGGGGAGGATGTCCTGTACCGCAGACAGGGCACAGGGCTTTTAGTGGTTAAGATAACAACAAATGCGCACCTCTGTCATCAATCCCTAGTAGCAAGCTATATCCCATGGAGAAATTTAGACAAACCAAAAAGGTCCTCAAAAACAAGTGAGGTTTTGTTTTTTGAATAATGATAATGTACTGAGGAAAGCCATTATCCTATTTATGGTTTGTTGTTCAGACTCCCAGCCAACAGTGCACCATACTCCGTGAATATATACATTCTAATGATACGATGGGGCAGGACACAGATGTTACGGGTTTGTCACACAGTCCTGCCTGGTTTGGCTTAACCAGCATGCAATTGCCAAGCATAAGAAGCACTTGCAATTTATAATGACTGCCAGGCCAGAGTATACTAATTACTGTACCATGATTGCACATGACAACAAGGGAGAAGGGGGAAAAAGAAGGAAGTGATAAAGGGAAGGATTCAGGGACCAGTCCAAAGAACAACAAAGCTGAATTCAAAACATTTCAAGTTGAAACTGTGTAGCAATTTTGTTATGTTGAAGCAGAACTGCAAATAATATGATTGACTAAAGAATGGAAGGAGAGTCTGATCTCAAATACTGTCAAATACCGCTTGCTGCTCCTCTCTAGGGATGGCCAAGCAACAGAAAACCCAACAGATTAGGATTATGTATCCCTTTGTCTCTTCCCAACTGAATGACTGAGGTGGAAATGTGTTTCTGAATCATCATTCTCATCCTTCTTTGCTTCTGTGCTTTTGTAGCCAAAGTCTTAACAAGGTTTTAAAAATCTGAGCATTTTAAATATACATGCCTTCCCCCTCAGGCCCATCTAAGATACTACTTCCCAAGCAAAGCTTTTAAAGGTAAGAACTATTTCCAACACCCCTTGGCTTTGATTGCAGAGTCCTTTAAATTCCTGGTCTCTCTAAATATCTGACACATTGAAAATTAGAGGCCATTGCTGTCATCATGACAAATTAGACAAATGCTCAGAACATTTTGATTAGAAGAAAAGTGAAATGTTCATATAGCAGAAATAGGGGTTTACTTGTATGTGGGGCTGGATTTTCAAAGAGCATTGATTTTTACATTTCAGTGATAGATTTCCACCTCTTCTGTACAATTTGGTATCTTAAGAGATAAATGAAAGAAGGTGAATGCCTGAACTGGAATCCGGACAGGCCTTTGTCTTCACTGAACAAATCTAACCCCCTCTGTATATCAGGTTTGTCCTGGAGACAGCTTCTGAGGGATGTCTGAAACCATGATGGAGAGCAAGCCAAAACTTCAGCACTGGGGATAATAATTGGGGCTCACTTCCCAGCCCTTTTTCATTTGGCAATGTAGACATGCCCTTAGAATCCTTCTACTGTCTCTGCAACTGGACAAGTACATCCAGAAGCCAATTCAAACTTTGGGAGAGCTGCCTTATCTTCTTTTGGATATGCCTCTATCCCTCCATTGCATATAGTGAGAGCCAAGGCAATTTGATAACTAAATCTTCTTGTAAATCTAGCCACTTAGAAAAAGAGATAAACAAACTGAGATTCTTGTGGGATTTATTTTTTTTTCTTTCCAAAATATTTGAAGATTGTTGAGGAATACATTTGGTCCAGGTAGCTCAGTGTAAAGATACCTCAGTGAGAGCTGCAGGTTGAGCTCTGGGTGGTGGGAGCCTGAGGCAAGAGGCAAGGGACTGCTGACCCTTTGCATAACAAAGGGCACAGGGATCTGTGGCACCAGCCAGGTGACCCATCACTCTGACAATGGCAGAAGCCATGGATTCAGCTGGAAGAATCCAGATTTTTGTCCACATCAATGCTACGGGTATAAAACCCCAGGATTTCTTTTGTTCAGGATCCCTCCTCCAAGGTACCAGCTCGCGTTGTTGCTGCATCATTGTAGTGGTTTTGGTTAAACCACGACAATCATGATAAAATTTCTTAAAAGAACCAGAGGTTTGAGACTCTGCCGTGGGAAATCTGGGGTTGAACCAGTGAGGGAACCTGGTGTGACTGTGGAGTGGGTGTGTGGGGAGCCAAGGGGGGCACGTTGGTCACAGGAGCCACCCACTGCAAAGGGGCTTTGACCCAGCAGTGGCAGTCTCTGGCCTTGGGATGTGACTGCCAGTGCCTTCCAAATGCTCAGACTGGGAAGTTTCCTTAACAAAAAGCCATCACATGTTTATGAAGATGTTAAAAAGTCAATTACATTTCAAGTACTTTGGAATGTAATTGCTTATTTGAAATTTCATCCAGAAATACATTATTTGCATTAATTATTGTCTGGTTCTGTTTTTAATAATTAAAAAAGCTCAGCATTTTGTAAAATAAAACCATATTGTGAGGAGGAAAAATGAAGCTTTTCTCAACAATCTACATGCAGAAGTGCTTTTTTGCAAACAGATTCAATAATACCTATGAACACAGCTAATGAAAAAGAGGAATTTCTCTCTAGTGAGAAAATGGAGTATGCTTCCTAATCATGCTTCCTAATATGGGAAAAAGCATGAATTCTGTATTTTAGGGAAGTTATAGCACAAGCAACTATCTCGGCTATCAGATCAGGCCATACCTCTGTACTGTATGACAGCCACAGATATCTGTGATGCATCTCATAGGGAAAATATATATCAAAAGCCTGGAATAGCAACTGGAGAGCTCTACTCTTTGAAAAAAAAATTAGGCTCTAAAACTCAAAAAAGAATCCTTTAGAACTTCAGAAGACATGGGTTAATATTAATGTGATTTCTTTTTTTTTTTAATTCTGTCAAGCAACTCACCGAGCATCCTGGATCCTCCCAACCTGAGGCAACAAATGTTGTGTGTTGATGGAAACATGTCAGAAAAAAAAATTAAACCATCTTCCTGTGGTAAATTTTGATTTTTATGAGAACCACATTTTCCATTTTTAAGATAGTATTTCCAAGCAACTCTTAAGTATGGCTGAAAAGCATATCCACAACCATCAGGAATCATTGGTTAGCAAATGGAAAGAAAGCTCAGGTTCAAAACAAACAATGTGGGTTTCCAACCTTTTGAGGTTTCACTGTAGGTATCACAATAACCAGCCCTTTTACCCCTGACACCCAACAGCAAGAATTTGTTCACTGTCTCAAATCGCACAAAGAAAACAAAAATGTGAGCCCTGAATGCTCAACCACCATCAAGAAAATAAAAACAACGCAAAGCACATTCTTTGAACATCTCTCAGTTTTGACTGGTTGGGGTCCTGACTCATGAGTGTTGAAAGTTTGGGGTTGCCAAAACTGCTTTTGATTGTCACTAATAATCACTCATCCCAAGGAACATGTGGTTTACTGTCTCATGCCAGCCCTCCAATGCTAGGGGCTGAGGTTCCTTGGTGAGACAGCCTCCCCCAGCTCCAAGACGTGTTCTTCCGCATTATCAGAATATTTTATTTTTTTAAGCATCAACTGTAAAACAAATATGTCTTTCCCTTGACAGACATTATGGTTTTTTTTTTTTTTAGGATTAACTTTGTTAGCCACAGTACTTTTGCAATGTTTCAAGACCACTGATAACTGACCAGGATGGAAAAGAACACAAGTACATGCAGCCTGCTGTTTGTTTGGTTTTAATTGTTTTCTCTGCTCTGGCTAGAGACTCCTGGAATTATCCTCTTGGCAGAAATAAAGTTAGGCAGTTGGGCTTTTCTATCAAAATATTTAGCTGAGTCATAAGGGTTGGGGAAAAAGTAACACAGGGTGAGTTTAGAGTTTGATTGAGTTGTCTGGTAAGCAAAGGTACATTCCTCAGAAGTGCCCAGGTAAAATGCATTTTCTAATGCGTTTTCATTCTCTACACTCAAGGAAGACCTTATCACTCTATAAAACCTCCTGAAAGGAGGCTGTATGAAGGTGAGAGTCAGTCTCTTCTCCCAGGTGACAAGTGACAGGACAAGACAAAATGACCTCAAGTTGTGCCTGGAAAGGTTTAGATTGAATATGAGGATAATTTTCTTCACTGGAAGGATGGTCAAGCATTAATAGAGGCTGCCCAGGGAAGTGGTGGAATCTCCATCCCTGGGAGCATTCAAAAATATGTGGATCTGGCACTTAGGGACATGGTTTAGTAAAGGACTTGACAGTACTGGGTTAATGTTTGGACTCTGTGATGTTAGATGTATTTTTCAACCTTAATTCTATGATTCTCTGTTTCTGTGATTGTTAAAAGAAATAGTGACATTTACTCTGTTTTCAAATGTCTCCATTAAATGAGACAAATTATGCTCCAGAAGGAGCATATTTCTCATAAATGACATTTCAGCCCTGATGGAGTCTTTGCTTATGGAGTAGAAGTCTTCTATTACATTGCAGGTTTTATGGTTGGAGTTTCAGCTATACCCCAAATCTCTGCTGTAATCCGGACTGGAGAGGGAAGGGAGTCAGAACCTCATTAAATTCACTGGGGAGGCTAGTACCATTCTGCACAAGCAATATATAAAAGATGTGGACTCACCAGAGATCCGTAGACAACTGAGACACTTCTTGTTGTTCCCATACTTGCCTCTTGGTAGGAACATTGCTCCCAGGAAGAATGCACTTGCTTCTGTGCCTGTCTCTTCTGAGGGGGGTTTATACCACCAAGGCACTTTCACTCCAAGAATTGCTTGTCACTGCTACAGAGAAATTTGACTTTACAGTTCTAACCAAGCCTTTCTGCAAAATACCCAGTGAATGTCAGAGCAACAGAAATAAGAGGAGCATTCTGACCGTAGTGCTATAAATTGGCTTCTTCCCTGAAGACAGAGAATGTCTTGGCCTCCCTTCTAGGCCTGCTTATGCATTTTACACGTCTCATTTAAGCTGCTTTGGAGAAAATGCATAAACAGTTGTGTTAGAGCTGCCAAAAGTCCCAGGCCCATTGCTGAAATTAAGCCTTAAATGCTTAGGAGAATGTCTTTCCAAGTCCACCTCAGCTTACAGATCTTGGCCTGACTATTCATTGGCTGGAGCTTTATTCTGTCAGCCATTGGAGGGGAGACGTTATTAGAAAATAAAGATATCCAGCAGCAGATCAGGTATTTCATCCTTTCAGCCATTCAGAAGTTCACTGAATGGGAAGTGAAAGTTTGCAGTGGGCACACAACAGGACTCATGGCAGGTCCTCAGTCTATCCATCAATGGTTTCAAGCTGCCTTCATACCTGAGGACAGGCAAACCAACAGAGGTAGCCACCAGATGTCTGCATTCCCCTAATGGGCTAATAAGACCACTTTCAGCATGAAGCAGTATGTGTTACTATATTGTCAAATACTGGTTTTTATAACATTGTCCTGCATATTTCTGGGAAGTAAAAGTTAAGTGATGTAAAATTAGCTCCTAACAGAAGAAAGAGATTTTGTCTACATAAACACACTGATTTTAAATTCTGATAGTAGTTTTTTGGTCTCATAAAGTAAATCCAATGACACCACTGTGTGTTTATTTCTGACTCCGAAACCTAAAAAAAGCCAATAACCCAGTAAGGTGTCCTAGCTATTTCTTTTCCTCTTGATTCGTACCCATTAGTATATCAAAGTGGCAATTTTCCAAAGAGGCACTCATTTTGATAAATACATTTTACTGACCCCTTTTACAGAGGCCAGACCTTGGAAGATATGTAGAAGTTTCTGTAGAAAATTACCTCACCTTTAAGTAGTAAGGACACCAGATATGTCCATCTCAGCCATCCGTAAGTCATCTTGATTTCCCAGATGCATCAGCTTTTATAAAAGTTCAGGGTAAGAACAGCCATGGGAATAACAAGCCTCGTCAGCTTCATTCTATGTTTCTGGCAACAGTCGATAGCAAAGGTGTTATCTTCCCACACAATTCTTGTACTTACAAAAATCTTCCATTATTTACATAATGCCATCAGTCTTAAAAAGATTTCCAATAACTACGAATTCCAGTTTAAATAATTGCCTAATTGGAAATTAGGACCAGGATTTTCAGCATTAAAATCCTTAGACTGCAGCCATCTGTGATGCCTACACAAATGCATCTCTCCAAGTAACTCAAAAGCTTTGTGAAACTGCAAACTTGAGAACACTGTTTCTCCTCCTTCTCTCTCCATCTGAAAATTCCTGCCAAAAGCTGGGATTGGTAACACTGCACACATCCTCGAAAGAGGACTGTGGACTGACAAGCTTGCAGTGGCAGAGTCCATATCCTAGAGCTAAATATGCAGGACTCTGTTTATACCAAGTACACACCTTCAGCTGGGCTTAAACCTGGATGTTTGCCCATTCATAGCAGTTCAGGTGTTCAGCTAAATGTGAGATTATGCTTATAGCAAATTTAAAGCAGACAGGCATAAAGTAGACAAGGCCAAATTTGGTGCTGTAAGTAGTACGCACGTCCATCTTTGCAAATCTATTTCTATTGGGCTTCACCAGGCCTGTAGTTTTACCTCTATCTGGACTTTTATTTCTTGTTCCACAAAACATGATGTTTTCTTCTTTGGTTGCACACTGGCGGGAGGTGCATGTACACAAGCTAAGAGATCCATGCCTTCCTCCAAAGATTTGTTATCGAGCACTCACAGCAAAGTTGTCTGGTCTCATTTTTTGCATTAAAACTCCAACATGTTCTGTTGCCTATTTTTGCTGCTACATAGATTTCCCCAGCTCCAACACCTCTTCATTTTTCCAGTAATCTCTTCCTTTTCACTGGCCCATATACCCACGGTTCAGCAACTGAGCTGTATTGGGTGGACCACTGGTGCCTGTGGGTAACCTCATTCACTTCTTGGCCAACTGCTCTTCTCACTCTTGTAACACTTATCAAATGGGAAAATCCCCTTTGCAGAAACCCACCTCAGTCATCTTCACAGCTGGATAAATCTGCATTTTCTTTAATTCTAGCACTGAAATCACAAAACCCTAACAAATTTCCTACAATCTGGAATTGCCACTTCTACTGTGGTGAGGAGAAAGGTGACAGGGTTTTAAAGCAAAGCAAATGTTTTTGAAAGTAAATTTAGTTATGAGCCAGGTTTTACTGTAATTTCCAGAGCAAAGTTATTAAGAGGAGTTGCAGAAAAATGTAAAGAACTAAAAATGGGCCAATATCCTCTAAATGGTCCCAGGACACTACTTAGGGGATATTGCAGATGCTGAGTCTCTCTGACAGTGTTTTTGGTCAAGTGAGGGTAGGAGCCAGGTGGAGGACACAGAAGATCACTTAAGGCTGCTGAAAATAAAGATGCATCTATCTCACAGATACAGTTAACAATAAGGACCTGATAGGAAAGATTTACTTCACAAAATGTCAAAATCCACAATTTTAGGTTAAGCATCCAGGGTTTTTTGTTCATCCTTAATGTAAAAGACATGAACAATTGAAACTTCTTATCTACTAAGAGAATACATCTCCAAAGAAAAGAAAAGATCTGAGCATAGACAATTTTCTTAGCATTTAAAAGTCTTATTTTTGTATCATTCTTTTCCTTAAAAGGCTGTTGAAATTGTCAGAGGTAAGTACAAAGATTAAACCTGAGCAGAAGAACTGGTATAAAACTATGTGTAAGGTAGAGAGGTACAGAAAAGGGAAGTAAAATAAAACAGCAATAAAAACATGACCGGATGTACTCACTTATCACTAGACATGTTACATGATTAATCACTTGTCCTCATTGTAAAAATGAAGCCAGGAAATCCACAAAACCTCAGTATGTATGTAATAGTGCATTTCTAGCTAACAAATTACAGCTATCAAGCTACAGAGAGAAGCATGCACTACATTTACTATAATTTAACATACTGGCCTTGCCTGAAAACCTGGCAAAGCTTGCTACCATGCAAGCCCATAGCATCAAAGCTCTGTATTTCTGTAAGGATGAAAATTCAAGCATTTAGCATTTACATGAGATTCAGCCAGAAAGACCATGACCGGGGAATTTGCTCAAAGTACTTCATCGTGAAGGTGCTTGTGATGGTCCAGTCTGGCCAAAACATCCACAGCTATCCATAAATACAGCAAACATTCCAAACAGGTTGTGGTGGAGTTACCTGGAGCCAAAGCACAAGCCTGGCTGCATTTTATGTCAAACCACTGACCAGCCCTGCTGCCACTTGGAAAGTATGGCTGACATCCGATTGTGGGCCGCCCCGTGAGGTTCACCAAACCACCAGCAAGAGAGTGGTTATGCTGCTTTCTTCAAAACATTTTTGTGGCTTTCTTGGGAGCACGGTACTTGTCAGGTGAGTAGCACAGCCAGGATGGTTTTATCTCCTTGTTGCCATTATATGTGCTTCAGTACCATCCCAGAGGCCTCTCTTCTGCTCAGCTATAAATAAAGTGTATGAAGAACCATTCTCTGGAGGGGCTGCAGACATCAGAACATTCTAAGGCTAACAAGGAGCATTTTCAGTCTGAACTCCCGTACGTCAAGAGGAAATACCCAGTTATTTATGTAACTCTACTTAAAGCATTTTTTATTTCTTTCAAGCATAACACCAAGAACATTTATACCTTTCATGCTGCAATTTTCAATCATGTCAACCCAGGGCCAATAGTTTCTCAGTGGGAGAGAACTGCAATTCTGAAATGGTTACTTCAGGTCTTCTCAAGGGACGGTTAATTAGCTGTTAAATTAGCTCTCTGCACCTAAATTAACGCATGACCACTTAACATGCCTGTTAACATCCATCTGCCACACATCATCCTCTGCCAATGACCTCTTTCCCTGGAGACTCATCAATCAAATTGAGCTTGGCAGGAGACTCCTTGTTCGCGTAGAGGAGAGGAGACAATTCCCACCACCTCCCTGAGCAAAGGGTAAGAGGTATTGGTCAACTTTACAAAATGAGAAACAAAGAAGAATAAGACAGGAGACCTACACAAAAGATCTTCCAGAAGCCCCATGTCAGAGCTGAGCAGAGAATTCCCTTGTTCCAGGCAATCACAGTGTTATAAACATCATACATCTTAATGCAGTCTTTACTGTTGTGGCTTTTATAACAAAGTCATGCCCTTGGGAAAACAAAACAAAGAGGGATAATGTCATGTGGAACGTGAGATCCTTTTACTTCTAGTGTTGTCTTTGGGAATTCCTAGACTGTCACATAGCCGTAGGTTTGCTACTGCTTTGAAGGTGAATCATTGCGCAAAACAGGGCAAGACTTTTCATCCTTTTGACTCCCCACAGAAAGGTCAAAAAAAGAGTCAGGTACTTAGGATGGTTTGGGTCAGGAGGGACCTTAAAACTCATCCAGTTTCAACCCCTCTGCCATGGGCAACAACACCTTCCAATAGACCAGGTTGCTTAATCTGGCCTTGAACAATTGTCAGGGGTAGGGCACCCACAAATTCTCTGGGCAACCTCTTCCAGGACCCTGCCACCCTCAGAGTGAAAAATTTCTTCCAAATATCTGATTAAATCTCTCCCCTTTCAGTTTAAAGCCACTCTCCTTTTTCCTATGTCTACATGCCCTTGTAAAAAGCCCCCCTCCCAGCTCTCTTGCTGACCCCTTTAGGTACTGGAAGGTGCTGGAAGGTCTCCCCAGAGACTTCTCCAGGCTGACCAGCCACAGCTCTCTCAGTCTTTCTTCACAGGAGAGGTGCTCCAGCCACCTGGTCACGTTAGTGGCCTCTTCTGCACCTACTCCAGCAGGTCTAAGTCCTTATGTTGTGGGGCCCAGAGCTGAACTTACAAAGTGATTGCCTTCAAAATTATGAGGATTTTTCTATATGCAACCAGCTTGGGACAGTCCCTGAGTGATTCCCAGATTTGCCTGAAAAGGCTCACAGTTTTCAAGCATTATTACAGGAAAGTATTTGAAATTGCAAAATAATAGTTTGATCGTATTTGGGAGAGTAATAAAAATGCTAACTATTGTGGGATTTGGTAAATTTGGTAAGTCATTCTGCAGAAGAGCCCAGGATCAATGTTCCATTTTACAGACTAACTCCTTCCAAGAGATTTCACCTTCTTTGAAAGTATCAAACCTTTTTCAGGGTCAATGAAGTGTCTGCAGCATAGGACTTGAGGTTGGGAGACCTTTTAGGAACAGAGTGTAGTATCAAAACCAAGTCAGGGGAGCAAAATGCAGAAATTCCATGGAATAGGTGCCAAGGATGCTATGTGGGATAAATGCAATCCACAACCCCTGCTGAAAGGTACTAGTTAGACTGAGAAGGTGGACAAGTTAAAAAGTCCCACCCAGTAAGGGCACTACAACAGGAAAGAAGAGAGGAGAGAGGAGAGGAGGGGAGGGG